>JAVIAB010000047.1:46560432-46970432 GCA_032433765.1 Megaustenia siamemsis
CATGATGAGAACAGATTCATTCCTACATCATTACACCTCTCTCATGTGTTTATCCAATATTCGTCTATCGCAATCATGATGAGAACAGATTCATTCCTACATCATTACACCTCTCTCATGTGTTTATCCAATATTCGTCTATCGCAATCATGATGAGAACAGATTCATTCCTACATCATTACACCTCTCTCATGTGTTTATCCAATATTCGTCTATCGCAATCATGATGAGAACAGATTCATTCCTACATCATTACACCTCTCTCATGTGTTTATCCAATATTCGTCTATCGCAATCATGATGAGAACAGATTCATTCCTACATCATTACACCTCTCTCATGTGTTTATCCAATATTCGTCTATCGCAATCATGATGAGAACAGATTCATTCCTACATCATTACACCTCTCTCATGTGTTTATCCAATATTCGTCTATCGCAATCATGATGAGAACAGATTCATTCCTACATCATTACACCTCTCTCATGTGTTTATCCAATATTCGTCTATCGCAATCATGATGAGAACAGATTCATTCCTACATCATTACACCTCTCTCATGTGTTTATCCAATATTCGTCTATCGCAATCATGATGAGAACAGATTCATTCCTACATCATTACACCTCTCTCATGTGTTTATCCAATATTCGTCTATCGCAATCATGATGAGAACAGATTCATTCCTACATCATTACACCTCTCTCATGTGTTTATCCAATATTCGTCTATCGCAATCATGATGAGAACAGATTCATTCCTACATCATTACACCTCTCTCATGTGTTTATCCAATATTCGTCTATCGCAATCATGATGAGAACAGATTCATTCCTACATCATTACACCTCTCTCATGTGTGTGCGAAAGTGAGCATAAAGTACACTTGTGGCCGATAATCCCCTGCTACATTTGAGAATTGGTTGTGTTATCGCCTTTGGTATAGAGTTCTCAGCGTGCCTCGTCAAATTCGATTTTCCCTCCGATGAAGGCAGTTTTTTATTTCATGTTTCGCTGTCGTCGTGGGGGGGGGGGGGGGGGGGGGGGGGGGGGTGGTGTGTTCAGCGCAAGAGTTACTCCTGAAGTGACTTTGATATGAAGGCGGTACCTTGAGACAATCTTTAGCTACGGAAAATACAGACTTCACACACTGATGTTTGTTATTGATACCTTCGTTCATTTGCTCATTCGTGTCTTTCTAGAAAGATAAATGCACATACTTTTTCTACAATAAATTCAAGGTGATTATGTTTCTTAAGATTAAATGAACTTTTGTGGCTAAAAATGTAATATTGCACCCAGGAAACTGCAGCTTTATCAAACGTTGGTCTTTTGTTACTAGCATGAACTTCTAGAATATCATTCGTACATGTAAATTCACTTTATCATGAAATGTTACGTTTTGTGTATGGTTTCATATATGGAAACCATTTTCAAAGAAATTCAATTTTCATGATGAGTCTATAGCACTAGTCTCAGAACACCTTCATCCATTATATGTTGCAAAGTTGCCAAGAAGGAAACTAAAATGCTACTTTGAGATGAAAACAAACAACTGTGCTCAGCATTAGGGGAAGCAGCTTACAATGGAACATTCCAAGTTTAGTTAGCCTAGTTGGCAGTCTTCCCTAGCGTTTAGCTTTTCGTGACAAGGCGCTGTGCCAAGGAGTTCGGGTTCGATCCTCCTTAGGACCGAAGGGTCATGAGAACCGAAAGGTTCTCCTTATTTTTCTGTTGTTGATTATTTGTAATTTTTTCCGAGTGCTGTCATTCTCTGAATTGATTCGAACATTCAACCTAGTTTGAGAATGGCGGCTGTATGCCTGTGAATATTAGCTTTTATGGTGATATAAATTGTCAGGTTTCATAAATAATGGTTTCAAAGTCCGCTAGATATGTCTATCTGAATTATTGTTCTTCAAGTGAATTTATCACGGGCAGCTTTTTCTTATTTTAATTTAACGGACTCTGAGTCACGGAGTTTTGGAGTTCACGGATTCTGGAGTCACGGAGCTCAGGAAGTTCACGGACTTGAGTTCAGACCCTTTATCTTTCTTTTTTTCACTTTCGGTCAATATGGCAGATAGGTTCGGCATGCTGCCGGAGCTAATGAGTTTAGGGCTCTGTGCACACCGTCAGATGTGTTTTCCACCCGGATCGTGTTTCGATATTCCGATTTCTTACGATGAGTGATATCGTATGACGAAGGACAGTTCGGTTGCATCATTTTCGGTTCGGCTACGCCTTATGTCTTTAGGCATGTGTTGTGGCTGCTATGGTGGGGACTACAGCTGCATTTCTTTGTTGGGATCCTTCAATAATTGGATGCTAATCCGGATGATTCCACTGGCACGGGAAGTTGAGCAATTATGGATTTTAATTCCTTTGCAGTGGTGCCGTGGTCTTCGTCTAACTATTAATTATAACTTTCTTTCAAAATAAACAGTAAATGACCTTCTTTCACAGGGGGATATAAATAAAGATGTCAATAACGTTTATATTTGTTTTGTGCTAAAAGAGAAGTGCTTTGTGCATGCGAGCATATGTGTATATATATCTATATATACTACTACTACTACTACTATGGTTGAAAATTGGTGTGTTAAATGTATCGCATAGTGTATTTATTTACATGGAATGGAGCGTTGAAGAAAAAAGGAAACGCCTTATCTGCACTTTATCATAATGGTCACATAATCATACTTTCCAAGTGTTAATTAATCGCTTATTAAAAAAAAAATATTCTGAACATTCATGAAATTACAACACTGGCAGTAAACATTGTGAAAAGTTGAAATCTCATATTGAGGACTCGCATCTATTGAAGTTATCTGTATTGGCATCATCATCAATACATAGATGCTTAATGGTAGTAAAAAGTACCCCCGTCACGCCAAGTGGCGTATAGGGAATATGGTGTTAGTGACCATACATTTTACAGACCTTCGGCACATGATTTTTGTGGTAATGTGGTCGGTATTACGGCCGTGCCGCTTTAATTTCCCAGAAAAAATCCGGTACCCATTAAAGGCTGGGTGAACCGGTGGCCGTCGGTTGGGATCGAACCCTACCTCTTGTCCTTTGTAGTCCAGTTCACTAACCACTGAACTATCACGGCTCCGCTTAATGGTAATACTAAAATCAAATTAAGACACACAGAAATGTAGATGTAGGGCAGAACGAATAATAGACAATCCGGCAGACAGACAAAGAGACATACTGACATACAGCTAGGCAGATAGAAAGAGAGACATGTAACATGATTGAGCTAAACTAGAAAAAAAAATCATTTCAACATTGCTCCCCACCGTTTCTGCAATTTGTGTATTTATTCAATTAGGATTTCACAAAACCTTTTACCACACAAACTATATTTTCCCTTCTGTCTCCTCACTCGCTGGGCCCCATCCCACTACCACCGCTCCAGACACTCGGAACGAGATCACATCTTCTGGCTAATGGGCGAAGACAGAGCTTATAAAGTGGGTAATCCAATTTGCTGCCAGATCTGATTATGTTACACACATTCTACAACAAACATTTTATTATTTTACTCTGAATTATTCCCGCTCTAGCCTTGGTGAAATATATTGTGACAAGAGTTGATAAATAATATTTTGTCTTCTTAGATTGGGCACAGCACATCAAGTGGTACAAAGCTGCACTTAATATCGATGTCCAAGACGGATTTTTCATAAAATATTCAGGTATTTTTCCTGGTGATTTGTATTTTACAGCGTGTTAGATTTCTTCTGTTTCATTTATCGTTGAATACTTGTTACAAAATTACAATTGTTTTACATTATTAAAAATAAAAAAATATTGATATGCACAAAGCAATATGATCAAATTTTAATATTTTTCCAAAGAAAAAAAAAATGAAGAAATGAAATACGGCAGTATAAAAAAATATTCACGGTGGCGAAGCGGTAGTGCTCGCGTTCTCTGACAACATTCTGGATGTTTCAATCCTATAATACGTCACGTGGAAAATAAAAGTAACTGTCCTTATCTTCACTTTTATTACCTTCTTAGATTCTCCTAGCCAGAATTCATTTTCTTATTACAATTAGACGAACATGGCTGACCACCGTGAAAGAGATTGGAGCCTCATCACGTACCAATCCAGAGGAAGCCATGGAGAGTCAGAGTCGGAGAAATTCGAACTTATGTCGGAGGAAAGATCTTAAAATAAGTACTTGGAATGTTAGGACTCTATATCAACAAGGGAAATTGGAAAATCTAATTCAAGAAGCAGAACGAATAAATATAGATATTTTAGGCATATCAGAGACTAGATGGAAGGAATGTGGGTACATTGAAGACGAAAAATATACATTTATATACTCAGGAAACACAACAGAACATCAAAGAGGGGTAGGAATACTGATAAAAAGAGAGCTACAAAAATATATAAGTACCCACTGGACATACAGTGATAGGATTATACTACTCAAGTTGAAAGCAAAAACCATTCGACATAGCAATAATACAGACATATGCACCTACTCAAGACTACACAGATGAACAAATAGAGGCATACTATGAAGACCTAAATAAAGTTATGAAGCAAGTGAAATCTTCAGACATCTTGATTGTAATGGGTGACATGAACGCTAAAGTAGGAAAAGGTAGATATAAGACAATTATAGGAAATCATGGTTTAGGAAAAAGAAATGACAGAGGAGATAGATTAATACAATTCTGTGAAGAAAACAGGCTGATAATATGTAACACCTACTTTGAGCAAGAGAAAAGGAAACTATACACATGGAAAAGCCCTGGAGATAGGAAGAGGAATCAAATAGATACATAATGATAAAAGAAAAGGTTCCGTAACAGCGTAAAGAAAGCCAAAACCTACCCAGGAGCAGATATTAATTCTGATCACAATCCTGTAATGATTAAAATGAAAATCAAACTAAAGAGAAACAAGCAAAAATCTAATTCATCAATAAACCCACTCGACATAACAGCTTTAAATCAAAAAGATATTAAAGATACCTATACAATACAAGTAAAGAACACATACCAGAAGCTGCTAGAGGAAGGAATTGAACAATACAGAAGAGAAAATCCTGATGAAAAGTAACAACCAAATGGCAATGCATAAAGAAAAGCATACAAAAAGCCTGCGACACCTTACCCAAAAGAGAAAAGAACAAAAAACAAAAATGGATAACTAACACCATCTTAGAAAAAATGGAAGAAAGGAGACAAGCGAAGAACACTGCCCAATACAATAAAATAGATAATGAGATACGCAAAATGTGCAAAAAGGCAAAAGAAGACTGGCTCAGCCAAAAATGTAGAGAAATAGAAACTATGGAAAGCAAACAAGACCTAAGAGGAATGCACACAGAAATAAAGAGAATGACTAATAACAATAAAAAAGCCACAGAAGGTGGATGCATTGCAGACAAAAAAGGAAAAAATGCTAACAGACAATAAGGATATCATAGATAGATGGCAGGAATATATAACAGAACTATTTCATGATCAAAGGGACAAGAAACCAGTTATAAAATGTACATCAGGCTATAAAATCTTAAAATCTGAGGTGGAAAAAGCTATAAAAACAATGAAAAGGGGAAAAGCAGCAGGACCTGAAAGCATACAGATAGAGATGATACAGGCACTTGAAGATTTTGGCATTGAAGTGATTACAGACATATGCAACGACATATACACACAGGATACATACCAAATGAACTAAAAACATCAACTTTCATTGCATTGCCTAAAAAGAATGGTGCAGTTGAATGCAGTGACTTTAGAACAATAAGCCTAATGAGCCATGTTACAAAAATCTTGCTAAAAGTTATACAAGGAAGGATTCAGAATAAAATCAATACTGAATTAGATGAGCAGCAATTTGGATTTAGGAAAAATAGCGGGACAAAAGAAGCCATATTCTGCATGAGAACATTAATCGAAAAATACACAGAAGTAAACAAACCAATATATGCCTGCTTCATAGACTACACCAAAGCTTTTGATAGAGTACACCACAAACAACTTATAGAATGCCTAAAAGAGATACATCTAGATGACATGGATATACGACTAATATGCAATCTATACTGGGAGCAAACAGCAATAATAAAATATAACAAAGAATTCTCTACACCCATTGATATAAAAAGAGGAGTAAGACAAGGATGCATCCTATCACCAAGCTTGTTCAATCTATACACTGAGCAAATCTTTAAAAACATCATAGAGATGCCAGGCCTACAAATTAATGGAAAGATAATCAATAACCTAAGATATGCTGACGATACCGTACTACTAGCAGAAAATCCTAAAGACCTACAACAATTACTTAATGAAATAAACACGACAAGCAAAAAATATGGACTAGATATGAATATCAAAAAGACTAAAACTATGATCATAAACAAAGAAAATACTCAAAACCCACAAGTGAATATCAAAATTGAAGGAATAGACCTTGAGACAGTTCAGAACTATAACTACCTTGGACATACTATAACCAGTGATGGAAAATGTACAACTGAAATAAACAAAAGAATAGGAATGGCAAAAAGTAATTTTAATGTCATGAAGGACATACTAACATCAAAACAAATAACACCAGAGCTAAAACTAAGAATAGCAAAATGTTACATCTTCTCAATATTCCTATATGGTGCTGAAACATGGACATTAGACAAGAAAACAGAACAGAGAATTGAAGCCTTTGAAATGTGGATATATAGAAGAATAGGTAGAATTGGATGGAAGGAAAAGAAAACAAACGACAAAGTCTTAAAACAACTAAAAATGAAAAGAGAACTTCTGAACACAATTAGAACAAGACAAATGCGATTCTTGGGCCATGTTAAAAGACACAACAGCCTACTGAAAGTGATCCTGGAGGGGAAAATACAAGGTAAAAGAGGCAGAGGCAGACCAAGATTAACATGGACGAGTAACATCAAAAGATGGACAAACCAACCGATGACAACCTGCACCATCAAAGCAAGAGATAGAGCAAAAATGGCGCTCCATGGTAGCCAACCTTCGTTGCGGAGACGGCACTCAATGATGATGATGATTACAATTAGGTGGACTGCCGACCGAAGAACCAACCTGGAATAACTAGAAGCTTAACGTAGCTGTAAACGTCTCCAATATTGAAAGAAATTTACCTAAATGTTCAGATTTATAATATAAGACCTGTTTCAAAATGCTTGCTAATAGTGATCTTTATAATAATCAAGGCTCTAAAACGAACTCTCTAACAATGGCAGCTTTTTAACAATCACCTTAAAAGACCTCTAAACTAGGAATAAAATAAGCATCATTAAGTACCGGCCCTTTGGTGTAGGTGATCAAGTCTCTCCACAACTTTCGATCACGACAGTTATTTATCATTTCTGTTGTTGACCTTCTGCCAAGCCATTCTCTTAAGCTGTCTGGTATCTTTTCTTTTTGCCTCCCTCTATCTCTCCGTCCCTCAATTTTCCCAGTTGTTACAATATATTCCATCTGTTCTTTTCTCATTACATGGCCAACAAAATGATGATTGTTTCTTCCTAATATTTGAGAGAAGCTTTTTGCTTTGGCCTCTTTCAGAACGTTTTCATTACTCTTCTTAGCTGTCCATGGTATTCTCAACATTATTTTGTAAAACCACATTTCTACAGACTCCAGTGATTCTCTATCTGTTGTCCTATTGTCCATGATTCACATCCATATGTTACGACTGGCTCTACATAACATTTAAGAATTCTTTTTCTTGTTTCTATTGTTAAAAATGGATTGCATAGTATCTTCTTCATTGTTTGGCAAACTGCTTTCCAAAATAAGTTTATAATGATATTAACCAGCTATACCTATAGATAGATGAGACAAACCACGACGTGTCAACAAAAGTCTTTACATTACGAGATCTCTTTAACATTGGGGACTTTAACAGTGAGTTTTATCATGAACATACATTTAAACAATAACAGTTCTTTAAAGAAAACTTTCCAACAATTAATTAAACAGCTGAGCATTCTAACGGTGGAAATTATCATAACCATACCTCTGAAAGTGAGCTACTTAGCAAAAAGAATTCTAAGAAAGTGATTGTTATATATAAACTTACCACCAGTGGGATTTTAACAGAGAGAGCTTAAACCAAGCGATCTCTATCTATAAGCTCTCCAACAATAAGCCCTTTAACAGATAGAACTTAAACCAAGCGATCTCTATCTATAAGTTCTCCAACAATGAACCCTTTAACAGAGAGAACTTAAACCAAGCGATCTCTATCTATAAGCTCTCCAACAATAAGCCCTTTAACAGAGAGAACTTAAACCAAGCGATCTCTATCTATAAGCTCTCCAACAATGAGCTCTTTAACAGAGAGAGCTTAAACCAAGCGATCTCTATCTATAAGCTCTCTAACAATAAGCCCTTTAACAGATAGAACTTAAACCAAGCGATCTCTATCTATTAGTTCTCCAACAATGAACCCTTTAACAGAGAGAACTTAAACCAAGCGATCTCTATCTATAAGCTCTCCAACAATGAGCCCTTTAACAGATATAACTTAAACCAAGCGATCTCTATCTATAAGCTCTCCAACAATGAGCTCTTTAACAGATAGAGCTTAAACCAAGCGATCTCTATCTATAAGCTCTCCAACAATGAGCTCTTTAACAGAGAGAACTTAAACCAAGCGATCTCTATCTATAAGCTCTGTAACAATGAGCTCTTTAACAGAGAGAGCTTAAACCAAGCGATCTCTATCTATAAGCTCTCCAACAATAAGCCCTTTAACAGAGAGAACTTAAACCAAGCGATCTCTATCTATAAGCTCTCCAACAATGAGCCCTTTAACAGATAGAACTTAAACCAAGCGATCTCTATCTATAAGCTCTCCAACAATAAGCCCTTTAACAGATATAACTTAAACCAAGCGATCTCTATCTATAAGCTCTCCAACAATGAGCCCTTTAACAGATAGAGCTTAAACCAAGCGATCTTTATCTATAAGCTCTCCAACAATGAGCTCTTTAACAGAGAGAACTTAAACCAAGCAATCTCTATCTATAAGCTCTCAAACAATGAGCTCTTTAAAAGAGAGAGCTTAAACCAAGCGATCTCTATCTATAAGCTCTCCAACAATAAGCCCTTTAACAGAGAGAACTTAAACCAAGCGATCTCTATCTATAAGCTCTCCAACAATGAGCCCTTTAACAGATAGAGCTTAAACCAAGCGATCTCTATCTATAAGCTCTCCAACAATAAGCCCTTTAACAGAGAGAACTTAAACCAAGCGATCTCTATCTATAAGCTCTCCAACAATAAGACCTTTAACAGAGAGAACTTAAACCAAGCGATCTCTATCTATAAGCTCTCCAACAATAAGCCCTTTAACAGAGAGAGCTTAAACCAAGCGATCTCTATCTATAAGCTCTCCAACAATGAACTCTTTAACAGAGAGAACTTAAACCAAGCGATCTCTATCTATAAGCTCTCCAACAATGAGCTCTTTAACAGAGAGAGCTTAAACCAAGCGATCTCTATCTATAAGCTCTCCAACAATGAGCCCTTTAACAGAGAGAACTTAAACCAAGCGATCTCTATGTATAAGCTCTACAACAATAAGCTCTTTAACAATGAGAACAACTAGGTGTTTCCAAACGACAACTAATACAAATATATTTATAATAATGGAACCTTTTATTAGTGAGGTCAAAAGTAAAGTAAAGTGGTAAATAATATTCATCATCATGTACCATACCGGTTGACGTAGGCGATCGTGTCCTTCCACAATCTTCTATCTACAGTGCATCGTATCAGTTCTGTTGTTGATTGCTTTTCATGCCATGACACCAAGCCATCTAGTATTTTCTCTCTTTGTCGTCCGCGATCTCTCCTTTTATGCTGCCAGTTGTAACCAAGTATTCCAACTTTCCTCTTCTCATGATGTGCCCGAAAAATATTGATTGTTTCTTTCTGATGCTTTTTAGGACATTTTTGACAATAGAAACAAGAAAAAGAGTTCTTAAATTTTATATAGAGCCAGTCTTAACATATGGATGCGAGTCATGGACAATAGGACAACAGACAAGAAAATCACTGGAGTCTGTAGAAATGTGGTTTTACAAAAGAATGTTGAGAATACCCTGGACAGCTAAGAAGAGTAATGAAAACGTTCTGAAAGAGGCCAAAGCAAAAAGATAGCTAATTTCCAATATTAGGAAGAAACAATCATCATTTGTTGGCCATGCAATGAGAAGGGAACAGCTGGAATAAATTGTAACAACTGGGACGATTGAGAGATGAAGAGATAGAGGGAAGCAAAGAGAAAAGATACCAGACAGCTGAAGAGAATGGCTTGGCAGAAGGTTAACAACAGAAATGATAAATAACTATTGAGATGGAAAATTGTGGAGAGACATGAACACCTACGTCAGCAGGCATGGAACTTGATGGTGATGATGATGATGATAATGATAATGATAATGATATGAATCTGTGTAGATGTTCAGCTTTTATAATAAATATTTCATATAAACAAACATAAATATTGTTACTTTTACAGATACAACAATATAAGTGCTAGAAAGTCATAGTTATTGCAACGTTACCACTAAGAAACATCTCATATACCAGTAAGCGAGACAATAAATATATAAGCAAGAGATGGTGTGTATTCCCAAGACGTCTAATATTTGGTTGGATGTAAAATCGATTTATTTGCACTTTTGTTTTTTTGTGCTAATCTGGAAACAAGAATCCGCTTACAGAAAACAGATACGCTGTCAGCAGAATAGAAATGGTAACATTTATGTTCAATATATTCACCCCAATTGCGTGGATATAAACGCTTGCTGTAAATACGGACACGGTGAATCTAATGTTCTTTGAAAGCAGATTAATTTTTGGGCGGGCGAAGAAAGCAATGCTAACGACTTAGTTCTCTCAGAAGAAAGCAATGCTAACGACTTAGTTCTCTCAGAAGAAAGCAATGCTACCGACTTAGTTCTCTCAGAAGAAAGCAATGCTACCGACTTAGTTCTCTCAGAAGAAAGCAATGCTACCGACTTAGTTCTCTCAGAAGAAAGCGATGCTACCGACTTAGTTCTCTCAGAAGAAAGCAATGCTAACGACTTAGTTCTCTCAGAAGAAAGCAATGCTAACGACTTAGTTCTCTCAGAAGAAAGCAATGCTACCGACTTAGTTCTCTCAGAAAAAAGCGACGTAATACTCTTAGAGAAAACGATTAATTTCTCTAAGAAAAGCGACCATATTATCTTAGATAAAACAACGAAATTTCTTAGAAAAAAATCAACGCAGTTCTCTAAGAAAGAAACGACATAATTCTATTTTTTGGCAAAACGATGTAATTTTCAATGAAAAAAGGCGTTATTATATAGGAAAAAAAACAATGTTTTTTCTGTATGGAAAAGCGACTTAACTGTTTTAGGATAAAAACATCCACAATATATATGTAGATTTTATATTATTTTGAACACATGACAGAGGCCACACTTTGAAAAGAAATCTCTTTAGTCAAACCTCATAATGAATCCATATAGGTTCATGCTTTAACAGATAGATTTTATAGACAGAAATTCAAGTTATTTGAAAGAAAAAACACTGTACCACTCCTTGTTCAAGGCTAGAAACCAGTGAAGCAACCAGGGGTTTAAACTCATTGTTCAATATTAGACTATTCATTACACGTTGCTCAATACTAGACCATTCTTATAACATTGCTCAAACTAGACCATACTTTCAATAATGATCAATACTAGACCATTCTTATAACATTGCTCAAACTAGACCATACTTTCAATATTGATCAATACTAGACCATTCTTATAACATTGCTCAAACTAGACCATACTTTCAATATTGATCAATACTAGACCATTCTTTGCACATACATTGCTGAATATGAGACAATTGTTTGCCCAGAACTAAATACTAGACCATTCTTTGTACATTGCTCAATACTAGACCATTCTTTGTACATTGCTCAATACTAGATCATTCTTTGTACATTGCTCAATACTAGACCATTCTTTGTACATTGCTTAATACTAGACCATTCTTTGTACATTGCTCAATACTAGACCATTCTTTGTACATTGCACAATTATAGACCATTCTTTGCCCAGTGCTCAATACTAGACCATTCTTTGCTCAGTGCTCAATACTAGATCATTCGTTGCTCAGTGCTCAATACTAGACCATTGGTTGCACCTTGTTCAATACTCGACCATTCTTTGCACATTGCTCAATACTAGCCCATTATTTGCACATTGCTCAATACTAGCCCATTATTTGCACATTGCTCAATACTAGCCCATTATTTGCACATTGCTCAATACTAGCCCATTATTTGCACATTGTTCAATACTAGCCTATTATTTGCACATTGCTCAATACTAGACCAGTCTTTCCCCACTACCAGATCATTCTTTGCTCAGTGATTCAATACTAGCCTATTATTTACACATTGCTCGATACTATAAGTCCCTTCTTTCCACACTACTCACTACCAGATCATTCTTTGCTGAGTGATTCAAGTATACGTTACATAGTGTATCTCTGCCCCAAATATTTTGTTCTCTTTGGCCATTTCGTTTAGGCCCATTTCCTCGCAGTTATTTTACGAGTTGTCGTTCCTTTATGAATGCAGTCGTTCTTGTCTATTTGTTACAACTGAGTGTTCCTTCTTAGCTGTGAGTGTTGGTAAATTCTTGTCCCAGTCGTTCTTGTCTATTTGTTACAACTGAGTGTTCCTTCTTAAGCTGTGAGTGTTGGTAAATCTTGTCCCAGTCGTTCTTGTCTATTTGTTACAACTGAGTGTTCTTTCTATTGCTGTGAGTGTTGGTAAATTCTTGTCCCAGTCGTTCTTGTCTATTTGTTACAACTGAGTGTTCTTTCTATTGCTGTGAGTGTTGGTAAATTCTTGTCCCAGTCGTTCTTGTCTATTTGTTACAACTGAGTGTTCTTTCTATTGCTGTGAGTGTTGATAAGTTCTTGTCCCAGTCGTTCTTATCTATTTGTTACAACTGAGTGTTCTTTCTATTGCTGTGAGTGTTGGTAAATTCTTGTCCCAGTCGTTCGTATCTATTTGTTACAACTGAGTGTTCTTTCTATTGCTGTGAGTGTTGATAAGTTCTTGTCCCAGTCGTTCTTGTCTATTTGTTACAACTGAGTGTTCCTTCTTAAGCTGTGAGTGTTGGTAAATTCTTGTCCCAGTCGTTCGTATCTATTTGTTACAACTGAGTGTTCTTTCTATTGCTGTGAGTGTTGATAAGTTCTTGTCCCAGTCGTTCGTATCTATTTGTTACAACTGAGTGTTCTTTCTATTGCTGTGAGTGTTGATAAGTTCTTGTCCCAGTCGTTCTTGTCTATTTGTTACAGCTGAGTGTTCTTTCTTGTGCTGTGAATGTTAAAAGTTGTTCATCTTGTCACAGCTTTTCTTGTACGCATTATACAGCTCAGTGTCTTTCCATTTGCTGTGTGTGTTGATACGTTTTTATTCTTTTTCCTAGTCGTTCTTGTATGCATATTACAACGGAGTGTTATTACTTTTCCTGTGAGTGTTGATATGTTCTTATCTTAGTCGTTCTTGTCTATTTGTTACAACCGAGTATCATTCCTTTTTCTGTGAGTATTGATAAGTTCTTGTCCCTGTCCAAGTCGCTCTTATCCCTACGTTATCTGCAGATAAGTCCCCTTTCGTCTCTCTTTGATTATAGACCAGTCATGTTGTGATCAGTGGTGAGAAAGTTGTGTTCAACAGGCTATTGAGCTTCAACAGCCTTTCTCTATTTAGATCTTTCTGTAGTCACAATAAAGGACTCAGCCTTAATAGGAAAAAGACAGAAGTAACGGTAACAACAAAGAAAAAGACATCACCTCAGTGCAGAATAAAGACAAGTGGAACAATATTAAAACAGGTAAATGAATTTTAATATTTGGGAACTTTGTTAACCTCAGACGGAAGATGTACAAAAGAGGTGAGATGCAGAATGGCTCAGGCAAAAGCAGCTTTCCAGAAAATGAGGAAGATACTATGCAATCCATTTTGACAATCGAAAAAAAAGAAAAAGAGTTCTTAAATGTTATGTAGAGCAAGTCTTAACATATGGATGTGAATCATGGACAATAGGACAACAGACAAGAAAATCACTTGAGTCTAGAAATGTGGTTTTACAGAAGAATGTTGAGAGCACCATGGATAGCTAAGAAAAGTAATGAAAATGTTCTGAAAGAGGTCAAAGCAAAAAGAGAGCTAATCTCCAATATTAAGAAGAAACAATCATCATTTGTTGGCCATGTAATGAGAAGAGAACAAATGGAATATATTGTAACAACTGGAAAAATTGAGGGACGAAGAGATAGAGGGAAGCAAAGAGAGAAAATACCAGACAGCTTAATAAAATGGCTTGGCAGAAGGTCAACAAAAAAATGATAAAGAACATTCAAAATCTAAAGTTGTGGAGAGACATGATCACCTACGCCAGTAGGCCCGGTACTTGATGATGATGACGTAGTCACAGAAAACTATAATTACCTAGGCCTGCGGGTTGAAAGGGTATTGCTGGAATACAACCAACTAGAATTATGTTTTCAACTTTGCGAGAAGGGGTGGTTGTGGGTACAGTGAAGTCAACCGTTCATATCTCCTATATTTGAACACGTCACGCAGTTGGTGGGGTTTTTGGTTTTATTTCCTGCTAGCGAGCCTTAGTAAATCTATAATTGGCTGTGCTGCAGGTATCATTTTCAAGGTTTTCCCATGTCTAATCTACATTAAACATCCATGTATGTCTCGCCGTGTCTAATCCACACTAACCATCCCTGCATCTCACATCATGTTTGATCAACATTAATCATCCCTGTATCTCACATCATCTTTGATCTACATTAACCATCCCTGTTTATCACATCATGTTTGATTCACATTAACCATCCCTGTATATCACATCATTTTTGATCAACATTAACCATCCCTGTATCTTACATCATCTTTGATCTACATTAACCATTCCTGTATATCACCTTATGTTTGATCTACATTAATCATCCCTGTATCTCACACCATGTTTGATCTACATTAACCATCCCTGTATATCACATGATGTTTTGATCTACATTAACCATCCCTGTATCTCACATCATCTTTGATCTACATTAACCATCCCTGTATCTCACATCATGTTTGATGAACATTAACAATCACTCTATGCCTCGCCGTGTTTAATCCACATTAACCATCCCTGTATCTCACATCATGTTTGATCCACTTTAACCATCCCTCTATCTCACATCATCTTTGATCCACATTAACCATCCCTGTATCTCACATCATCTTTGATCTACATTTTCCATCCCTGTATCTCACATCATCTTTGATCTACATTAACCACCCCTGTATCTCCCACCATGTTTTAATTGGTGTGTGTGTGTGTGCCCACATCTATCTAAAAACTTCTAAAGCCTGCGGGCTGTAAAGAATCAGCTACTGTTTGAGACGTTTCAGTTTTGCGAATAGGATTGTTGTGGGTAAAATGACGTCAGCCGTCTTGCATAGCTGAAGCCATAAAACTGTGGATGAGCCGGGATTTCCCCCTCAGCCTGCAGGCCTTAGTAAAACTATGGAGACAAAATAATAATTAATGAATTTTATTATAGAGGGAAGCTTCCGAGGCGATAATCAGCGAATCAATTCAGAGGAAGAGGTATGTTTACAGCACTCGGAAAAAAATGACAAATAATCAACAGCAGAAAAAAAAACAGAGAACAATATATGGTCCTAAGCAGGATCGAACTAAAAGCAAGGCACTGTGCCAAGGAGTACGGGTTCGATCCTGCTTAGGACCATATATTGTTCATTGTTTTTTTCTGTTGTTGATTATTTGTCATTTTTCAGAGTGCTGTAAATATACCTCTTCCTCTGAATTTATTCGCTTTACTAAAATATGTATGGCTGAGGCGTGTCTCACTTTAGCTTTATCCCCGGTCTCCACTGTAGAGCACTTGTATATTTGTTTCTGGATCTCATCTGTGTAAATTGACCTATCCGGTTCTATTGACTGCCTGAAATTACTGACCCCGCTCTTAGTATTACGGCTGTTGACAGTTCTTTACAGCTGATATTGCTCTACTGAACTTTATCAGCGACTTGTCTTTATCCTGGTTTTATTAAATATGACAAAGTTTATTAGTACCTCTACCGCTCTCCAGCATTCAGAGCAAGTATTAGAAGCACTATATATCTCTATTGTGATTTTCTTGTTGTATTGTACAGATGACTACACCGACTTTGACCTACCGCCATCGTCGTTGGCTTTTCTTTTGATTTCATTACATTTTTGTTATAAACATATTAAAAGATATACATATAGATGACATAGACATACGAATAATATATAATTTATACTGGGATCAAACAGTAATAATAAAAACTAACAACGAGAACACTACACCTATTGATATAAAATGAGGAGTAAGTCAGGGATGCATCCTATCACAGAGCTTGTTCAAAAATAAAAAGAGCAAATTTTTAAACATCACAGAGATGTCAGGCCTAAACACTAATGGAAGATAATCAATAATCTAAGATAAGGTGATGATACTGTATTACTAGCAGAAAATCCTAAACATCTACAACAATTACTTAATGTAATGAACATGACAGCAAAAAAATATGGATTAGATATGAATATCAAAAAGACTAAAACTATGATCTTAAAAGATAGAAAATACTCAAAGCTTACAAGTGGTTATCAAATTGAAGAAATGGACCTAGAGACATTTCAGTGATACAACTACCTTGGACATAATATAACCAGTGACGGAAAATAAATGAAAGAAATGTGAAATAAATAAAAGAATAGGAATGCCAAAAAAGTAATTTCATTGTCATGAAAAATATACTAACATCAAAACAAAAAATACCAGGGCTAAAATTAAGAACAGCACAAATGCTATATCTTCTCAATATTCCTGTATGATGCAGAAATATGGACATTAGATAAGAAAGAACAGAAATGTGAAGCCTTTGACATGTGAATTTATAGAAGAATATATAGAATTGAATGGAAAGGAAAGAAAACAAACAATGAAGTATTAAAACAACTAAAAATGAAAAGAGAAGTACGAAATATAATTCAAGCAGGACAAATAAGATTTTTGGGACATGTTAAAAGGTAGAGCAGCCTGCTAAATTTAATCTTGGAAGGGTACAAGGTAAAAGAAGCAGAGGCAAACCAAGTCTAACATGGACGAGTAATAACAAAAGATGGACAAATCAGCCTATGACAACTTGCATTATCAAAGCAAGATAGAGAACGAAATGGCGCTCCATGGTAGCCAACCTTCCATGTGGAGACGGCACTCAATGATGGTGGGTGTAAACATTGGCCGCGTCTTTATTCCTGCTGGCTTCTAGATCCCTATATTTATTGGAGCATGTATACAATATATAGAATCATACGTTACATTTATATGTAGCACGTCGGCAAAGCTGGCGTAAAGTGTATTTAACAATACAGGGTAAAGGACAAAACCAGCAGCTAGCTTATCAAGCTGAGATTACTCTTGTCCTGCATTTTTTTCCAAGGGTAATTTATGATTTTTGAAGGTTGAACTTGAAATGCGATGCTACAGATAAGTCCCACAAATATCATAGATGATAGAAGATTAATGAAAGCATTTTAATAGAGCTAAATATATATGCAAACAAAACTGTTTCCTGAAGTCAATTTAAGAAATGAAATTACATATAATGGACAAGTTAAAACGATATACAAACGCAGGAACAATAATGGAGAACATATTTCCTGGAATAAAAAGGAAAAGAGCTGCTGAAAATATCTCATATACCGAGGACATAAGGGAACAACTACAGAATGTTATCGTTGAAGCAGGCTTTATGGCCAGGAAACAAGAAATTTTGAGAGTGACAGTTAAGAGAGCAACGTCTATAGACGGAGAGACTACACGAGCACTGTATCTGTATTCTGGAAACTGCAGCGTTGGTACTTTCCTGAAACTTACTAGTACCTGACTCTAATCAGTCTCAAACGATTAGAGCACGGTACTTTCCTTAAGCTTATACTAGTACCTGACTCTAATCAGTCTCAAACGAGTATAGCAAGGTACTTTCCTTAAGCTTACTAGTACCTGACTCGAATCAGTTTCAAACGATGTCACGGAGACCATGCACCTAGACCTATCGAAGACGTAAGGTGGTGTAGATTTAATGTCAAGGGGTTGAAGCAAGCCTTTACCTATTAGACAAGTTGGTAATGCGGTGGACTACAAAGGCTTCTTAGCTTCCTGGTTTTTGATGAAGAAGCTGGATCCTGACTATCTAGAGATAAAACAAAACTAGGTCTTCTACATCAGCAGATCGCACTGCTGCCAGGTCTAAATAAACATCGCTTCGTCGACTTATTCGTTCATTTTTCTTTTGAACGCGGACTCTACCAAAGAGTCTAATTATGAGATAAGTGAGAATCTCTCAGTTTTGGGTCGCAGCCCTTGCTGTTGTGACATCTATCAGCATCACCAACCTGTGTATTTGCACGGCCTGCGTGATAAACGTAGACCCCACGTTCAAGTAAAACACCGAAAGAAAACCTTGAAGCTGACAATCAAACACAACAATCGCTTCCTCCATGTCTGTTAATGATGTTTTATTTAAATTCTTAATATTCCGACAACCAATATAAATTATACTGCGTTAGGCATCGGCCTTCCATTTCAAAATCCATTTAAGAAAGATCAATACATGTGAGATGCCACGCTTCAGAAAAGTAACAAACAACACAAGAAGAGATAGAATACCAAATGAAACCATATGAAAAATGGTAGGAATAAAACCCTGCCAAGAATATATAGAGCAACAACAACTTAAATGGT
Source organism: Megaustenia siamemsis (assembly GCA_032433765.1). Lineage (NCBI taxonomy): Eukaryota > Metazoa > Mollusca > Gastropoda > Stylommatophora > Ariophantidae > Megaustenia > Megaustenia siamemsis. The sequence goes on from JAVIAB010000047.1 coordinate 46,579,329, forward strand.
TGGGCCACCTGATCAGAATGAATCCTCACCAATCACCCTCAGGGGCGTTCTTCTCAAGAATGCATGGAAAAAGACCAAGAGGAAGACACAGAAGAAGATGGATAGATGCAGTGCCAGAGACATGTACAACAAAGGAAAATCACTAATTCGGACAATTCGAGCAGCTCAAGAACGACACATGATATAAACCACGACACCTTTTAGGTATCAGTGAAAAGTGAAAAGAAGAAAGAAGAAGGCATCGGCCAAATGGCACCAAAAATTACCGGGGTATCACAATAGAAGAAAAAAAAAGAACGTTCTTCAAAATAGTCGTTATTCAAACGTTATGCTCTTAATGTCCTACTTAAGCACTAGATTCTACATCAATCAATAAGATAAACATCATTAAAGTAGAATGTGTCTTGTGTATGATGGCAGTCAGATTGAGAGACAAACATTGGAAGGTAGGAACTCAGCAGACGGGGATTACATTCGCAGTAGAAAGAAATCAATGTTCAATGATTTGGCAACAAACACGTTGGGTATATACTAATACGGGGATTCTCCCAGCCCCACTCCAAAACACGGACTGAATGTTAATAGAAACTTACCAAAGTAAACAGGATACGATAACAAGGAGTGGTGAAAAGAAAGAAAGACACAAGTTAACAGGCGCTGTCAGACAAAAAAAGAGAACACACTCGAAAACAGATCATCATCATCATCGAGTGCCTTCTCCGCAACGAAGGTTGGCTACCACGGAGCGCCATTCTGCTCTGTCTCTTGTTTTCATGGGGCAGGTTGTCATAGGCTGATTTGTCTATCTTTTGATGTTACTCGTCCGTGTTAGTCTTGGTCTGTCTCTGCCTCTTTTACCTTGTATTTTCCCCTCCAGGATTACTTTTAGTAGGCTGTTGTGTCTTTTAACATGGCCCAAAAATCGCATTTGTCTTGTTTGAATTGTGCTTAGTTGTTCTCTTTTCGTTTTTAGTTGTTTTAAGACTTCATCGTTTGCTTTCTTTTCCTTCCATCCAACTCTACCTATTCTTCTCTATATCCACATTTCAAAGGTTTCAATTCTCTGTTCTGTTTTCTTGTCTAATGTCCATGTTTCTGCACCATATCGGAATATTGAGAAGATGTAACATTTTGCTATTATTAGTTTTAGCTCTGGTTAACCAGATCAATAAAATCACGAAAACAGATCAGGTAACAAAAATATGTAAGATAAAGAGATACACATTTCAAGTGGCGTAATTTGGGGGAGAGAGTGTAAGGGGCGTCTTGAGAGCAAAATTCTTTGGATAAAAATTTTAGAAAAATGGGAAAGGAAAGAAAGAAAAGTAGTAATAAAACATTTTTAAATGAAGCTTGTGGGGGATTGGGGGTTGGTGGTGGGGGGGGGGGCGCACTAGTTGATTTGTCCCATGCGCTGGAAACCATAGGTTTCCCTTATTTCGGACTCTGGAAACCGATGCTACGCCACTGGGTATAAAGCAGTAACGTTCAGCGTTTAACTCTTTCCGTACGGACATTTCATCAGTGCAAAGGAACAGATTTCAGAGACAAAGTTTTTCGTGTTTTAAGAATCAATTTTACATATTTATATTTATCTAACATGTTACAGATTATTTTTGAATTTTTAGATAATTGACCAAGGTATTATATTTCACCAAAACCAAGATGATACAAGACATGTAAAAAAGATATGGTTTGATGACGGTTCACACTAATTAAATTGAGAGTGACGCACTATACGGCGAAACGTACTGAAAGAGTTAAACAAGGAATCCGATTTTACAAATACCAAAATGATTCAAGACGTAAAAAGAAAATGGTTTGATGACAGTTTATACTAATAAAACAGAATGACGCACTGTGTGGCGAAACGGACGGAAAGAGTTAGAGAAACTCGGAAAATTGAACACGCCACAGGCACCGGATATAAAACAATGACTTTAAAGGAAAATAAACGAAAAATAAAATACAGAAAGAAAGCAATCGAAAAAAATACAAGTTAACGTGGAAAATACAACAAATAAAAAAAAAAACCGTTTTAGAGGTAATTCAAAACAAAGACAGAAGTAAAGTGACTCAATATGTGAAATATGAAAAGGCGCTGTTTGAATGTGACACACAAATGATATGCTGATTCTTATTGATGGTAGAGACATAATAGACTGTATTATCGCACATTTTCTATTGCCAGGAAGCACCACGTTTACAAGGAAACTGTTTAAAGTCAAGTTTGGATAAACAAAAGAAAATTCTGTCGAAGCGGAAGCAAAATATCTCTCCGTTTTATTTAAACGTAATTCGCCTAAATACTGTTTCCGTATAAATGTACGTTTTAGCTTCAATGTTTTTTCTCCTGGATGTTTTCTCCTGATAGTGTAAACAGAAAATGTAGATTTCATAATAGCGTGGTTGTGATGATTAAAAATAGCTACACGTAGAGATCAAACTTACGTGATATGCCAACAAGTATAGCGCGTAAAGGTCAGTTAAGGGTATTGCTATAGGTCGTTTCAAAATATTTTGAAGGTGTTTAAAATTCCATATCTCTGCAACCATTGATTGATAATGCTGAAATTTTGCATATGGTCTTGTGATTTTTTGGTCCCAAGAAGTACATTCATTTCCTCACCAACAAACGTATAGTTTTAAATATTCTTTATTTGAAGTATACAATTTAAGGCATTTTGGTCAAACCATATATTTGGAGGAATTACCACTTCATATGAGTGAGCACCCACGGACTTGTCATCTTGAACGTAATGCGCGCCAATTTCCCTGTTTTAAGCACTAAAAAACACATAAAACGCGTCATAGTTATAATTTTATATCCGGTGCATCCCATTTCCTGTCGTTTTGTTGTGATTTATGTGCAACGGCGTATCCTAATTATTGGGTAATTTCGTTAAATTTGTGATCTGTTAGTCAATGGGTATAAAAGTAAAGTTCCTTACATTGCAATCAGTGGCAATAAAGGTGTATAAATATTTTTGCATAGAAGCTAAGCGTGGAAAAACTGTATCGAAGCATCTCAAAGCCAGAAAAGAGAACTATTCACGCATTGGGTATAAGCAAACGCTTTTTCAAAAAGTGCTTAAAGCTAACGGAGTGTCCAGTTCAATCAAGACTAGGACGCTAGGAAGAAAGAAAGTAGTAGATAGTTTTGACAAGGAAGTGATTAGAAGAGCAATTTGTAAAATGTTCGATTCAAAGAAACTGTGACTTTAAGAAAACTGAAAATTCGACTGAGAGCAGAAAATGACATTGTTGTGTCGAAAACAACATTATGGAGAACTGTTAGAAGCATCGGTTTTACGTTTAGAAAGTACGATAGTGGTAGAAATGTCATCTGCGAGAAGCCGCACTTAGTTTCTATGAGGAGTAAATATTTACGTGAAGTACGGGAAATGCGTAACCAAGGTTATGATATTGTATTTCTAGATGAATCTTGGATAAATTCTCACCACGCAAGTGCAAAGGAATGGCAGTTATCAGATGGAAGTATTAAAAGATGTGTACCCACTGGAAAAGGACAGCGTATTATAATGGCACATGCAGGCAGCCGAAAAGAAGGGTTGGTGAAAAATGCAGAACTTATATTCACCTCTAATTATACTGACAACAGGGACTATCACACCGAGATGAATGGCCATATATGTAGAGAGTGGATTGAAAAATACTCTTCTTCCAATTCTAGACAGACCATCCTGTCTGGTAATGGACAACGCGTCGTACCACAACGCTGTGGCAGAAGAAGACAAAATTCCTACATCTACCAGTACAAAAGATGTTATAAAGATTTGGCTAAGAAAGGAAGGAATTCATTTAACGAGGGATTTTTGAAACCTGAATTACTGTCACTTGTTAAGAAATCGCAAAAGACCAAAGTATTCCAAATGACAAAATCATTCAACAGCATGGTCATACGTGCTTGAGACTGCCCCCTTATCATCCACAATTAAACCCCATTGAACTCGTTTGGGCAAAATTAAAGGGCAGGTGGCAGCTGAGAATACAAGTTTTAAACTATGCGATATAAAAGGACTGACATATGCTGCTCTATCACAGATTGACAAAGATTTTTGGTGCAAATGTGAAGATCATGTCTTAAAAGAAGAATGACTATTGGAAAAAAGATGGACTATCGTTCGTTCAGCCCGGATTAGTAATCAATATGTTAGACTCCTCTGATTCAGAATAAATGAAATAATAATGGACGTTTTTATATGTCCGCATGATCAATCTTTAGCTAAAGTTGATAACGTTTTGAAAATGTAAAGATTCTTGATATGTGTACTGCAGGCATGCAAAGAAACTAAATCACTTTCATATGTCTTGTTTACGTAAAATAATGAAAGTCACATGGAAAGACATAAACGAACAATGTAGCTCTTTACAGTGAAGAGGATCCCGTGCTTACATCGGACTCTTTAGTCACATGCGTACCCATAAACAATAACTTTGCTTGATATGTCATGCTCGTTATCGCTCGCAACGGATAATTAATTTTTTTTTAATGTATTCTTTGTTGTATATTGTTTAAATAGTTTTCATTAATGGAACTGTTTATACGCTGATTTGTTTTAGACCGTCTGTAAAGGCTATAACATTGACATTCTCATAGTATTTTAAAGAAAGTAAACAATAGAAAGTAAACAGTTGATAAACGCCTCCAATTTTCAAGTTGTGTAGAGACGCCTATGTCGAGAAGCTGATTTCCATTAATGTACGGTAAATTATTTTCTCCAGGAGCAAAAAGATCCGTAAATTCACTGAGATCAAAGGAAAGTGCTGCTTCATGATGAAGCATACTTCCTACATCATTAAATTTTGTGAAATCGGTGGGACCTTGGAAAAACAAGGCCAGATGCAAAAAATCAAGTTTGTAAGTGCAGGGAAAGAGGAGATATTTTCAAGTTAATCGTGAACATTTAGATTTGAAACGACCAATAATATCTACAGAAATATACTTGAGCCTTTCGAGAATTGAAAGTCAGAAGGAAGTAAGCGGTGAAGTTCTCAGGACTTGATACAAGAGATGATAGGCGTTGTATAAAGCTGATTTTATGAAATGTATAACGTGTTACAACAGAGCTATGCCTTGTTATAGGGTTATCGTTGTGAGAAATGTCTTGAAACTGGTGTGTCTTCACGGAAGGGGAGGAGGTGAAATGCAGCAGGTCACATGCACCGACTTTTCTTTACCGGTAATAAAAATAAAATAACGATTTGTTATTATAAAGTTAGTGGCAAGGTAAAGAGTACTCCATACCACATAATATTATAAGGAAGAGAAGTATTACAATTTACAGCAGTAATAAAAGTCATTGGGAAGAGGGGGAGTGAAGAGGCCAGTGCACTGCTTCGTTAATATCACACCTAGCTAGATACCATTTCTAGGATGAGATCGAGATCCTTAAGCAGGGACTGAACCCAGAATTATTGAGGTCTTAGCGGGTCATCATAATTGCACTCCCAACATGCCCTAAGGTGCTCAGATCCCTTCCATAGCAAGTCCCGCAGCGTCCAGCGACTGACGACTCCAGTTCTGTGTTGGTTGATAAGTCTTCTTATACGCCCACTCAGTTTCTCGTTTCTGGCGTTGCCCATCTTATCTCCCATCTTTTTCATCCGAAGGAGTGACGTGGACTCATGGTTGTCGAAGTCATATTCCCTTCCCACATTTCGGCAGGCATTGATGATGTCAGCCCGATCCATTGGATGGCTGTCTTCAACGACAGCACAGTTAGCCAACCTGTACGCTTTTCATTTCCCCGTACTGACTCATGTCCTAGGACGTAGACAAAGGTGACCTTACGTATTTTTGACTTCTGCAGTGACTCTACCCATTGCATGCGTACAGAGCCCGCCTCCACTTTTCTTATCATGCTCATCGAATCACTTAGCATACAGGCATGAGTGTAGTCTTGTGACTCTAACCAGATGAATGCCTTTGTCACTGCCATCACCTCCATCGTCATGCTAATCGTGGTCATGACGTATGCACCACTGTCTTCTTTGACTACTCTGCCTGCCGAGAATGCGTAAATGCCGATACACTCCTTTGGTATCGTATTAGGGAACTGTCTATATACATGACTGCATCTTTCTCACCGGTGTTATCCCAAATGACACCGTTGACCTACATTGACTATGAGTGAGTTCTATTCCCTACATCTCCCGTCGAATGTGACAATACAAGATACTAGTTTTATTTTATTGACTAACCAGCGAGCTAACTATTTCGCCACCAACAATCTCTGACGTGAAGTATTTCTTGTAAAAGAATCAAGTATTGACATATGTACTTGAAAGCAGCACGTTCATAGTTAAAGTAAATAATTTTTCTGAACCATCGAAATTGACAATGCTGTGACCATGAAATCTTTAGTAACTGAAATTGTCATTCTTCTCTTCTGCATTTGCCTTTCAGGGAGAGATAACTTCGGTCTTTAACTGGTCTCTTCAGCTTTCACACAATCTTAGTGTTATTATCTGCCAATCTTCATTTTCATTTATCTCAAATGCTTCAAGGGTGTGGTCATTAATCAATCACAAGTCCTAGAAAGATCATCGTTCTAGGTTGTACTATAAATCCTTATTCCTGGATACTTTCGCTATTTACTTACAGTCAGAGTCCTTAAAGGTTCTCGTAGTTTAACTTGCCCATGTATTCATAAACCCACTGTCATTAAAGGTTCTCGTAGTTTAACTTGTCCATGTATTCATAAACCCACTGTCATTAAAGGTTCTCGTAGTTTAACTTGTCCATGTATTCATAAACCCACTGTCATTAAAGGTTCTCGTAGTTTAACTTGCCCATGTATTCATAAACCCACTGTCATTAAAGGTTCTCGTAGTTTAACTTGTCCATGTATTCATAAACCCACTGTCATTAAAGGTTCTCGTAGTTTAACTTGTCCATGTATTCATAAACCCACTGTCATTAAAGGTTCTCGTAGTTTAACTTTCCATGTATTCATAAGCTCCCGCCGTTTATTTTATTTCCTGTGCCATCTATTACAAAGCCTATCTTGCTATTCTGACATTAAGTTTTTTTTTAATGTGTCAAAGTCTTCTCTATATTCTATTCATAATCGCCTCTACTGGCTCATATTCTACCCTTTCACTGGTATTTTCATTGCATGTCTCGTTATACCAACTGGTTTATACTTTTTCTCCATCAATTATTTATAATATCTGTATCCTTTGTTACATTCTATTGTTCATCAACAATAACTCATATCCAGATACTGTAGTGCTTTCATGACACCGTAAGCTAGTAATGATTTGCACTGAAATATAGCAACAAATACAGTGTGGAGTCTATTTGATTTCTGCAAGGCATATTTAGGAGATTGTATTTGACATACTGGAAAAAGAGACTAGATATTACCAGGAGATTACATTTGACCTACTGGAAAAAGAGACTAGATATTACCAGGAGATTATATTTGACATACTGGGAAGAGACCAGATATTACCAGGAGATTATATTTGACATACTGGAAAAAAAAACTATATGTTACCAGGAGATTATATTTGACATACTAGAAACGAGACTAGATGTTACCAGGAGATTATATTTGACATACTGGAAAAGAGACCAGATGTTACCAAAGATTATATTTGAAATACTGGAAAAAGAGACTACAAGTTACCAGGAGATTATATTTGACATACTTGAAAAAGAGACTAGATGTTACCAGGAGATTATATTTGACATACTTGAAAAGAGACTAGATGTTACCAGGAGATTATATTTGACATACTGGAAAAAGAGACTAGATGTTACCAGGAGATTATATTTGTCATACTGGAAAAAGAGACTAGATGTTACCAGGAGATACTTTGTGACATACTGGAAAAAGAGACTAGATGTTACCAGGAGATTATATTTGACATACTGGAAAAGAGACTAGATATTACCAGGAGATTATATTTAAAACACTGGAAAAAGAGACTAGATATTACAAGGAGATTATATTTGACATACTGGAAAAAGAGACTAGATGTTACCAGGAGATTATATTTGTCATACTGGAAAAAGAGACTAGATATTAACAGGGGATCATATTTGACATACTGGAAAAGAGACTAGATATTAACATAGGTTATAGGACGATTAGAACCAATAATTCTATAGAGCAAATTGTGTATTTGTTTCTGCTAACTCATTGTAAACGGAAAATGGCGAATAGGTAGAAGATCCTTTTACATGTTGAACAGCAGGGTTCGAAATACATCCTTCAGTTGTCCAAATTCAAGGAGAAATAGGTATCTCGTTAGAGAAGAAATATGTCATTCAGTTTATTTAGATCTGTACAAAAGTATGTATCTAGTTAGTAAAGAAAAACGTCCTTCAGTTGATCTGACTTAAAGTAAAAGTGTATCTGATTAGTAAAGAAAAACGTCCTTCAGTTTACCTGACTTAAAGTAAAAGTGTATCTGGTTAGTAAAGAAAAACGTCCTTCAGTTTACCTGACTTAAAGTAAAAGTGTATCTGGTTAGTAAAGAAAAACGTCCTTCAGTTTACCTGACTTAAAGTAAAAGTGTATCTGGTTAGTAAAGAAAAACGTCCTTCAGTTTACCTGACTTAAAGTAAAAGTGTGTCTGGTTAGTAAAGAAAAACGTCCTTCAGTTTACCTGACTTAAAGTAAAAGTGTATCTGGTTAGTAAAGAAAAACGTCCTTCAGTTTACCTGACTTAAAGTAAAAGTGTATCTGGTTAGTAAAGAAAAACGTCCTTCAGTTGATCTGACTTAAAGTAAAAGTGTATCTGGTTAGTAAAGAAAAACGTCCTTCAGTTGATCTGACTTAAAGTAAAAGTGTATCTGATTAGTAAAGAAAAACGTCCTTCAGTTGATCTGACTTAAAGTAAAAGTGTATCTGATTAGTAAAGAAAAACGTCCTTCAGTTTACCCGACTTAAAGTAAAAGTGTATCTGGTTAGTAAAGAAAAACGTCCTTCAGTTTACCTGACTTAAAGTAAAAGTGTATCTGGTTAGTAAAGAAAACGTCCTTCAGTTTACCTGACTTAAAGTAAAAGTGTATCTGGTTAGTAAAGAAAAACGTCCTCAAATTGCTCAAATCTCTATGACAAATGCAAATGTTTAGATTTAGTGTTTCTTTTCCCTTTATATCAACCCCGACAAATTCTGATCAATAGAATCAACGAAACAGGAAAGTGCGAAAATTAAAGTAAATCGATATTACTTTAGAGATTATAAATAATCCAGACAGAAAAAAAGATTACTCTAATTCAAATTTTATTAAAGTACAAAATCTAATATTATAGTCTCGACTGTTTCAGAAGTTACTGATCAATAACTAAAATATTTTGTGAGACGTGTTTTACCGTGACTTGTGCTATTGATAATTTTTGTAACTTTTTATTTTGCTCAAAAGTTTATATTTAGTCTCAGGGTCGTTTTGCTTTCATATTAGCTACTCATGGAGTAAAGATGGATATTTCAAAGGTGACCAAAGCAAAGTAAAAGCCTTTTCCTCAATGCAAAAGAAGCAGGCACTGACCATGTTATGGGAAGGGAACAATTGGAATATATTGGTATAACAGGACAAATTTTGGGAATACGATGTCGAGGGGAGCAGCCATAGACCATTTTAAAAGGAAGGGAGCAACTGGAATATATTGGTATAACAGGAGACATTTAGGGAATAAGATGTCGAGGGAAGCAGTCATTGACCATATTATAGGAAGGGAGCAACTGGAATATGTTGGGATAACAGGACACATTTAGGGAATAAGATATCGAGGGAAGCAGTCATTGACCATGTTATAGGAAGGGAGCAATATGAATATGTTCGGATAACAGGACAGATTTAGGGAATAAGATGTCGAGGGAAGCAGTCATTGACCATGTTATGGGAAGGGAGCAATAGGAATATGTTGGGATAACAGGATAGATTTAGGGAATAAGATGTCGAGGGAAGCAGTCATTGACCATGTTATTGGAAGGGAGCAACTGGAATATGTTGGGATAACAGGACACATTTTGGGAAAACGATGTCGAGGGAAGCAGTCATTTACCATGTTATAGGAAGGGAGCAATAGGAATATGTTGGGATAACAGGACAGATTTAGGGAATAAGATGTCGAGGGAAGCAGTCATTGACCATATTATGGGAAGGGAGGAACAGGAATATGTTGGGATAACAGGACACATTTTGGGAAAACGATGTCGAGGGAAGCAGTCATTTACCATGTTATAGGAAGGGAGCAATAGGAATATGTTGGGATAACAGGACACATTTAGGAAATATGATGTCGAGGGAAGCAGTCATTGACCATTTTTGGGGGAAGGGAGCAACAAGAATATTTTGGGAAAACAGGACATATTTAGGGAAAAAGATGTCGAGGGAAGCAGATATGATACTGTATATTTAAGAGAATTGGTTGGCAGGAAGCCAATAAAATAATTGATCAAAAACAGATGCAGAGATAGAAAGTTGTGAAGAAACATGATGGCCATCGCCAGCAGGCACGACACTTTTTGATGATGTCGATTAACGTACTCTATAAACGTTCACTATAGGTCGTTTCAAAATATTTTGAAGGTGTTTAAAATTCCATATCTCTGCAACCAATTGATTGATAATGCTGAAATTTTGCATATGGTCTTGTGATTTTTTGGTCCCAAGAAGTACATTCATTTCCTCACCAACAAACGTATAGTTTTAAATATTCTTTATTTGAAGTATACAAATTTAAGGCATTTTGGTCAAACCATATATTTGGAGGAATTACCACTTCATATGAGTGAGCACCCACGGACTTGTCATCTTGAACGTAATGCGCGCCAATTTCCCTGTTTTAAGCACTAAAAAACACATAAAACGCGTCATAGTTATAATTTTATATCCGGTGCATCCCATTTCCTGTCGTTTTGTTGTGATTTATGTGCAACGGCGTATCCTAATTATTGGGTAATTTCGTTAAATTTGTGATCTGTTAGTCAATGGGTATAAAAGTAAAGTTCCTTACATTGCAATCAGTGGCAATAAAGGTGTATACATATTTTTGCATAGAAGCTAAGCGTGGAAAACTGTATCGAAGCATCTCAAAGCCAGAAAAGAGAACTATTCACGCATTGGGTATAAGCAAACGCTTTTTCAAACAAGTGCTTAAAGCTAACGGAGTGTCCAGTTCAATCAAGACTAGGACGCTAGGAAGAAAGAAAGTAGTAGATAGTTTTGACAAGGAAGTGATTAGAAGAGCAATTTGTAAAATGTTCGATTCCAAAGAAACTGTGACTTTAAGAAAACTGAAAATTCGACTGAGAGCAGAAAATGACATTGTTGTGTCGAAAACAACATTATGGAGAACTGTTAGAAGCATCGGTTTTACGTTTAGAAAGTACGATAGTGGTAGAAATGTCATCTGCGAGAAGCCGCACTTAGTTTCTATGAGGAGTAAATATTTACGTGAAGTACGGGAAATGCGTAACCAAGGTTATGATATTGTATTTCTAGATGAATCTTGGATAAATTCTCACCACGCAAGTGCAAAGGAATGGCAGTTATCAGATGGAAGTATTAAAAGATGTGTACCCACTGGAAAAGGACAGCGTATTATAATGGCACATGCAGGCAGCCGAAAAGAAGGGTTGGTGAAAAATGCAGAACTTATATTCACCTCTAATTATACTGACAACAGGGACTATCACACCGAGATGAATGGCCATATATGTAGAGAGTGGATTGAAAATACTCTTCTTCCAATTCTAGACAGACCATCCTGTCTGGTAATGGACAACGCGTCGTACCACAACGCTGTGGCAGAAGAAGACAAAATTCCTACATCTACCAGTACAAAAGATGTTATAAAGATTTGGCTAAGAAAGGAAGGAATTCCATTTAACGAGGGATTTTTGAAACCTGAATTACTGTCACTTGTTAAGAAATCGCAAAAGACCAAAGTATTCCAAATAGACAAAATCATTCAACAGCATGGTCATACGTGCTTGAGACTGCCCCCTTATCATCCACAATTAAACCCCATTGAACTCGTTTGGGCAAAAATTAAAGGGCAGGTGGCAGCTGAGAATACAAGTTTTAAACTATGCGATATAAAAGGACATATGCTGCTCTATCACAGATTGACAAAGATTTTTGGTGCAAATGTGAAGATCATGTCTTAAAAGAAGAAAATGACTATTGGAAAAAAGATGGACTATCGTTCGTTCAGCCCAGATTAGTAATCAATATGTTAGACTCCTCTGATTCAGAATAAATGAAATAATAATGGACGTTTTTATATGTCCGCGTGATCAATCTTTAGCTAAAGTTGATAACGTTTTGAAAATGTAAAGATTCTTGATATGTGTACTGCAGGCATGCAAAGAAACTAAATCACTTTCATATGTCTTGTTTACGTAAAATAATGAAAGTCACATGGAAAGACATAAAACGAACAATGTAGCTCTTTACAGTGAAGAGGATCCCGTGCTTACATCGGACTCTTTAGTCACATGCGTACCCATAAACAATAACTTTGCTTGATATGTCATGCTCGTTATCGCTCGCAACGGATAATTAATTTTTTTAAAATGTATTCTTTGTTGTATATTGTTTAAATAGTTTTCATTAATGGAACTGTTTATACGCTGATTTGTTTTAGACCGTCTGTAAAGGCTATAACATTGACATTCTCATAGTATTTTAAAGAAAGTAAACAATAGAAAGTAAACAGTTGATAAACGCCTCCAATTTTCAAGTTGTGTAGAGACGCCTATGTCGAGAAGCTGATTTCCATTAATGTACGGTAAATTATTTTCTCCAGGAGCAAAAAGATCCGTAAATTCACTGAGATCAAAGGAAAGTGCTGCTTCATGATGAAGCATACTTCCTACATCATTAAATTTTGTGAAATCGGTGGGACCTTGGAAAAACAAGGCCAGATGCAAAAAATCAAGTTTGTAAGTGCAGGGAAAGAGGAGATATTTCAAGTTAATCGTGAACATTTAGATTTGAAACGACCAATAATACTGTTCTAATCTTTTTAGATACAATAATTTGAGTCACATTTATTTAGAATAAAACTAAGTAACTTTATATTTTTTTCCTCTATGCTCGTGGGTCAAAAACACCAAGGAAGTGACATTTCTTGGCAAAAATGAAAAGATCGAAGCTTATTTAATAAATAGATTAAAATGAAGAACTTAGTTGATAGTTGATCTCTCGACAGAAGTGAAGAGATCTCATCATCATCATCATCATCAAGTACCGGGCCAACTGGCGTAGGTGATCATGTCTCTCCACAACTTTCGATCTCGACAGTTCTTTATCATTTCTGTTGTTGACCTTCTGCCAAGCCATTCTATTAAGCTGTCTGGTATCTTTTCTCTTTGTTTCCCTCTAACTCTTCGTCCCTCAATTTTTCCAGTTGTTACAATATGTTCCAGTTGTTCTCTTCTCATTATATGGCCAAAAAATGATGATTGTTTCTTCCTAATATTGGAAATTTCTTTGCTTTGAAGAGATCTACATAAACTGAAATTTGCAATTATCTGGACGGTCTCTCATTAACTGTTCCATAAAGCACATATTATTCTTGCATAAGAAGATAAGTAAATAGAAGTGTGGGACCTGATAAATTCTGTATTGATATACTGTCGATGTAACTTGACACTTTGTGGCAGTGAAAGAAATGACAAGCTGGGTGCTGTAGTGGTGGCGACGACTGTCGTACACAATGGCGAACTCCGTCATGAGGCTACAACAATATGGAACACAACCTCAAACATGAATGGATGACAACCTGGAAGGGAGAGCTAGGTATGTGTACAACCAGCGAGCTACTTGATCCAAAGTATGCATACGCGTCGACAACTTTTGAAGACGATTGAGCACATATCGTCTACACTGACAATTGTGAATAAGCGCAACGTGAAATAATTTGTCCATCTGTTTCGATCTACTGGCCTAGCAGTGAAAGAAGAGCAATGAAGAAGCAGAGAAAAAGATGAGTAGAAATCCTCAAAGAATAATCCAACCTCGACGCTGCAGTCGCAAAGAATGACTGAAATGGTGACAGTTAACTAAGTCTGTGAGTGACATCGCAACGACTCAGTAGGGTTATGGAAAGAAGAAGAGGAAGAGGAAGAGGAAGTAAAGAAAAAAGAAGAAGAAAGAAGAGGAATAGAAAAAAATAAGAAGAGGAAAGAGAAGAGGAGAAAAAAGAAAAGAAGAAGATGAAAAGAAGAAGAGGAGAAAAAAGAAGAGGAGGAAAAAAAGAAGAGGAGGAAAAAGAAGAGGAAAAAGAAGAGGAGGAAAAAGCAGAGGAGGACAAAGAAGAAGTGGAAAAAAGAAGAAGAGGAAAAAACCAAAGGACGACAAAGAAGAAGTGGAAAAAAGAAGAGGAAAAAGTAGAGGAGGAAAAAAGAAGAAGAGGAAAAAAGAAGAGGAGGAAAAAAGAAGAAGAGGAAAAAAGAAGAGGAGGAAAAAAGAAGAAGAGGAAAAAAGAAGAGAGGAAAAAAGAAGAAGAGGAGGAAAAAAGAGGAGGAAAAAAGAAGAGGAGGAAAAAAGAAGAGGAAAAAGAAGAGGAGGAAAAAAGAAGAAGAGGAAAAGAAGAGGAGGAAAAAATAAGAAGAGGAGGAAAAAGAAGAAGAGGAAAAAAGAAGAAGAGGAAAAAAGAAGAGGAGGAAAAAAGAAGAAGAGGAAAAAAGAAGAAGAGGAAAAAAGAAGAGGAGGAAAAAAGAAGAAGAGGAAAAAAGTAGAGGAGGAAAAAAGAAGAAGAGGAAAAAAGAAGAGGAGGAAAAAAGAAGAAGAGGAAAAAAGAAGAGGAGGAAAAAAGAAGAAGAGGAGGAAAAAAGAAGAAGAGGAAAAGAAGAGGAGGAGAAAAAAGGAGAAGAGGAAAAAGAAGAGGAGGAAAACAGAAGAGGAGGAAAAAAGAAGAAAAGGAAAAGAAGAGGAGGAAAAAAGAAGAAGAGGAGGAAAAAAGAAGAAAAGGAAAAAGAAGAGGAGGAAAAAGAAGAAGAGGAAAAGAAGAGGAGGAAAAAAGAAGAAGAGGAGGAAAAAAGAAGAAAAGGAAAAAGAAGAGGAAAAAAGAAGAAAAGGAAAAAGAAGAGGAGGAAAAAAGAAGAAGAGGGAAAAGAAGAGGAGGAAAAAGAAGAGGAGGAAAAAGAAGAAGAGGAAAAGAAGAGGAGGAAAAAAAGAAGAGAGGAAAAGAAGAGGAGGAAAAAAGAAGAAGAGGAAAAGAAGAAGAGGAAAAAAGAAGATGAGGAGGAAAAAAGAAGAAGAGGAAAAAGAAGAGGAGGAAAAAAGAAGAAGAGGAGGAAAAAAGAGGAGGAAAAAAGAAGAAGAGGAGGAAAAAAGAAGAAGAGGAAAAAGAAGAGGAGGAAAACAGAAGAGGAGGAAAAAAGAAGAAGAGGAAAAGAGGAGGAAAAAGAAGAAGAGGAGGAAAAAAAGAAAAGAAAAAGAAGAGGAGGAAAAAAGAAGAAGAGGAGGAAAAAAGAAGAAAGGAAAAAGAAGAGGAGGAAAAAAGAAGAAAAGGAAAAGAAGAGGAGGAAAAAAGAAGAAGAGGGAAAAGAAGAGGAGGAAAAAGAAGAGGAGAAAAAGAAGAAGAGAAAAGAAGAGGAGGAAAAAAGAAGAAGAGGAAAAAGAAGAGGAGGAAAAAAGAAGAAGAGGAAAAGAAGAAGAGGAAAAAAGAAGAAGAGGAGGAAAAAAGAAGAAGAGGAAAAAGAAGAAGAGGAAAAGAAGAGGAGGAAAAAAGAAGAAGAGGAGGAAAAAAGAAGAGGAGGAAAAAGAAGAAGAGGAAAAGAAGAGGAGGAAAAAGAAGAAGAGGAGGAAAAAAGAAGAAAAGTAAAAAGAAGAGGAGGAAAAAAGAAGAAGAGGAAAAAGAAGAGGAGGAAAAAAGAAGAAGAGGAAAAGAAGAAGAGGAAAAAAGAAGAAGAGGAGGAAAAAAGAAGAAGAGGAAAATGAAGAAGAGGAAAAGAAGAGGAGGAAAAAAGAAGAAGAGGAGGAAAAAAGAAGAGGAGGAAAAAAGAAGAAGAGGAAAAGAAGAGGAGGAAAAAAGAAGAAGAGGAGAAAAGAAGAAAAGTAAAAAGAAGAGGAGGAAAAAAGAAGAAGAGGAAAAAGAAGAGGAGGAAAAAAGAAGAAGAGGAGGAAAAAAGAAGAAGAGGAAAAAGGAGGAAAAAAGAAGAAGAGGAAAAAGAAGAGGAGGAAAAAGTAGTGGAGGAAAAAGAAGAGGAGGAAAAAGAAGAAGAGGAAAAGAAGAGGAGGTAAATGAAGAATAACAGGAAGAAGAGAATATATACTGTTAAGTGAACTGTAGCTACAATGGACAATTGAAATGGAATGACTGGCTTATTTATCTCTTTGAGGAGCCTACTTATCTTTTTTACTGTGTCTAATCGTTATTGACTGTTGTAGTATGTTGTTTGCACGTAGTCATGTTATGTGCTCAAACAATGTGAATTACTATTTCTACATATAATTCAAGATTCGTATTTCATCCACTTTTTTTCATGTATCCTCCTTTATGAGTTTATTTCTTCTTATTAAATTAAATAATATTTCTAAAACTTCAAATTTCAAAAGTTATTATATTTCTTAAGTCTTTTGTCTTTAACATTATAATTAACATTGATATCAAGGAAGGTGTGTATTAAATAGTGCACATTTATATTATTCACTATACATTTATTGTTGATAATTGGTGTTAATTTATTAATGTATTGACTTGCTATCTTGCCTATGTTCTAATTCAATCTGTTATGTTGTTTTGTTTATATGCTTTATAATTACTGGACTCTTCTTCTACCTTATTGTGTATTATTTTTTAAAAATCTCCTTAAAGTTATATTTTATAATTTGTCATTCATTAATGTAATGCTTTATGGAATGTGTCTTTTTTATTTGAGATATGTGACTGATATCATATCAATCTCGATAATAAGCCTATATTCTCTCCCCTTCACCCCAAATCAAGATCAGAAATGGCATCTCAAGTAAATAAAGAATCATCTGCTGACATTCAACAAACTTCACAGACCAATATGTACAACATCACATCGAGCACATCAAACTACTCTGACGCACAGTATATGTCAACAGACCTTTATGATCTAACACCGGAAGCTGTCATCGTTCCTTGCGTATTTGGCATCATATTGGTTGTTGGTGTTGTTGGCAACACGTTGCTGATATTGTCCTTCGCGCGTCACAAAACTTTGAGTACCCCCCACAACGCGTTAGTGGTTAACCTGGCTTCCGGTGACTTCATCTATCTCCTGATATCCCTTCCCTTTAACAGTACGTGGTACACATTGCCCAGTTGGCCATATGGTTTAATTTTATGTAAACTAAGCCATTACGCGGAGCACGTGGCCATGACTGTGGTCATTTGCACGTTATCAGTGCTAAGTGTTGAGAGATGTTTGATCGTAACTGGTAAAAAACTCTGGCGTCAGCAAAAGCGAGGTCCCATTTGGCTGACCATCACGATCTGGACTATATCGTTGCTAGTGTCTCTACCCAGCCTGATCTCGCCTAACCTCGTCATTAATAAGGCACTTCAATTTTGCTACCATTATGATGACAGCCTGGGGAAAACATATCCTAAAGCTCACGTTGCTTTCATGTTTATCTTCCTGTTTTGTTTGCCGTTACTTATTATTGCCACTGCATACATTTTGATAGCTGTTCACCTGCTGCTGAGAGCGTTCCCACTCTCCCAGAGAAGAGCAACAGTGAAGAGACAAAAGAACAACGTCAATTATCAGTGTTGCGTTTGGAGAAAGACAACAAAAGTTGATTTTCTTGAAGATTCTCGCCAGACCACGGACGTTGCAAAACAGGATATCAACCTAGAGAGCAAACCTAAAGAAGAAGTAGTTTTGAACAAAACAGAGCCAGAAAGTGCAGTCGCCTTAAATCATTCCAAATCTTCTGTTGCGACGAAGGATGATGACAAGTCATGCTCCCCTGATTCCTGCACTGAGACTACGGACCTTCAGCCAACACCGGTTTACCCTTACAATTTCGTCTACACTGACTCAATCCCAGAAGACGCTGTCCCGAAGCAAGAGGCCAATTACAGCAAAATGAACCCAGTTCCTGTTACCACAAAGGAAAGTAAAGACCCAACCAAAATCTTAATTCGACTGCGACAAATAACTGCCCCAGCACATCGTGGAAGGAGACCACGCCACTGAACCCAACAAGCACCAGCGACGCTAAAAATGGATATCGACAGCGGCAACAATCATTATTGACAAAGCGTAGAAGACTGGCCTTGACAGTTCTCATGCTCATTATAGCTTTCGCTGTCTGCTGGACACCTCGCCACGTGTACCTCTTATGGTTTCACTTCCTTCCCGACCAGGACTTCGACTCATTCTGGCATGTTTTCAAGATCATTGGCTTCTGCATGTCCTCATCAAACTCGGCCGTCAACCCAGCGGTTTTCTACATCCTTGATACCACATACAGGTCCTTCGTTCACAGGGCGGTCTGCATGCTGTGCATACGATTGTGTCGATCTACAACATCCAGCGGTGTTGATGCAGGCATCATCATTGGGGAACGAGACTATAACGCCACCATCGCAATGACTGATATGAAATCCAAGGCCAATATGACTGAGCTGTGAACAACGCCCAACTTGACGTGTTTTTTTTCCGAGAAGTGAGTCACTGTACACATTTACAGTTTCTCAGCAAACAGAACGTCATCTGCACAGCTGCATTATTGACAACAATAACAAGGACGATGACGTACATGTGTTTTTTGAATGTACATATGTGTCAGTGTTAATAAGTCTTAGGTGATTGTGTCTCGGTGTAGTTTCCTGGCCCTGCTGTTGTCTGTTGACATTATTGTTGGCTTTAGTCCATATCGTTGTGTTAAATTGTACGATACATTTATTCATATTGTCCCGTTTTGTTTTAAAAAATATTTGCATGTTGTCAAGTAGCTCTATAAATGTAGTATTTGTGTACGGTACACATACATGCGAAGATTAGTAAGTAGGAATTGGAACGTTTTCAAATAACATTTCTAGAAAGAGACATGTATCAAATTTTATAATAAAGAGAAAATGTGCTTATACTTCATATAGACCCATTATCTGCTAAAATAGAATGCTAATGAGGGCATTCATTTGGCCTCAAATGGAAATACAAAGAGAAAGAACGAAGGAGACCATACAACGCGCTATTAAAATAGAGAAGCGTAAATCACATATATTTTATGTTAAATGCATGACCTTCAAGAACTAGCAGTAGAGCGTCCTATGGGAGAGTACTGGTTTCTTCCCTCTGAGCTCTGAAATGATTCCGATGATATATATGTCTTTGGTGTGTTCAAGCAATATATTTTGTATTTGGCTTCTCCTGAAGTCAAGGTGTTGGCAGTTTGTTGGCTGCAGCTGATCAGAGCCTCCACATTGAGTGTTCACGTTAGAATTAGTGATACCAAGATGGTATAGAAAATCCTCCTCACCTCTCTATAGTTGATATGCAAACATACGAAACGTGTTGTCCAAGAAAGCACGGATCGGTAACTCGCTACACAGAAACACCTTTGCTCTAACGCAACTCTCTTAGGCCTAAGCTGATGGATAAAATAGTAGGCTCCCATTGGTGTTTTTCTTTTTTTGCGTACAACAGTTTTGTATCTCAAAGGAAGTCCAGCGGGACTGGATTTTTTAAACTGTTTCCTATTTTTCGGCAGCCGTGTGATCAGGTGTCCATTACCAGACAGGCAGATATTCTCCAGCTTTAGATAAACTCATTTCTTTTTTTCATTGAGAATTCTGACTTTTTTTTGGCAGACTTTTTTCGTATAAATGTTGCCCGGGCAGCGCAATTTTTTACTTGCTTTCTATAAATTCTGACTATTAAGAGTACTTTAACGTGCGCAGAATGCACACGGGATTTTCTGTTCTTACCGTTATCCAATAAGATTAGACATGAATCTCACTATCCAGAGACTAGGTAAAGAAAGGCACTAGGGAACTATGGATCCCAGTTTTGAAAAATTAAATAAACCCGTGCTGCGAATCGAATTCAAGACCACCTTCTTAAGAAGAAAACGTCATATTTCTTTATCATTCAGCCTCTCACCAGGGAACATAAATATCCTGGTTCTGCTATGGAAAGTTGGCACTTTTTCCTGACTAGATGTACATGTCACTAGGACTTCCATATTGGTAGATATACTTCTGCGGGGAGCACGGGATGTGGCCTCTAGAGGCCAGCTTGTTTTGGTACAGGCTGTTTGCCGAGGGACATATGATATAACAGAAACAAAAACATGCATACACATACACATTGACTGTCAGATACACCACAACAAGCACACACATAGACTGTCAGATACATCACAACAAGCACACGCATAAACATTGACTGTCAGATACACCACAACAAGCACACACATACACATTGACTGTCAGATACACCACAACAAGCACACACATAGACTGTCAGATACATCACAACAACACACGCATAAACATTGACTGTCAGATACACCACAACAAGCACACACATACACATTGACTGTCAGATACACCACAACAAGCACACGCATAAACATTGACTGTCAGATACATCACAACAAGCACACACATACACATTGACTGTCAGATACACCACAACAAGCACACGCATAAACATTGACTGTCAGATACATCACAACAAGCACACACATAAACATTGACTGTCAGATACATCACAACAAGCACACACATACACATTGACTGTCAGATACATCACAACATGCACACGCATAAACATTGACTGTCAGATACATCACAAGAAGCACACGCTTAAATATTGACTGCCAGATACATCACAACATGCACACGCATAAACATTGACTGTCAGATACATCACAAAAAGTACACACATACACATTGTTGATACAACACGCTTACACATTGGCTGCCAGATACATCACAACAAGCACACGCATAAACATTGACCGTCAGATACGTTAAAACAAATACACACATACACATTGAATGTCATATACATCACAAAAAGCACACATATAAACAATGATTGACAGATACATCACAACAAGCACACACATACACATTGACTGTCAGATACATCACAACATGCACACGCATAAACATTGACTGTCTGATACATCACAAAAAGCTCACACATAAACACTGAATGTCAGATAAGTCAAAAGAGACACACATAAGCATTGACTGTCAGATACATCAGATTAAACACATACATAAACATTCATTGTCAGATACATTAGAATAAACACAGACAAACACTGATTGTCAGGTACATCAGTGTGAGCGACTGGTTTAAATGGTCAAAACTATGGAAAGTATGCATCAAGATTGTCCCACATTTTATATCTGTCAAAATCAGAGACAAACTACATAATGGCTTCCAATGCAAGTATTATAGAAGAATACTCAGAATAGACAGGGCGATGAAAATAACAAACACGTCAATTTTGCAAGAACTTAAAATATCAGGGAATGTGATTATAAAGAAAATAAAAGCAAGAAAACTGAAACATTTTGGTGATGTAAAATGAAATTTCCGCATTGACGATAATTATAGAGGACAAAGTGCAAGGAAAATAAGTGAGAGGAAGTCCTAGAACAATTCGAATGCGCGATATCATAGGCGAGCTGGAATTGACTGTTGCAGACACTGGGCATCTCTCGCAGTACATAGAAAACGTCAGAGTAGCCTTTATGGTAGGAAAGTTTCAAAAAGGGCAAATTTAGATGAAGATGATGAAGATGATGATGATGATGAAAGAAGATACATTGGCCCAAAGACAAAGACTCAGCAGTGTGATTACAGTCGAATGTCGACAAAGAGAAGTCCCAGATAAACAGTCAGATCTTTCACATGCAATTTCCTGAAGATGTAAACACTAAGATGTAAGTATCAGAAAGAGTTAGAAGTAAAATTCATAAAGCGGATAGTTCAGAAGTGAAATGGTTATGGTTAGTCGAAGGTCCCGGTATCACAGAAAACGAATTAAAATCCATAAATGCTCAACCGCCCGTGCCAGTGGAATCATCCGATTTAAAACTCATCTCATTGATGCTTCCAAACAAAGAAAGGCGGCTGCGGTCCCCAATTTAGCAGCACACACCAAAAGACATAAGGTCAAGCACCGAAAGTGAGCACAGCTGAACTGTCCTTCGTCATACGGTATCATCATTCATCATAAGCTATGGGAATATTGAAATACGATCCGGATGAAAAACACAGTGTGCACATAGCACTAACTCAGTAGCTCCGGCAGCAAGCCGGCCTTAGAATATGAGGAAACTACAATAAGGAACACTTTTCATACTGAGCCTAAATGATTATTGCCGCCTATCCGCCATATTGACCGGTATTCCCAGGAAGTGAAACATGATAGTTTCAAACACGTACTTATCATTGTACACAAGTTACATGCTTGGTATCACAGAGTTGTCAAAAGAACTCATATTCTCTACCTGTCATAAGGCACTCTTTACCACAATAACTCTGTAATGTCCTTAGTTCTTGCTGATCATCATTTAACGCTTTAACTGACAGGTCAGCGGTTAATATCCGCAATTTTATTTCTTTTCTCAAGAAGCAATTTCATATTTCGTGGGCTTTTTTTTTTAAATCTAAAGAATTATTGCTAAAAAAAAATCATTTCAATCTCAGAAATATAATTGAAACTCATTACTCGACAAACCAAAAATTTCCATTCGAAAGACATTGGTCATAAATAACAAATAGCAAAATAATGAAACGCATGTTGTGATAAAAAAATAACCGAATGATACATATTATAATCATGTTGTGCCCATATATGTATATGCATGCATATTCTTGTGCAGATATTAAAAAAAAGGAAACACGCAATGGTAAATTGTTTTATCATGTTAAAATAATGTCAAATGGAATCATCAATGTTGCTTAAAGGATTGATTGAAATAAAAGAAAATAAATAAATATTTATTACATAGGTGAAACTCCGATGTAACCGAGAAAATAGAAATGTTATGGAACACTTGTATTTAAACTGAACTGAGAAATATCATGAACAGCATGAAATAGAGAACTCAGAATCTATTTAACTCTTTCTATACGTTTCGACGCACTATGCGCTATGCCGATTTCTACCATGTACGTTTAGCCGCACAGTGCGTCACTCTCAATTTGATTAGTGTAAACTGTCATCAAACCGCAGTCTTGTATCCTATTGGTATTGGTGAAATATAATTCCCCGTTTAATTATATAAAAAACCCATTTATAATATGTTAAGTGTTAGATAAATATAAACATCTAGATTAATATCTGAAAACATGAAAAATTTTGTCTGTGAAATCTATACAGCTAAACTGATAAAAACCTTCCGTACTGAAAGAGTTAATTTTCTGTGTGTGGATTTATTTTGTGGAGTGTTTGTTAAAATACGTGTGCATCTATAGCACTTATATAATACAGATAACCACTGGCTAATCTCAATATGAACTGCCGAAAACAATACAATAAAGTAACCAGGATATGGGTGCATACGTACATCAATAACGCTGAGTGGTTCAGAAAGTACATCGACAATATTGAATAACATCATCATCATTATCGAGTGCCGTCTCCGCAAAATTGGCTACCATAGATCGCCATACCACTCTATTTCTTCTTTTGATGATGCAGGTTGTCATAGATTGACTTGTCCATCTTTTGATGTTACTCGTCCATGTAAGTCTTACTCTGCCTCTTTTACCTTGTATTTTCCCTTCCAATATTACTTTTAGTAGGCTGTTGTGTATTTTAACGTGCCCCAAAAATTTCATTTGTCTTGTCTTAATATATATTTATTAGTTCTCTTTTTATTTTTACTTGCTTTAAAACTTCATCGTTTGTTTTCTTTTCTTTCAATCGGATTCTACCTATTCTTCTATAAATCCACATTTCAAAGGCTTCAATTTTCTGTTCTGTATTCTTGTCTAATGTCCATGTTTCTGCATCATACAGGAATATTGAGAAGATATAGCATTTTGCTATTCTTAATTTTAGCCCTGGTATTTTTTGTTTTGATATTAGTATATTTTTCATGGCATTAAAATTACTTTGTGTCATATCTATTCTTTTGTTTAAGTCAGTTTTACATTTTCCATCATTGGTTATAGTATGTCCAAGGTAGTTGTAGCTCTGAACTGTCTCCAGATGTATTCCCTCCACTGTGATATTTACTTGTAGGTCTTGAGAATTTTCTTTCTTTATGATCATAGTTTTAGTCTTTTTGATATTCATACCTAGTCCATATTTTTTGCTTGTTATATTTATCACATTAAGCAATTGTTGTAGGTCTTTAGGATTTTCTGCTAGTAGTACAGTATCATCAGCATATCTCAGGTTATTGATTATCTTTCAATTAATGTTTAGGCCTGGCATCTCTGAGATGTTTTTAAAGATTTGCTCAGTGTATAAATTGAACAAGCTTGGTGATAGGATTCATCCTTGTCTTACTCCTCTTTTTATATACGTGGGTGTAGAGTTCTCCTTGTTATATTTTATTATTGCTGTTTGCTCCCAGTATAAATTACATATTAGTCGTATGTCTGTGTCGTCTAGATTTATATCCTTTAGGCAGTCTATATGTTGATTATGGTGTATTCTATCGAAAGCTTTGGTGTAGTATATGAAGCAAGCATATATTGGTTTGTTTACTTCTATGTACTTTTCAATCAATGTTCTCATGCTAAATATGGCTTCTTTTGTGCCACCCTTTTTCCTGAATCCAAATTGTTGCTCATCTAATTCAGTACTGATTTTATTATGAATCCTTCCCTGCATAACTTTTAGTAAAATTATTGTTACCTGACATATTATGCTTATTGCTCTAAAAATCACTGCATTCAAATGCACCATTCTATTTAGACAATGCAATGAAAGTTTATGTTTTTAGTTCATTTGGTATGTGTCCTGTATGGTATATGTCGTTGCATATGTCTGTGATCACTCCGATGCCAAAATCTTCTAGTGCCTGTATCATCTCTATCTGTATATTGTCAGGTCCTGCTGCCTTTCCCTTTTTCATTGTTTTTATAGCTTTTTCTACTTCAAAAGCATGATTTTATAGTTGTATGTACATTTTATGTCTGGCTTTTTGTCTCTTTCGTCATGAAATAATTCTGTTATATATTCCTGCCATCTATCAATTATATCTTTGTTGTCTATAAGCATTCTTCCCTCTTTGTTTGCAATACATCTGCTTCCTGCAGCTTTTTTGTCTTTATTAGTCATTTTCTTTAATTCTGTGTGCATCTCTCTTAAGTTTTGTTTAATTTCCGTAGTTTCGACTTCTAGACATCTTTGGTTGAGCCAGTCTTCTTTTGCCTTTTTGCACATTCTCCGTATTTCTTTGTCAATATCCTTGTAGTTGGCAGTGTTTTTCGCTTGTCTTCTTTCTTCCATTTTTTTCTAAGATTTTGTCAGTTATCCATTTTTGATTTTTGTTACTTTCCTTTTTAGGTAAGGTGCTGCAGGATTCTTGCATGCTGTTTTTTTATGCACTGCCATTTGTTGTGGCTTGTTCCTCATGATTTTCTCTTCTGTACTGCTCAATCCCCTCTTTCTCTTCTAGCAGCTTCTGACATGTGTTCTTTACTTGTACAGTATAAGTTTCTTTTACATCTTTCTGATTTAACGCTGTTATATCTATTGGTGTTGCTGAATTAGTTTTTTGTTTGTACCTCTTTAATTTGATTTTCATTTTAATCATTACAGGATTGTGATCTGAATTAATATCTGCTCCTGGGTAGGTTTTGGCTTTCTTGACGCTGTTCCGGAATCTGTCTTTTATCATTATGCAATCTATGTGATTCCTCTTCCTATCTCCAGGGCTTTTCCATGTGTATACTTTCCTTTTCTCTTGCTCAAAGTATGTGTTACATATTATCAGTCAGTTTTCTTCACACAATTGTATTAATATTTCTCCTCTGTTATTCCTTTTTCCTAAACCATGATTTCCTATAATGGTCTTATATTTACCTTTTCCTACTTTAAAATTCATGTCACCCATTACGATCAATGTGTCTGATGATTTCACTTGCTTCATAACTGTGTTTAGATCTTCATAGTATGCCTCTATTTGCTCACCTGTATAGTCTTGAGTAGGTGCGTATGTCTGTATTATTGCTATGTTAAATGGCTTTGCCTTCATGTTTAATAGTATAATCCTATCATTGTATGTCCAGTGGGTATTTATATATTCTTGTAGCTCTCGTTTTATTAGAAAGCCTACTCCTCTTTGATGTTCTGTTGTGTTACCTGAATATATAAATGTATATGTATCGTCTTGTATGTATCCACTTTCCTTCCATCTTGTTTCTGTTATGCCTAAGATATCTATGTTTAATCGCTCTGCTTCTACCAAAGATTTTCTAATTTTCCTTGCTGGTATAAGGTCCTAACATTCCATGTAGCTATTTTTAATTCGTTCTTAAAACAATAGTTAGAATTTCTCTCCATGGCTTTCTCTGGATTGTTACGTGATGAGGCTCCAATCTCTTTCACGGTGGTCTGCCATATTCGTCTTTCGTGTTCTGAATACGCCTCATGTGTCCCACACACTTTGCTGCTTTCGCTTTCTGGGCCGTTGATCATTTCTGATTCATCCGCCCCATCCACCGTCACAAACTTTTCACATTCGGGTTGAACACACCCGGCTGCCGGCGCCATTTTTGTCGAACCATGTGCTTGCCTATGGAACCGCGAACACATCACACAAAGAAGAATAAATCATATTTCACTTAAATATCGGTAATCACAGTTCATCCACACGTCCGAAGTAAAACATACACTAAACGGGAAATAGCAACACATAATTTCACAACTAGACTGTCGCGTAAATCATTTAAATATATTAGCAAGTGCCGAATTATAAAAAAAAAACAACGACTACACGAGGCCGCCATGACACCGGAAATCCGGTTATTGAATAACAAAAGTATTTATTTTGAATGCACTTACTATACATTTCATTAATTGTCTGGCTTCTATTAAAATAGTGTTACGTAAAAAGTGTAAATAGTTGTGATCATATTAATATATGTTAAATAATTATGATCCTATTTACAAATGTTAAATATTTGTGAGTATATTAACAAATGTTAAATATTTGTGAGTATATTAACAAATGTTAAATAATCATGATTCTGTAAACAAAATTGAATATTGATTTTTAAAAAAAATGGAACTTGTATTCAAGATTCCATCGCTACAAGATGGCTTTGCCATTATTCTACAATGACCGATGTCTTCCTAGACTAATCAAACAAAATATAATTTCTCAATTTGTAACGCACACACAATGGCTACACTGTACACGATATGTGTTACGAGTGGCAATACTACGAGTCCATGTTAAACACAGAAGGAAGGTCTTTTAACTTCCAGAACCAAACTAGAAGAAACATTATCAGCAATTCCATCAGGAGATCATTATTATCTCACCCTCTTCTCCCCCCACCCTCCAATTACAAAGATGAAACACGCAAGTCTGAGTAGCGTTTATGACATAAGAACTGTGAAAGGTAAATATTACACTGGTAGAAATCAAACTTTGCTTAAAATAGATGGTAGAAAAACTATAGGAGACAGCTGACGGAGACACATGATGACAACTCACACTAATATGCAGACTAGACAGAGACACACGGTGACAACTCACATTCTGGCTTAAAATGCTGACCATACATAGACAAACGGTGACAACTCACATCCTGGTTTAAAATGCTGACCATACAGAGACACACGGTGACAACTCAAATTCTGACGTAAAATACTGACTACACAGAGACACACGGTGATAACTCAAATTCTGACGTAAAATACTGACTACACAGAGACACACGGTGACAACTCACATTCTAATGTACATACTGACTAGACATAGACACACGGTGACAACTCACATTCTGGCTTAAAATGCTGACCATACATAGACAAACGGTGACAACTCACATCCTGGCTTAAAATGCTGACCATACAGAGACACACGGTGACAACTCAAATTCTGACGTAAAATACTGACTACACAGAGACACACGGTGATAACTCAAATTCTGACGTAAAATACTGACTACACAGAGACACACGGTGACAACTCACATTCTAATGTAATATGCTGACCATACAGAGACACACGGTGACAACTCACATTCTGACGTAATATGCTGATCATACAGAGACACATGGTGGCAACTCACATTCTGACGTAACATACTGACTAGACATAGACACACGGTGACAACTCACATTCTGACGGAATATGCTGACTAGACAGAGATACATGGTGACAACTCACACTCTGACGTAACATGCTGACCATACAGAGACACACGTCGACAACTCACATTCTCACGTAACATGCTCTACAGACAGAGACACACGTTGACAACTCACATTCTGACGTAACATATTGACTAGACAGAGACACACAGTGACAACTCACATTCTGACGTAACATACTGAGTAGAAAGAGGCACACAGAAACAACTCACATTCTGACGTAACATGTCGACCAGACAGAGACACACGGTGACAACTAACATTCTGACGTAATATGCTGACTAGACAGAGAGACACGGTGACAACTCACATTCTGACGTAACATACTGACTGGAAAAAGACACACGATGACAACTCACATTATGACGTAATATAATAACTAGACAGAGACACACGTTGACAACTCACATTCTGACGCAACATGCTGAACAAAACTGAGACACACGTCGACAACTCACATTCTGACGTAACATATTGACTAGACAGAGACACACGTTGACAACTCACATTCTGACGTAATATGCTGACTAGACAGAGACATACATTGACAACTCACATTCTGACGTAACATGCTCTACAGACAGAGACACACGTTGACAACTCACATTCTGACGTAACATGCTCTACAGACAGAGACACACGTTGACAACTCACATTCTGACGTAATATGCTCTACAGACAGAGACATACATTGACAACTCACATTCTGACGTAACATGCTCTACAGACAGAGACATACATTGACAACTCACATTCTGACGTAACATGCTCTACAGACAGAGACACACGTTGACAACTCACATTCTGACGTAATATGCTGACTAGACAGAGACATACTTTGACAACTCACACTCTGACGTAACATGCTGACCACTGGAATAAAAAAAAAACTAAACATTGCAGCTGCAGGAGAGGAACGTTCATTGATATAGTATCTACCTTGCTTATTACGTGACATGCTGAATTGTTTAGCCCACCATCAACAAAGGTACAATCTCCCCCTATTTTGATCTGTGCCTCCCTTTTCGAGAAGCTAAAGACCTCGAGACCCTTCATTTCTTTGATGTTTCCATCCCAGCTCCCTTTCAGTTTATATAATTACCAATACCATAAATGCAAGCCACATGGATTTGTTTGGACTAGATCAAGAATTTGGAGACTAACGAAGAATCTCAAGTTTCTTTTCGTCACAGACGTGTCGAAATCACCAAGATGACCAATCTGTTTATGGACTTCGATTGTTGCATTGATAACTCGTTCTATATACTTGACGCCTGGATCTTGCGATAGAATCTCCTCATTATCTGTATTTCCCAAACACTATCGATGAAGATGTCCAGCCAGCGCATCTAATCGATTGACATCCCATAGTATTGTAATTTTTTTCTGATTGCATTTAGTTTAAGCTAGACCTATTGTTGTTTATGGTTTATTGATAGGTAGGCAGATATAAAACCGCTGTTTATTATAATCGAAAAAAGGTATTTACATTTGTCACATATTCGTAGGAAATCAAGGAAAAGATGGATAGAGGAAGTAAAAGACATATGCAAAGACCAGACTATTTTCTTGTTAACAGCAACAAGATACGCCAAAGAAGGACGTTTCATTTATGAAAAGAGATAATCAAAGGTAAAGGTAAAGGTAAAGTACGAGACTTGAACCGGCGTCTTAGCACGCGAGTTTTTACACATATGTGTTCGGCCGCCTATCCAGAAATGTTTGAAGACTTCTGGACAGTGTCGCTTCAAGCATCGAAACTCACGATGCGAGGCGGCATTCCTCACCTTCCCAGAGTAGTACCTTGGTACCAATTTCTGCCAGCGGCTGGATCTTTTTTTTCCAACCACGAATATATACAATTCACAGTGCTCCCAGCGGGAATCGAACACGGTTCTCCGAACGTCGGTAGCCCAGTCGAGTTGTTTTCACAACTAGGATACCGAGGCCCCCAAGAGAGATAATAAAACAGCAAGCAACCTAATATATAGATAAACCATAGTATACAACAATGGCAGCAGAGAAACACTCAAGATGCACCAAAGCTTGTCAAATCATTGGACAGTCATCACCACTATTGTCCAACAAGGAAATAACTCTAGAGGTAAAAAAGAACACTCTATAATACAATCTTCAACCCAACGTTGTGAATTCAATGTCAGTCCTGGACCCTAGATGCAAGAGAAATAAGACAAATAAACTCTGTTGAGATTAAATGTGTCAGACGAATGACAGGAAACAGTCTGAGAGGTAAGATCATAAATGAAGAACTGAGAAAAAAAGCTAGGAATAGACCCCGCCATAGAATATATAAAGAAACAACAGATACAATTGTCTGGCCACGAAACACCATAGAAAGATCAAAACACAACGAACCCTCAATAAACGTTGCGAGAATACCAGACCCAGGAGTCGACCACGAAAAAGATGGATCGACGGAATACTAGAAGCACTAGGGAACATAACAGTAGCAGAGGCGAACGGAAGAGCAAAAGAACGCAAATTATATCTCCTCTCGACTGTGAAAGGCAAATGAGGAAGGAAAGAGGAAGAAGACGACTTTCTCTTCGACGCTTAAAGGCATCAGCAACTAGATAAAAGAAGAAAAAACTATTCATAGAGGATGTATGATGATTCTTATGTTAGTGTTATTGCTGTGAAGGTAACTTAGTCGATAGCTTAATTTTTTCTTTCATTTTCTTAATCAAAGTAGATATCCATTTTGTCTAACAGGTACAAATTGATCATCATGAAAGACCTCTACAAGTGAAGAATCATTGAAGGAAATGAAAATACAGAATAAGAATAAATATTCATTCCAAATTAGATGTAGATATTTTCTTAAAACTTTATGTTAAGTATTTTAAACATCCTATTCCCAAGGGACCAACCTTTATACAAATTTCCATTAATACAAAGAAAAACAAATTATTTTTCTGAAATATATCTTACAAATATCTTACAAATAAGGAATAAGAACCATTCTCAAACATTTTAATTTTACTACATTAAAACCTTCAACACTATTCTTCACACTACCCTCAAGGTATATATTTAGCTTGTTTACTAGGAGATGAAAATAAGTATCTCGAAGGCACTACCTCATACTGGAGTCTGCCTGGGGGACACACAGGACTGAAGAATAAAGACCAGTCGTCCTTAGCAGTCGCCACGAGGTGGTCAGGTCTGAGGTTTTATTTCACCCTCGATAGAAAAAAAAACGTTTCTGGGATTCGAGCTCACGTAAGTTCTGGATTGGAGTTCTGCGAGTTATCGATTCCACCACCCGCTCTCCTCTCTAGAAGATGGGAGATAAAACATGTCAAATATTACTTTAAAATATGGTTTTAAATCTATGTTCCCGCATTTGTTATTATTCCAATAACAATGAAGTTAACGAACGGTCTTAACCATGTTTCTTTCTGTTCTAGATTTGCTGTTGACAGCAATGGTCGTCAGCTGTCTCGGGAAGACGGATGTCCGCTCTCAGATAATGTGCGTGTATGTTCGGCCTAGACTCGTTAACCCATGCACACCTGGCATTACCAGGATGTAGGCGTGGTGGCAGCTCACTAATCAGTGTCTTTTTCTTTGTGCCCTGGTAATTATTAGCTAATTTATGACCTGGAACCTGAAGCTTGCATTATTATAGGGACACATCTGGGGACAGTATTAATGATGAAGAATAAGTGTTTTGGCCAAAAATAAGGAAACGCATTTATATTTCTTAGACCACATTATAATACATGCTCCACAACGTGACAGGTGTAAAGAATAGAAGAATCGTAGCAAGAATTGACGCAAGCAGCAAATGAAATACTCTTTGATCTAAAGTTTCAAAAATACTTTAACGTGTCATGCGTCATGCAATAATATGGTGCAGCGTTGCTCAGTAGTTAGAGAAGTGGACTACTAACGTCACGAGATCTGTTTCAATCCTGATCGATAGCTTTCAAGTACAACCAGCCTGAAATTGGTAGCTGATTTTTCTAAAAAGGAAAGATGGACGGCACTGACGTAATACCGACCAGACTACCATCACAAAATGTGCCGAATTTCAAATGAAAATAATATGGTCACTGACGCCTTATTCCCTATACACCACGTAGCGTGACTGGGTGCCCCCTCCTTTGTTCTGGTTCTCCTTTACATCCCGCAATAGTCAATGACTGTACAGATACTATGAGACAAGAGAACGTCATTAAAGTCACAGAAATGTTGTTTCACTGACAACAAATGTTAATAAAATAATGAACAACAAAACATGTGTAATGAGGCCGTTATAGAAGAGATCAAGGTTCAAGGACAGTCAACCTTATAAGGACCTCAAGTTGGTCAACAGAAGGAAGTGTTTGAATATCAACAAGGAATATTAAATGTTCAAGAACTCCAATGTTCGAGCAGTCCTATATTGTACAATAGCGCCTATGTTCGATCAGTCCTATATTGCACAATAGCGCCTATGTTCGATCAGTCCTATATTGTACAATAGCGCCTATGTTCGATCAGTCCTATATTGTACAATAGCGCCTATGTTCGATCAGTCTATATTGTACAATAGCGCCTATGTTCGATCAGTCCTATATTGTACAATAGCGCCTATTTTCGATCAGTCCTATATTGTACAATAGCGCCTATGTTCGATCAGTCCTATATTGTACAATAGCGCCTGTGTTCGATCAGTCCTATATTGTACAATAGCGCCTATGTTCGATCAGTCCTATATTGTACAATAGCGCCTGTGTTCGATCAGTCCTATATTGTACAATAAAGTCTCACTACACTTGGTATCTAGGTCAATTTGAAAAAAAAATGTTTATGACGTCATCACAATATGTGCTCAATGGTAAGTTCACTTGTTGCGACAAATGACTTGTCTGGACTTTAAGGATTCTGTCTTGGATATCTAAACATATTTCATCATTCACAGCATACCAGATCGTGGAGCATCTTCCATTTCCAGTAGCAATAAACTTATTCAACAAATTTCATTGACAGTGGGAGCACATATTGTGATGACGTCATAAACATTTTTTTTCAAATTGACCTAGATACCAAGTGTAGTGAGACTTTATAAACACCCTATACAATAGCGCCTATGTTCGATCAGTCCTATATTGTACAATAGCGCCTATGTTCGATCAGTCCTATATTGTACAATAGCGCCTATGTTCGATCAGTCCTATATTGTACAATAGCGCCTGTGTTCGATCAGTCCTATATTGTACAATAGCGCCTATGTTCGATCAGTCCTATATTGTACAATAGCGCCTATGAAAACACATAAAGTGCAGTACCTTTTTGTTTTAACTCGGATTTTTATTTTAATTTAAATTCAGGTGACATACAATTTGAGAAAAAGAAGGAACGAGATGATCTTCAGTAAATAAAGGATGGCGTACTTTCTTGAAAATGTTACGTCTTCTCAATATTCCTGTTTGGTGCAGAAACATGGATACTAGACAAGAAAACAGACCAGAGAATTGAAGCCTTTGAAATGTGGATATATAGAAGAATAGGTAGAATTGGATGGAAGGAAAATTAAACAAACAATTAAGTTTTAAAAGAACTAAAAATGAAAAGAGAACTACTAAACACAATTCAAAAAAGATAAAATTCAAATGCGATTTTGGGCCATGTTAAAAGTCACAATAGCCTAGTAAAAGTATTCTTGGACAGGAAAATACAAGGTAAAAGAGGCAGACCAAGACTAACATGGACGAGTAATATCAATAGATGGTCAAATCAGTCTATGACAATCTGCACTATCAAAGCAATAGACAGAGGAGAATGGCACTCAATGGTAGCCAACCTTCGATGCGAAGGAGATGGCACCCGATGATGACGAAGATACTTTCTTGAAAAGGAAAATTAAAAAAAAAAAAACTAACATAAAATGCTGTTAAGGGAAAGATAAAAGATGAAAGAACAGCAAAGTAAAGAATAGAGAAATTTAAAAAAATGTAGGATTATAGCTATTATTCTGAATATGCGATCATTTATGACAAGACGAAGATTTGGTTGGCGTTGGATATTGTTGCCCACTTTTATGCGAGGGAATATTCCGTCAACCACCAGACTCGGCACGGCATTCTAGGTTATGTTAAATCTCAATTGTCACTTCAATTGGGAGGCGAAGGCGCGTCTCGCAGCACCAGAGCTGGAAGTTGTCAGCGATCCACAGCTGATGTCTTGCGCCAGGATCGGGAACCAAAAACATCCAGACCTTGCTCCACCTCTCCGTGGTGCCTCTAGTAACAAACTAACCTGTCTAGTCTGGCTAAGTGAGCAGGGATCAAAGAGGGAAGACAACCCGGTACTCAAAAATGTCGTGCTGAAGTCGGAAGTGTTGGGCCGAAAGACTCAAATATAACAGTTATACTGCAAACCACAACACAACGCAGACACGCCCACTTAACGTCCTTTTAAGGGCGGTTGACGAAGAGGAATTCTACAGTCTACGAATACTCTAGAATACTTTAGTCATCGGGCGAACGTAAGCAAGCAAGCACTTCAATTGTAATTCAAGCATGTCAGTTGCAAAGTCACATGATAGCGTTATCAAAGCCGAAACACTAAAGGCAGATTGGCATATTCAAAATAGTAATTTAAAAAATGAATGCTGCCGGAGTAAGACAAGGCTGCGTGCTTTCCCCCTTACTTTTCATCACATATATGGACAATATATGCAAATTAGCATGCCCAATCAGAGGAAACATACCAACACGGATGACAACAAACGATACAGAAGAGAACGAAATATACGTACCAGAAAACAACAGAAGAGAGGAAGAAATAAATGAAATACTATTTGCAAGACGACCAAGTTCTGATACATGAAACAACTGAGGACCTACAAGAACATATCAACAGGCTAAACAACACTTGTAAACAATACAACATGAAGATCAACATAAGCAAAACCGAAGTAATGGCAATAGCGAGAAAGAAAGAAAAACTAAACATCATAATAGATAATACATCTTTGAAGCAAGTTGACAATTTTAAATATCTGGGTAGCACGCTAACACAAGACAATAACCAAGAAACAGAGATAGATATAAGGTGTAACAAAGCATGCCAAGTTATAGGCCAAGTATCAACACTATTGAAAAACAAAGCAATAACTACGGAAGCAAAAAGGGCAATATACAAATCAATTTTTCTACCAACTCTGTGCTATCAGTGCCAGAATTGGACGCTGGACTCTAGAACAATAAGAAAGATAACGAGAAATGAAATGTGTCAGAAGAATGACAGGAAACAGCTTAAGGGACAGAGTAAGAAACACCGACCTGAGGAAGAAACTCGAAATTGAACCAGCCATCGAATACATAAAGAAACAACAGATAAATTGGTTCGGCCACATAACAAGACAGAAAGAACTAACAATGAATCAAAGAGCCATAAACAAACGCTACGAAAACGTCAGATTAAGAGGAAGACCGAGAAAGAGATGGATAAAGGGAATACTAGAGTCACTAGGAGGAATAACATCAGAAGATGCCAACAGAAGAGCAAAGAATCGCATATTGTTTCTCCCCTCGACGCCAACGGCAACAGAGGAAGGATAGAAGAAGAAGAAGAGGAAGAATGCTGCTTGCGTTCTCCCTATGACTAAAGTAGTGTACCTTTTCACCATCCGTCCTTAAAAGGATAAGTGGGCGTGTCTGCGTTGTGTTGTGGTTTACAGTATAACTGTGATATTTGCGCCTTTCGGCCCAACACATCCGACTTCAGCATGACATTTTTGAGTACCACGTTGTCTTCCCTCTTCGATCCCTAGTCGCGTGGCCAGACTAGACTGGTTAGTTTGTCACTAGAGTTACTACGGAGAGGTGGAGCAGGATGTGGATGGTTCTGGTTCACCGATCCTGGCAAGTAACCCTTTCTTTTTTCCATCTGCCTCATGGAAAATCCTCTCATAGTCATGCGTGCCGCAAGGTTGATCAAATCTGAACTTGTCCTTTACAGAAGTAACCAAGAAAAAAAAATGAATTAACCGCAAAGATGTGGAGAACATGTTGCCACTAAGACAAGAAGTAATGATACTTGTAAATCAGCTTGGTATAGCGTGGAACGAATTCAAAACAAACGAGGAAATTAGAGAAATCGCCAATCAACCACTAATATCTTCAGTAATCAAGAAAAGACGATGGTCAAATGTTGGACATGTGATGAGAAGAGATAATAACCGAATAGTAAAGCAAGCCATCATATGGGAAACAACAGGTAAGAGAAAAAGAGGAAGACCCAGGGAGACACTGAGAAGAACATTGATGAGAGAGGCAAGAGCAACATGATTCGGCTCCCTCAATGAGATAGAGCTGCTTGCACAGAATAGAGACAAGTGGCGAGATTTGTTAAAATATCTTTAAAAGAATTGAAAACTGCTAGAAGAAAAATTCAGATAAGAGAAGGAGTATCTTGGTCTACGCCCTATGGACCGGCTACGGCTCGAAAGGTCAATAGATAGATAGAAATCAGTTACAGCTAAGGAATTAATGTAAATTAATTACAGGATATTAATTAATGAGAAGACAATATTGATGTGATCACAATTACTGGTCACCAGCACGATCCCATAGAAGATATGATTCTCCAGCAGCAGCTGTCCTTTAGGTACAATCTCTTTATGATCCCGGTGAACAATTGTACAGGATTTCCACGATTAACCTGTGTCTATGTTCTTTAATTAGAACGAGAGTAACAGCAATTTCACCAGTCAGAAATGGCTACAGAATTCTGTCACTTCACATGGCGTATACAGTGTTAGTGACCACACAAGTGGCACAATGTGTGAGGACGTGTTGGTATTACGCCAGTTCTATATTTCCTTCTCAAGAAAACCGCTGACCGTTTAAATTTGGGTGAAACTACGTATTTCTAAAGTCGCTGTGTAGTGACTTGAAAAATATTTATTTTAAATTACGTCACCAATTGATGAAATTTACCTCATGATATTATGTGTCCACAACAACCCGTCTGCTGCATAACACTACACGCCTCTGTTATATTTACGGTTTAATTGCTGGAAGGAAATGCTGTTAAACAATGAAAACATGGTAGTTTTAGCTGAACATTTCCATTACACAGGTCCTTTTTTGGAATCCCCAGGGAAAAAAAGACAGAGAGGAAGATCAAGGAATTCTTGGAGAAGACAGATAGAAGCAGAGATGAAGATGATGTGGAAGGCATGGAACGATCTTAAAAGATTTTGCAAGAAACAGAACGGCTTGGAAGGTGTTTGTTGAAGACCTATGCTCCACAGAGAGTTGAAAGGTAGAAGAAAGAGATTTCCACTTTGATTGCAATATACTGAAGAAGTAATTCGACAATTTGTGCGGAAATGTCCCGTCTCACAAGTATTCCAACGCAATGCGGTTAGGAATTTGACCGACAAGTTTCGTGCTACGGGTAGTGTGGTTGATGTATACCGATCTGAAAGACCCTCAACTTCAGAAGTCACAGTGCTTGATATCCAGACCAGAATTACAATGAACTCTAATAAATCTTTATGGTGGTTGTCTCAACAGGTAAATTTACCAATGAGCACCGTCCACAAGGTTCTGAAGAGTAAGATGCACTTTCGTCCTCAAAAATTAACTGAATCGTCTCAACTCCATGAAAGAGCCAATCTCGATTTGGATACTGCTTATAGTTTCAGAATCGTATTTCTGAACAAGGTGATGAAGTCCTTGAGGTGAATTTCTTCACTGATGAGGCACGATTTCATCTCTCCGGTTACGTCAACAGTCAGAACAATCGTATGTGGAGCAGTGAAAACCCCCTTAATTACAT
This sequence comes from Megaustenia siamemsis, assembly GCA_032433765.1. Lineage (NCBI taxonomy): Eukaryota > Metazoa > Mollusca > Gastropoda > Stylommatophora > Ariophantidae > Megaustenia > Megaustenia siamemsis. Next base: position 46,617,421 of record JAVIAB010000047.1, read on the forward strand.
GGAATGTCGCTTTACGATCAGAAAGTCGGAGTGTGGTGCGCCACAAGTCGTATGAGGATAATTACCCAATATTTTTTAATACAACAATCAACGCAGAACGTTATCGTATTTAATTCTGGAATCATTCATAGCCCACATTACAGAGTTGGAAAGAAGTCTGGTTTCAAATAGATGGGACAGCAGCACACACAGCCGCAACATCACTTATTTATTTAGAAAGCACATTTACAAATTGCATTATTTCACGTGGATTCTGGCCTGCTCATTCACCAGACTTAACTCCGTCTGACTGTTATCTGTGGGTTGCGCTGAAAGGAAAAGTTGATCTAAATAATCCGCAAACAGTTAACGACATGAAGGCAGATATCGTCAATCCGATATCCCACATATATCATCGGTCATTATCCAGAAGATTTGAAGAAGCGAGTCAACAAATGTCTTGAGGCCCGTGGTGGGCATTTTGAACACCTGCTGTAGACACAACTCTCATCGTGTAAAAGCCACTTTACCTAATACAAGGCAGCAAAGTGCAGTAGTGTCTAGATGAATAATAAAAAAAATGTAATTTACAATTTCTCGTAATTTCCTAAATCGTGTCACTGCACAGGGACTTTATAAACACCCGGCAGAAGCCCACTGCACAGGGACTTTATAAACACCCGGCAGAAGCCCACTGCACAGGGACTTTATAAACACCCGGCAGAAGCCACCAACAAGACCGAGCAAAACGTCCGTACACAGCAGACCACCTATGTCAAGACAACAATGACAAGAAATAATGCCCATAATGATACTTCTGTTGAAAGATAACTTCATGACAAGTTTTAGCACATAATTTAATTTTGTTCCTGTATTGAATGTTCGTACAAATATATGCTATTGTAAGTGGCTCACTGTCTTCATGTCAATCTCATTACTACAACTACCTTTACATCTACCGCAACACGGTGCTCTGCTTTGTTTTATTGGAGCAGACACAGGCGTGAGGCATATCTCATTTACCTCGTGACTGGACTACTCGCGCTGAAAGGCAATTAGAAAAGGTTTCATGAAGAAAGATACTCAACAACTACTAAACACAGCTACCATTTAGTGGCATTTAGGTCATTGTTCACTATTCTTCTTGTCATCACTAGATTTGTGTGTTCTTGAACTCCTAACACAGGTCTACACAACTGAGATCAATGTGAGCACAGGTCGCCTTAAACAAGACGTTCAAGTGTACGGTTTCAATCGACATGAAATATTGTCATCTATAGAGTCAGTCTCATGTTGTTATTGCCATTCTGTGAGTGCGTGCGAGTTACACAAGTTGCCATCATATTAACATTCGCTTCATTGTTTTTGTCAAACTAGGTCAAATGACCTCATCGCAAGCTCTCACTGAAAACTGAATAGAAGCACAGAAGGCTCTAGTTATCACAATCTTTACAAAATATAAGAAATAGGCGCTCAGTGTTGTAACAAGCGCTGAGACAAACGACATAAAATACGGGATCGTCACCGCAGAAAAATATACGAAGACACAATTAAACGATGTGAGAAGTAAGAAACGGCCAAATACATACAAACACACAACAAGCAATCAACACGTGCGGCGAAATCAACATAATTAAATGACGTCCACGAGAAAAATGAATAAGAAATACTCGTAAACGTGACAGTTAAAAAGGCAAAAAAAAAAAAAAAAGAAGGAAAATCCTAAAAAAGTGTCTCTTCACACAAACGTGGAAGACCAAAGAGAAGGGACAGGAGAATACATAATCGTAGCAGCAGTGTAAGATGAAGGGTGTGCCAACAAGAACCACGTCGCTTGCATATTTTTAATTAGGTTAATAGGTCTAATAAGAGGTAGGGTTCGATCCCAACCGACGGCTTCCGGTTCACTCAGCCTTTAATGGGTACCGGGTTTTTTTGTGGGAAAGTAGAGCGGCACGGGCGTAATACCGACCACAATACCCCAAAAATCATGTGCCGAAGGTCTGTAAAATTTATTGTCACTAACACCATATTCCCTATACGCCACTTGGCGTGACGGGGGTTCTTTATTTCTTAATTTTTTTTTACACAATAGATCTAATTCCATTTCAGATTGCACGCATTTGCATGTTGAGTTCCAAGGTCGAATACAGATATAGCAATCCTGTTCTGATATCAAGAATGAATATGACGTCACATAAACGCGCATGATTATTCTTGATGGTGTTCAATAATGAAAACGTCATGAAGCCCTCCGAGATGTGGGGAGAGCACAGGACTTCGACAAACACAGATCCATGTCACTTCTTCGGATGATGGAAATGGGAGTTAAGATGGGCACAGTCAGAAATGAGAAACTTAGTGGCCGTGTAAGAAGACTTATCAACCAACATAGAACTGGAGTCGTCAGTCGCTGGACACTGCGGGAATTGCTGAGGAGGGGATCCGAGCACCTATGGACATGTTCGGAGTGCAATGATGTTGAGCCGCAAATAACTCAATAACTTCATGAAGTTTTTCTTCAGCTTCTTTCAATCAAATTTTACCTTTCAACGTCGAGGGGAGATATAATTTGTGACCTTTTACTCTTCTCATGGCCTCTCCTGGAGCTATGTTTCCTAGTGTTTATAACATTCCATCAAGTATTTCTAACATTCCATCAGGTGTTTCTAACATTCCATCAGGTATTTCTAACATTCCATCAGGTATTTCTAACATTCCATCAGGTGTTTCAACATTCCATCAGGTGTTTCAACATTCCATCAGGTGTTTCTAACATTCCATCAGGTATTTCTAACATTCCATCAGGTATTTTTAACATTCCATCAGGTGTTTCTAACATTCCATCAGGTGTTTCTAACATTCCATCAGGTATTTCATTACTACGAATCAATGAATAGAGGTAGCATATTACAACGCCTATTTCTGACCAAACGATCGTTGAGATCAAACGACATGACACAACATTGACGTGAGGGAACCAAAATCTCTTTCTCTTGAGATCTAACAGCATGACACAACATTGACGGGAGGGAACCAAAATCTCTTTCTCTTGAGATCTAACAGAATGACACAACATTGCGGAAAGGGAACTAACATCTCTAATTCTCCTGAGATCAAACGACATGACACAACATTGACGTGAGGGAATCAAAATCTCTCTTTCTCTTGAGATCTAACAGCATGACACAACATTGACGTGAGGGAACCAATATCTCTATTTCTCTTGAGATCAAACGGCATTACACAACATTGACGTGAGGGAACCAATATCTCTATTTCTCTTGAGATCAAACGGCATTACACAACCTTGACGTGAGGGAACCAAAATCTCTATTTCTCTTGAGATCAAACGGCATTACACAACCTGGACGTGAGGGAACCAAAATCTCTATTTCTCTTGAGATCAAACGGCATTACACAACCTGGACGTGAGGGAACCAAAATCTCTATTTCTCTTGAGATCAAACGGCATTACACAACCTGGACGTGAGGGAACCAAAATCTCTCTTTCTCTTGAGATCAAACGGCATTACACAACCTGGACGTGAGGGAACCAAAATCTCTCTTTCTCTTGAGATCTAACAGCATGACACAACATTGACGTGAGGGAACCAATATCTCTATTTCTCTTGAGATCAAACGGCATTACACAACATTGACGTGAGGGAACCAATATCTCTATTTCTCTTGAGATCAAACGGCATTACACAACCTTGACTTGAGGGAACCACAATCTCTATTTCTCTTGAGATCAAAAGACATGACACAACATTGACGTGAGGGAACCAATATCTCTATTTCTCTTGAGATGAAACGGCATTACACAACCTTGACGTGAGGGAACCAAAATCTCTATTTCTCTTGAGATCAAAAGACATGACACAACATTGACGTGATGGAACCAATATCTCTATTTCTCTTGAGATCAAACGGCATTACACAACATTGACGTGAGGGAACCAACATCTCTATTTCTCTTGAGATCTAACAGCATGACACAACATTGACGTTAAGGAACCAATATCTCTATTTCTCTTGAGATCAAACGGCATTACACAACATTGACGTGAGGGAACCAAAATCTCTATTTCTCTTGAGATCAAACCGCATTACACAACATTGACGTGATGAAATCAACATCTCTATTTCTCTTGAGATCAAACGGCATTGCACAACATTGTCATGAGGGAACAAACATTTCTATTTCTCCTGAGATCAAACGACATGACACAACATTGCCGTGAGGGAACCAACATCTCTCTTTCTTTGTGTCATAAAATAAGTTGCTCGATTTTAAGGTGAAATATTTCCTGAAAGAATTACTGTTTTATTAATGTTTATCAAGCTGATGTTTATTTTGGCTAATAAAAACATGACCGTATAATGTGAACACTTAAGTCAAATACAGACACGTTTTACCATAATACTGACTGCTCGAACTTCGATACTATCTACCACAACAAAAAGAATGGAACGACAATCATATTTGTGATATTTAACGTGACCAATGTGTTCCCGCCTAGGAAGAAATAATTAACAATTAGGAAGAGTCATAGACTCTTTGATTGATCCGTTGATTGTAAATCAATGAATAGCACGACTGTCTGCGAGAAATATGGCTTGAAATGTGATCTATTACAAACATCAAGTAATGAACGTATCATGAAAACTATTATGATGGAAAGGTAGGGTGTCTTTGATTGGACGTTTCCTTTGACATCCATAGAGTGATAATAAGAGTAATCTACACTTTGATAGAAACAGAACACTTGTATAAGGTAAACTCTATTTCCTTTCACTTTTAGCGACTGAAAAAGAAAACCTCTGATATCGTGTTCAAACATCATTTAACTGTTAGTGTAAACACAATCCTTACTTTATTGACATGTCTGATCTATTTCTTTCACGTTAGAACTTATTTATCTGTTAATTTCATATTAGAATATGTCCAACGATGCCTTTTCTGTTGACATGTTTGGTTTATTCAATTGCTTTTTTCTCATTTCTAATTGATATGTACATTAGATCAACACACGTGTATAGACGTGACACAAATACCCAAATATAAACCATGGAAAGAAATAGCTGCAGATCGCAATCTTTAGAAATATACTCTAAAGCTCCAACTCAAACAAGAAGCAGACACATTCATAGAAAAAGAGATTACACTGTGAAAGAAACAAAACAAATAACATTTCTAGGAGCGCAGCAAAATCCATAAGTTAATCTGCAGAGGAAATGAGAAGTAACAACAGCAGGATAAAAACAAAATGACAGAGCACACTCACTCCCCATGCCGTAGAATGAATATGCTGTTAGTGACCATATTTTTTTTATAAACCCTCGGCTCATTACTTTTGAGGCAATGTGGTCAGTATTACGCCCGTGCCGTTTTTCTTTTCCAGAAAAAAAATCCGGTGTCCATTAAAGCAGGGTGAACCTGGAATCCGTCAGGATCGAACCCGATACCTTGTCTTTAGTAGCCCAGTTCAGTAACCACTGAGCTATCGCGGCTCCCTAAACAACAACAATAAAACCAAAGGCAATATTATTTCAAATAAATTAATTGCATTGCCTTTTTCATTATGAACAAGATTTAGAAATTAGGTTGAACAAATAGATAAACCGTCAGGATGTGCTATAGTTGCACGATGAACCATAACATATACAAATGAGACAAACCGGAAATTGCAACACCGCCATTTCTCCACCATTAGGAGGATTTGTCATTTGTGAGGCTTCCGGTGTTTCATAATTTGATACCAAAAATAGTGCTACATCACACTAGCCAGCATGTCGTAAAAGATGATGTAGCGTAGATGAGCGTGTGACTAGTAACGCCATAAATAACTGCACAAATCATTACCTTCCGATTACATGAGCTATTCTGCCGTCAGCTTTCTGAATGAGGTCAGTAAGAGTGATTGTGCACTATTATGTCCAACATATAGGACTGAAGAGAGAAAGACGACAAGTAAAACTTGTATACTGAATCATTACTGTTGTATTTTTCTCAAAGAAATTGTGCATCACCAAGTTATCAACTTTCTTTTAACTCCTGACCGCTGCAAGTGTTTTCGGTGTTTCAATAGAGTTATCGGTCTTGAAATTATCAATTACATAATATGACGAATTGTAACAATCTCTATCGTATCATTTCTATGTGAAACTTGGGTATTTCACACATCAACACACATAATAAACCATCAATAATATTTGGATAAGAGTAATTTCTAACCTCATAAACATTGGTCAAGAGTAAAGAAAATAAAATGCGCAGGAAACACTTCTAGAAAGAAATGGAACACTATTTGACGTCATCTTGAAAAGATGATTATATGAGAGCAAGACGATTCACAAGAACCGTGCCGAAAACAGCCAGCGACTCACAGGTGATGACTTGCGCCTATCGTTGAACCAGAACCGTCCACAAACTACTCCACCTCTTCACGGTGCCTCTAGTAACAGACTAATCAGTATAATCTGGACAAGCAAGTAGGGATCGAGGAGAGAAGGAAATCCGTTGCCCAAAACTGCTGTGTCGAAGTCAGATGTGTTGAGCCAAAAGGCGCAAATATACCACAGCGCATCTGCGGCCACTTACAGTCTTTTTAAAGGATAACGAAGATGACTATCTATTCCTTTAGTTGTCCTTCAGTGAACGCCCGAAGAAAAGAGAAAATAAACTATTGCATTCAGAGATAAGGAAAGAATGACCTTCAGCAACATGTGATTTAGATAATCATAAATGGAGAGAACTATTTTGTCCCTTTTGTCAGTCTCAAGAACACACACCAGGCTTGCATCGTCTACAATACATCTCCAGAAAATACTCTCTTCTAAGACAAAAATGAAAGAGATGATGTTTTGCTCCTTAGAGAGCTGCGAATATCCCTGAAGTATGTTGCTAAAAATCAATTGTTGCTACAATCACGAAGATACAGACTTTCATTAATGGATGTTTACGCAGGATAAAAGGATGGAAATGGCAGGACAAAATCACTAACATAGAATTATGGAAATGTACCAGTCAAACACCAGTGGATAAAGAGATACAGCGAAGACGATGGCGCTGGATAGGACACACACTACGGAAGCCAACTGAGAGTATTACACAACAGGCCCTTTTCTGGAATCCCCAGGGGAAAAGACAAAGAGGAAGACCAAGGAATTCTTGGAGAAGACAGATAGAAGCAGAGATGAAGATGATGGGGAAGACATGGAATGATCTTAAAAGAATGGCAAAAAACAGAACGACTTGGAAAGTGTTTGTTGAAGACCTATTCTCCACAGGGAGCTAAAAAGGTAGGACAAAATTTTGCTAAAACCAACATCGATGCTTACAACAAGAACAAGAAAGAACTTAGGTTCCCAATAGTTACTGTGCAGAACAGCGACTGCCATCTATTTCATTACCACAAACGGAGTTTATGAACAAGAGGAATATAAACACTGTAGCAGTGTCCCATAGGGCTCTACTATCTCGTTTGATTACACATGGAAATATTATCACAATGGATGAAAAGGACCAACCGAAGTCCCTGCAAGTAACTCAGGAAAACAAGAACATTTTCTATGGAAAACAGAAAGTGGTTTTGTAAGATAAGGAGAAAAGTAATAAAAATATGGAAGGATAAACGGAAAAAGAGAACGGAATTAATACAAACAAGTGGTTATAATATAATAAGGAATATCATTTTCCCATTTCTGAGGTCTAGGGTGGAGGTGGGCATTTTAGGACCGGAGATTAAAGATCGCTTCCCCAGTGCAGTCGCCTCGATGTGCTGGGGTCTGAGTTTTTATTTTACCCCCGATAGAAGGAAAAAAAAAACGTGACCCTCCTGGGAATGGAACCGGCGTTTTTCTGGTTTGGATCTTGACGAGTTATCAATTCAGCCCTCCTATGAAGTGGTATGTTGTAAGGAAATAAGGAAGTGGTATGTTGTAAGGAAATAAGGAAGTGGTATGTTGTAAGGAAATAAGGAAGTGGTATATTGTAAGGAAATAAGGAAGTGGTATATTGTAAGGAAATAAGGAAGTGGTATGTTGTAAGGAAATAAGGAAGTGGTATGTTGTAAGGAAATAAGGAAGTGGTATGTTGTAAGGAAATAAGGAAGTGGTATGTTGTAAGGAAATAAGGAAGTGGTATGTTGTAAGGAAATAAGGAAGTGGTACATTGTAAGGAAATAAGGAAGTGGTACATTGTAAGGAAATAAGGAAGTGGTATGTTGTAAGGAAATAAGGAAGCGGTATATTGTAAGGAAATAAGGAAGTGGTATGTTGTAAGGAAATAAGAAAGTTGCCTGTATCAAGAAATAAGGAAGTTGTGTGTTGTAAAGAAATAAGTTCGTGGCATAGCATAATGTATAAAGAAGTGATATTGTATAAGAAAATAACGAAATAGTATAGTAAACGGCAAAATGAAGTATAGTATATGGAGGAGATACAGAAGCAATATTTGTAAAGAGGAGGTGGTGACAAATTATAATAGCAGACGGAAAGTAATTACTCGGAGCTTGTAGTCATTGAATAAAACAACATAATGTACTCATAGATAAATGAAAATGCTTATATAAGGAAGTCCTGCCTGTTTAAAAACAATATCTGGCGACTTAAAAGTCAAAATATTACAAAACACAAGAGGTCTATATTTCAGCTAACGGATATTAACTATATAATAATGATTTTAACTATAGAATCACTAGATGCTAAAATATAATTGGCTTTTTTTACTTTTCTTATTTTAATGGGATAAAAAAATGTCACACCATTTACTACACAGCTGCTACGAGACTAATTTGTAGTAGAATGTCATCTATTGTTTTATGTCAATTAGGCTGACACATTTTTTACTGCGAAATGGACGAGGAGGAGATGTAGGTAGAGAAAGAAACGGGAAGATAACATCTAGCAGACTTTCCTGAATTTTGCAGCCTCCCAAAGAATGACGGGATTTGAAGGAAATATAGAAGATTGATGAAGCATGTCTTTGGTGCTCTGACGACACCCAAGGTTATGGAATGAAGAAGATTGATGAAGCATGTCTGTGGTGCTCTGACGACACCCAAGGTTATGGAATGAAGAAGATTGATGAAGCCTGTCTTTGGTGCTCTGACGACACCCAAGGTTATGGAATGAAGAAGATTGATGAAGCCTGTCTTTGGTGCTCTGACGACACCCAAGGTTATGGAATGAAGAAGATTGATGAAGCATGTCTGTGGTACTCTTACAACCATGAAGGTTATGGAGGAAGAAGATGGAAGAGGCCTATCAGTGTGATCTTACTGTAACAGTGGATTTAAGGATGTAGGGAAATAATGGATTTTGGGGTCTGTGTAAAGAGAATTGATAGAACCATCGCGTGTTTAGGAAAAGTGACATTCACGGGATAGTTATGAGCTAGTTGTTTAGGTGAGTGGAGATAAAAAAATTTTGTGGTTATGAGAAAAGTGTTAGAACCACAAAGGGGTGATTACAGTTAAGAAACGTATTAAGTTTCAGATAGAGACTATGACGTGGCAAGATTTTATTGGCTGGGGAAATATTATGTGATGAAGAAGATTGATGAACTCTGTAAGTGGTGCTCTTACAATCACCAATATTATGTGATGAAGAAGATTGATGAGGTCTGCCAGTAGTGCTCTTACAATCACCAATATTATGTGATAAAGATGATTGATGAGGTCTGTCAGTAGTGCTCTTACAATCACCAATATAATATTATGTGATGAAGAAGATTAATGAAGTCTGTCAGTGGTGCTCTTACAATCACCAATTTTATGTGATGAAGAAGATTAATGAAGTCTGTCAGTGGTGCTCTTACAATCACCAATTTTATGTGATGAAGAAGATTGATGAAGTCTGTCAGTGGTGCTCTTATAACCACCAATATTATGTGATGAAGAAGATTAATGAGGTCTGTAAGTGGTGCTCTTACAATCACCAATATTACGTGCTGAAGAAGTTTAATGAAGTCTGTCAGTGGTGTTCTTACAATCACCAATATTATGTAATGAAGAAGATTAAGGAAGTCTGTCAGTGGTGCTCTTACAATCACCAATATTATATGATGAAGAAGATTAATGAAGTCTGTCAGTGGTGCTCTTACAATCACCAATTTTATGTGATGAAGAAGATTGATGAGGTCTGTCAGTGGTGCTCTTACAATCACCAATATTATATGATGAAGAAGATTGATGAAGTCTGTCACTGGTGCTCTTACAATCACCAATATTATGTGATGAAGAAGATTGATGAAGTCTGTCAGTGGTGCTCTTACAATCACCAATATTATGTGCTGAAGAAGATTGATGAAGTCTGTCAGTGGTGCTCTAACAATAACCAATATTATGTGATGAAGAAGATTGATGAAGTCTGTCAGTGGTGCTCTTACAATCACCAATATTATATGATGAAGAAGATTAATGAAGTCTGTCAGTGGTGCTCTTACCACCCTCAAGGACATGAAATGAAGATGATTGACGATGATGGAATCTGAAATAAATTCTTGTTAAAATGGTTAGTAACGAAAGTAGCTAGCTTTCCACACTTAGCACGAGGTTTCCATTCCTGGTAGGTCCTGATGGTAACAACATAATACATACCTAGCCCTTGTGCAAGGAAGGCAAAAAATCTAGGAAGAGAATGCAGCGAGTATTACGATTTCCTCAAAAATTGGTCTGTGCCGGTAGAGACACGCACAGTCCATTTCCTAGATGAAGCAAAGCTATGTAATCCTTGTATAAGTCAAGTTTATAAAGCGGTTTAATAGCTACCGTTCCATGTAACTGATTAAGATTCCAACTTGATGAATTAATGATCTGACATCGAACAAAATTGGGTAAATTTGAAAACAAATAACTGGTGAAATAAGTGGTGGAAGAGAACACAATTCTTCCACCACTTATTTCACCAGTATTTCATGTCAGAGACATCAATTCCTACGGCAATTTGCAAAGACATCAACTTTTGTCTTCTTGTTTAATGGGAGACAGGTTTCGGGACGTAAAAGTGCGAAGGTCAAGGAGGGTTATCAGAAAAAAAATTAAGAGCGACATTTAATTGAATCTAGTGTCATTGTTTTTTTTTTTTTATCTTCTCGCCACAGAGTTAAACAGGATAAGAAAAAAAGATAAATCAGGGCCTCGTGTACATATTTCTTCCAAATAAAGATTGAAGTTTAAAGAACGGCAGCTATTTTGACGAGAAGACGGTAATTTGGTAAAGAGATTATAATTCGGCGAAAGGTAATTTGATCAAAAGATGGTCATCATCATCATCAAGTACCGGACCTGCTGGCGTAGATGATCATGTCTCTCCACAACTTTCAATCTCGACAGTTATTTATCATTTCTGTTGTTGACCTTCTGCCAAGCCATTCTTCTTAAGCTGTCTGGTATTTTTTTCTTTTTGCTTCCCTCTATCTCTTCGTCCCTCAATTTTTCCAGTTGTTACAATATATTCCACTTGTTCTCTTCTCATAACATGGTCAAACAATGATTATTTCTTCCTAATATTGGAAATCAGCGCTCTTTTTTGCTATGACCTCTTACAGAACATTTTAATTACTCTTCTTAGCTGTCCATGGTATTCTCAACATTCTTCTGTAAAACCACGTTTCTACCGACTCCAGTGATTGTCTAGTCTGTTGTCCTGTTGTCCATGATTCACATCCAAATGTTAGAACTGGCTTTAAATACCATTTAAGAACTCTTTTTCTTGTTTCTATATACAAAAGATGGTAATTTCATGATAAAATATACTTTGATTCAATAATGTAATTTAATCAAAGGAAAATAATCTGATCAGTGAAAGATAATATCACCAGCAGTGGTTTTTGTCTCTAAGTTTGGATGGTTGAAAACAGCAGTAACGATAAATGGGACAAGAAAGCACAGGCGATTAAACTATCATGAATAACTAGTATCGAGTTTGTGAGTTATCTGTGGGTCATCATCATTGAACTCCGAACATGTCCATATGTGAATCAATTCAGAGGAAGAGGTATGTTAACTTAGTTAGCTGAGTGGCAGTGTTCCCTAGCGTTTGGCTTTTTGTGGCAAGGCGCTGTCCCACTGAGTAAGGGTTCGATCCTGCCTTGGTCCATATTTTTTTCTGTTGTTGATAATTTGTCATTTTTTCCGAGTGCTGTAAACATACCTCTTCCTCTGAATTGATTCACTGATTATCGCCTCGGGAGTTTCCCTCTATAATAATATTCATTTATTATTATTTGTCTCCATGTCCATAGCTGTTCAGATTCCCTCCTAGAAAAGCTCAGCGGCGCCCAGTGACTGACGACTCCAGTTCTGTATTGGTTGATAGGTCTTCTTATACGCCCACTAGTTTTCTCACTTTTGTATGTGACCATTTTACCTCCCATCGCTTTCATCCGAAGGAGTGATGTGGGCTCATGGCTATCGAAGTCTTGTGCCATTTCCCGTATATCTGAGGGCATTGATAACGTCTACCCTATCCATTAGTTGACTGCCTTCAACGACACCACGGCTTGTCCGCTCTTTCATTTCCCCGTACTCCTGCATATTCAGGCACGTAGACAATTGTGACTATGTGTTGTTGATTTCCGTAATGACTCTACCCAATGCCCGCGTAAAGAAAGAATCAATAACTGAGATTGTTTGCTCTTTGACGATCAATTCCTTCTTTATACAACCAGCTATCGCGTGAGTATGTAAAAACACAAAAAAAAGACAGCCCCATCCTGCCTGGTTAATTCTAATTCTCCTTCTTCGTGTGTCTTACTACGTCTTCAACTGCGTTTCCCGTCGACCAGTCATCTCGTCTACCCATAAAAAACAACGTTACATCGTTATAAGTTGGGTTGTTTACAGTAAACGGAAATAGGTTGTGCCTTTCGGCCCAATACGTTTGGCCCTAGAAAGACAATTTGGGTACTGGGTTGCATGTCCCCTCTACGAACCCCACTGTCGAAATGTTTAGTCTTGTTGATCACGGGACGGGCATTGTGAACTTTTCAACTGTTCGTGTTAGTAATCCTGACCCAAAATGAGTTATGAGTCGTTGCTTGCCTCTTGTTCAGTAATCCTGACCCAAAATGAGTTATAAGTCGTTGCTTGCCTCTTGTTCAGTAATCCTGACCCAAAATGAGTTATGAGTCGTTGCTTGCCTCTTGTTCAGTAATCCTGACCCAAAATGAGTTATGAGTCGTTGCTTGCCTCTTGTTCAGTAATCCTGACCCAAAATGAGTTATGAGTCGTTGCTTGCCTCTTGTTCAGTAATCCTGACGCAAAATGTTGACACTCAATTTTGTGGGACTGAATTTTGCGTGTAAAGTCTGTTTTATCCCATTACAGGATGCCCCTCGCCATGCAGGCAGATTTACTCCGACTTCAGAGGTACTAATTTTTAGGGAATTAGTAAAACCCAGGTGTCCTCGCCAGGGTACGAACCCCGGCTGTTGCCGTGGTAAGCCAACCGCCTATCGATTGCGCTAACCGGACACCCCTCTTGTTCAGTAATCCTGACGCAAAATGAGTTTGAAGTCGCTGCCTGCCTCTTGTTCAGTAATCCTGACGCAAAATGAGTTAAGAGTCGCTGCCTGCCTCTTGTTCAGTAATCCTGACGCAAAATGAGTTATGAGTCGCTGCCTGCCTCTTGTTCAGATGCTCCAGTGCCTGAGCGTTGAAGGAAAGTTGTCTGGTGTTGGCATAGGGCTCTGGTTTGCGTGATACACATTTAATGTTGTGGCATATGATTTTTACACAAAACCACTTGTTTGAAAGGTTTTAATGTGACTGTTTTGTTGTTGCCTCTATTTGCTAATAGTTTGTATAGGATGTTACTTGCTGGTAAACACGCAGCGTTGTATACTCCACCATAGTTAAGTTTTCTGGACGTGACTCAGAACTGATGTTACACCAATTTTCGTCTTTAATTTCACTAACCTTCCGGCTCAGAATCGCGATAGCTCAGTGGTTAGTGAACTGGACTACAAAGGACAAGGGGTAGGGTTCGATCCCAACCGACGGCTTCCGGGTTCACCCAGCCTTACATGGGTACCGGATTTTTTTCTGGGAAAGTAAAGCAGCACGGGCGTAATACCGACCACATTACCCAAAAAATCATGAGTTGAAGGTCTGTTAAATATAGGGTCACTAACACCATATTTCCATATACGCCATTTGGCGTGACGGGGGTACTTTACTTTTTACTTTTCCGGCTCAGAATGCCACATGGAGACTACGTCTTTGAGTTGTGACTTAAGCGGAGCTGCCCCCTCCCTCGTTCCCTCAGAGTGTCAAGTACCTTAGAGTCGAAAGACTCGTTTGACGGGCGAGAATTTAGGGAATGCTCATGAAGAGCAAATTATCAACTATTAGCCCGGCTTGAAACGTCAATTACTCAGGGACTGAAAAAATATGAGTACCTCCGAAGTCGGAGTTATCTGCCTGTGCGGCGAGGGACCCCTGTGCACACGGCTGCCAGGGTAAAATGGATTAACACGCAAAATTCAGTTCCTAGTCTCTATGGACTTCGTCAGAGGTAACAAGCTAGCAAACGCAAAAACAAAAACAAAAAAAAAACAACTACTATTGCATGCTTGACAGGGGAGGAGTAATAGGATGCTTTTGATGATCAAATTGTCTATTTTATTGTAAAGTCTATGTACACATTTTCCTATAACCATTGTGGTAATTCAGTCATTAATATTATTTAACACGTAATTTCAGTAGCTGTGATCGTACATTTTCTTTACCCGCTAAAGTACACGTTTGCCAATGGTTTAGCGCAATAACTAATGATTGATTTGCATACAGATGGATTGGTTGGTCTCGAGCCAAGACGCTGGAATCGAGACATAGAGGCTGTGGGTTCAAATCCTGGCTGCACCAGTTGGGATTTTTATTTGTGATTTCTCTCTGCGGCAACCACCCCTGGTTTCAGAAGCGATGTCCGGCTTGAAACGTGCCGCCGAAGATGGAGTTAGCTGCCTGTGCGGCGCGGGACCCTTGTGCACACGGCTGACATGGAAAAACGGATTAACACGCAAAATTCAGTTCCTCGTCTCTAGGGACGTCGTCAGAGGTAAAAGCTGTCGAACGAAAGCAACAAACTGCGCATACTGATCTTCCTCAAACGATTAGTACATCAGTAGCATGTTAACACCCTAGCTTTATTGATCTACGCTATCGTTAACTTCTTGTTCCTGTGTACTGAAACATAACAGTGCCTCTTACATTTATACATTTTCCATTCTAATGTAAACATTTAATAAATGTTAAGTGTACAATTTATATAATTGTTTAACAAGTTTATCTTTATGTAATTTTGTTGTACAGTATTTTCATCAGTGTTCTAATATATCAATTACAGAGAAGGGAAATAACTCCTAATGACAGACGTACGAGAGATGTGACATACAGAATAGCTCAGGCAAATATCTGCATTCCGAATCATAATAACGATATTATGTAATAGATCTTTAATATAGGAAAGAGAAAGAGTCCTTTGGCGATATGTGGGAGTCAGTCGCGATATATGGAAGTGAGTCCTGGACAATTCAAAAGTGGAGAAAAAAACTCTTTGGCGACCATAGAAATGTAGCTATATGGAATGTCGAGAATCCAGCTAAATCAGGAAAAAGATTTTCTCTAAATGATTTTAAAGTAGAAAGAGACATTTGTTCATTAGTATGTAATATTAGTATGTAACTATTAGTTTGTACTGGATTTGTATTGTATTTACTGCAGTCGTCTGTTGCTGGACACTGCGAGACTTGCTGAGGAGGTCTGAGCACCTACGGACATGTTCGGAGTGCAATGATGATGACCCGCTAATAACTCAATAACTCAGTAGTATATAGCTATTACTATGTAACTATTACTATGTAACTATTAGTATGTAACTATTAGTATGTAGCTATTAGTATGTAGCTATTAGTATGTAGCTATTAGTATGTAGCTATTAGTATGTAACTATTAGTATGTAACTATTAGTATGTAACTATTAGCATGTAACTATTAATATGTAGTCGCGATGTAACAATCATCATTTTTAAAATCATTTTTGGGTAAGGTATTGAAAAGGGTACAGACGAAACTTATTGTCAGGACTTTAACAATTGAAGAAGAGATAGAAGGAAAGCAAAGTAAACAGATACTACAGTTTTATATATTCTTTTGATAGAAAATCAAAACGATAACTGGCATTGTACTTGATGATGATTTTTTGATAAATGCTCCTTTCACATACCATATTTATTCTGTGCAAATCAAACCTTCATATTGTTTGTATCTACTGGGACCTACACCATTCAAATGTCATCCTGAGAGAAACATCTTTTCAAGGACTTCATGCCATTCCTCCACAAAATGACCGCGTGTACGGTCATTAATATAAATCCCATGAAAAATGTAATCAAGTTATTTAATTTAGCACATTACTATGGCTTGTCAATTTGTTACAGCTGTCAAATGTCAGCGCTGTGACTCTTCCACTTGGTGCTTTTCAAGAGTACAAAAAAAAAACATTTTTAATATCAATATTTTCCTTTCAAGAAAAAAAAATGGACTAACAGACAGAAGGGGGGGGGGGGGGTGTAATGACTGGAGAGAATAAAATTAGGAATTTAATCTCAAACGAAATGTGCGAAAAAATATATGAAACAGAGAAAAAATACAACTGAAAATATAAATAACAAGAACTGCAGAAAAATTATAGACAGAAACAATATATTAGTTTTATGTTGAAATAAAAAAATAAATATAATTCAGACTGATTAGATTTTGAGTAAATTAAAGTTGAAGAAGTATTACATGTAACGGGGAAATCAGGTGATGAAAAAATACAAATTGGAGTAGGTTACTGCGAAAAGTGGGAAGCATAAATTCCAGAAATTGAAGATTGAATCAATACACTGAGGTAACACAGACAAATTGCAGAAGTAACGTTAAACTCAAAACCTACAAGTGGATATTAAAGTTGAAGGAATAGACCTGGAGACAGTTCGGAGCTACAACTACCTTGGACATACTATAACCAGTGATGGAAAATATAAAACTGGAATAAACACAAGAATAGGGATGGCAAAGAGTAATTTTAATGCCACGAAAAGTATACTAAACATCAAAACAAATAACACCAGGGCTAAAATTAATAATAGCAAAATGTTATATCTCCTCAATATTCCTGCAAGGTGCAGAAACATGGACATTATACAAGAAAACAGAACAGAAAATTGAATCCCTTGAAATGTTGAATTTTAGAAGAATAGGTAGAATTGGATGGAAAGAAAATGGAACAAATGATGAAGTGTTAAAACAACTAAAAATTTAAAGAGAACTACTAAACAAAATTAGAACAAGACAAATAAAATATTTTGGGCATATTGAAAGACACAGCAGCCTACTAATGGTAATCTTGAAAGGGAAAATGCAGGGTAATAGAGGCAGAGACAGACCAAGACTAACATGGACGAGTAACGTCAAAAGATGGACATGTCAGCCTATGAGAACCTGCACCATCAAGGCAAGCAACAGAGCGGAATGGCGCTCCATGGTAGCCAACCTTCGATGCGAAAACGGCACTCGACATTGATAATTATGAAAGTTAAAGTATAGCTAGAGGTAGTGAGGAATGTTACAAGGTTCTACAGAGATTATGAAATACATCGACAACTAGTGGCCAAAGCTTCCTAGGTCCTTTTAGAATGTTCGTCAAATAAATGACAATAAGATTTGATTTCCCATCGTATCAAGTTGTATATCTTCATCAGGTTGCATATACCGTGAACAATTTCACCACAGGAATCTGCCCACAGTCGTCTATAATATATAATATAGTATATATATATATAGTATATATATAGTATATATATAGTATATATATATAGTATATATGTAGTATATAAGTAGGAAAAAGAGAAAGGAAAGGAAAGAGAGATCGCTGACGACAAAGAGAGAAAATACTGGATAGCTGGGTGTCATTGCATGGAAAACAGTCAACAACAGAACTTATACGATGCACTGTGGATAGAAGATTGTAGAAGGACATGATCGCCTATGCCAACCGGTATAGCCTATGTTGATGATGAGTCTATAATATTTATAAGGCCTGCTGGCTGAAAGGAATCACTCACAATCTGTGACGTTTTTAACATTGCAAGCAGGGGCGTTTGTTGGCAAAGTGATGTCAGCTGTCTACAGCTCGCAAGGTTGAAAACGTATCAGGCTTTGGGCCATTTCCCTAACAGATCCGCTGGTCTTAGTAAAAAAAAAAACTGTAGATAAATGTGATCTGCCACAGCAACAACAGTCATCATAACAGCATTACATAATATGCGAGCAGTCAAATACATAGAATACGAGCAGTGAATTACATAATATGCGTTAAGTCAATAACATATAATATGTGAGCAGTCAACTACATAATATGCTAGCAGTCAACTACATAATATGCGAGCAGTCAATTACATAACATGCGAGCAGTCAATTACATAATATGCGTTAAGTAAATAACATATTATATGTAAGCAGTCAATTATATAGAATGCGGGCAGTTAAATAAATAATATGTGAGCAGTCAATTACACAATATGCGTTAAGTCAATAACATAATATGCGAGCAGTCAATAACATAATATGCGTTAAGTCAATAACATAATATGCGAGCAGTCAATTACATAATATGCGTTAAGTCAATAACATAATATGCGAGCAGTCAATTACATAATATGCTAGCAGTCAATTACATAATATGCGTTAAGTCAATAACATAATATGCGAGCAGTCAATTACATAATATGCGTTAAGTCAATAACAATATGCGAGCAGTCAATTACATAATATGCGTTAATTAAATCAATAACATAATATGCGAGCAGTCAATTACATAATATGCGTTAAATCAATAACATAATATGCGAGCAGTCAATAATATAATATGCGATGAGTGAAGTGATATAACTCTCTGCGGTAAAGCAACCGTTTCAAATGAGAATATTCCCATTGTGATATTGATGACGACATATCATTTTGAAAGCTAGTTGATGAATAATAGTAAGGCTGGCAACGTCATACAACCTAACAAGAAATGAATATTATAAATGAAGACGTCACTAACTTGTGACAGTAACAGGAGCAATCTCTAAGATATATAAACAACACCGATGATTCCACTATCTTGCACCACAGAAATTCATCAGTCAGAGAAATAGACTGTTTCATTAACAAATTTTGGTATAAGAAAATTATTTTCCCTTTACGACATTATCCTCTAAATTATAACAATGTAAAAATAATGTCAGCTCAGTGGTTAGTGAACTGGACTACAAAGGACAAGAGTTAGGGTTCGATCCTAACCGACGGCTTCCTGTTCACCCAGCCTTAAATGGGTACCAGATTTTTTTTCTTGGAAAGTAAAGCGGCACGGGCGTAATACCGACCACATTACCCCAAAAATCACGTGCTGAAGATCTGTACAATTTGTGGTCACTAACACCATATTCCCTATACGCCACATGGCGTGACGGGGGTACTTTACTTTACTTACTTTTAAATAGAATGTCACATAACGGTGGAGTATGGAACGTCACATAACGGTGGAGTATGGAACGTCACATAACGGTGGAGTATGGAATGTCACATAACGGTGGAGTATGGAATGTCACATAACGGTGGAGTATGGAATGTCACATAACGGTGGAGTATGGAATGTCACATAACGGTGGAGTATGGAACGTCACATAACGGTGGAGTATGGAACGTCACATAACGGTGGAGTATGGAATGTCACATAACGGTGGAGTATGGAACGTCACATAACGGTGGAGTATGGAATGTCACATAACGGTGGAGTATGGAATGTCACATAACGGTGGAGTATGGAATGTCACATAACGGTGGAGTATGGAACGTCTTTTACCGGTGGAGTATGGAATGTCACATAACGGTGGAGTATGGAACGTCACATAACGGTGGAGTATGGAACGTCACATAACGGTGGAGTATGGAATGTCACATAACGGTGGAGTATGGAACGTCTTTTAACGGTGGAGTATGGAATGTCACATAACGGTGGAGTATGGAACGTCTTTTAACGGTGGAGTATTGAACGTCATATAACGGTGGAGTATGGAACGTCACATAACGGTGGAGTATGGAACGTCACATAACGGTGGAGTATGGAACGTCTTTTAACGGTGGAGTATGGAACGTCACATAACGGTGGAGTATGGAACGTCTTTTAACGGTGGAGTATGGAACGTCACATAACGGTGGAGTATGGAACGTCTTTTAACGGTGGAGTATGGAACGTCACATAACGGTGGAGTATGGAACGTCTTTTAACGGTGGAGTATGGAACGTCACATAACGGTGGAGTATGGAATGTCACATAACGGTGGAGTATGGAACGTCTTTTAACGGTGGAGTATGGAACGTCACATAACGGTGGAGTATGGAATGTCACATAACGGTGGAGTATGGAATGTCACCGGAATAGATCACATCATTTGGAGGTGAGGGGCAGTGCTTTTCCTTGCTGTCGCTACATCACTGAGTCAGGTACACATTCCCTTTTCAGTAATATCGAGTGGAGAAAGTTTAGTGGGGATAACTATTTGTGAGAGAACGTTACGGTAACACTACTTATATATGATGACATGTAACGGTATTATTCATATGAAAGAGTGGTCCGTGGCGGAGCCCTGGTGTGTGGGGCAGTCTTTGTGAATTGGGCAGCCCTGGAGCGTAGCGCAGTCCTGGTTCAATGGGGCAGTCCTGGTGCTTGGGGCAGTCCTGGTGCGTGGGAAGTCCTGGTGCATGCGGCAGTAGTGGTGCTTTGGGCAGTCCTGGTGCGTGGGAAGTCCTCGTGCGTGGGACAGTCCTGGTGTGTGGGGCAATCTTTGTGAATAGGCAGCCCTGGTGCATAGCACAGTCCTGGTGCGTGGGGCAGTGCTGGTGCGTGGGGCAGTCCTGGTGCGTGGGGCAGTCCTGGTGCGTGGGGCAGTCCTGGTGCGTGGGGCAGTCTTTGTGAATGTGGCAGCCCTGGTGCGTAGCGCAGTCCTGATGTGTGGGACAGTTCTGGTGCGTGGGACAGTCCTCGTGCATGGGACAATCGTGGTACGAGGGACAATCCTGGTGCATGGGACAGCCCTGGTGTGTAGCACAGTCCTGGTATGTGTGGCAACCCTGGTGTGTGGCGCAGCCATAATGCGTGGCACACCCCTGGAACTTGGAACAGTCCTGGTGCGTGGGGCAGTCCTAGTGCGTGGGGAAGTCCTGGTGTGTGGGGAAGTCCTGGTGTGTGGGGCAGTCCTGGTGCGTGGGGAAGTCCTGGTGTGTGGGGAAGTCCTGGTGCGTGGGGAAGTCCTGGTGTGTGGGGCAGTCCTGGTGCGTGGGGAAGTCCTGGTGCGTGGGGAAGTCCTGGTGTGTGGGGCAGTCCTGGTGCGTGGGACAGTCCTGGTGTGTGGGGCAATCTTTGTGAATAGGGCAGCCCTGGTGCATGGGACAGTCCTGGTGCTTGGGGCAGCCCTGGTGCATGGGGCAGTCCTGGTGCGTGGGACAGTAGTGGTGCGTGGGGAAGTCCTTGTGCGTGGGGCAGTCCTGGTGTGTGGGGCAATCTTTGTGCATGGGGCAGTCCTGGTGCTTGTGGCAGCTCTGGTGCGTGGGGCAGTAGTGGTGCTTTCGGCAGTCCTGGTGCGTGGGGAAGTCCTCGTGCATGGGACAGTCCTGGTGTGTGGGGCAATCTTTGTGAATAGGGCAGCCCTGGTGCATGGGCAGTCCTGGTGCTTGGGGCATCCCTGGTGCGTTTGGCAGCCCTGGTGCGTGGGGTAGTCCTGGTGCGTGGGGCAGTCATGGTGCGTGAGGCAGTCCTGGTGCGTGAGGCAGTCCTGGTGCGTGAGGCAGTCCTGGTACGTGGGACAGTCCTGATGTGTGGGGCAGCCCTGATGTGTGGGGCAGCCCTGGTGCGTAGCGCAGTTCTGGTGTGTGGGACAGTCCTGGTGCGTGGGACAGTCCTGGTGCATGGGACAATCGTGGTACGAGGGACAATCCTAATGCGTGGGACAGTCCTTGTGTGTAGCACAGTCCTGGTGTGTAGCCTAGTCCTAGTATGTGGGACAGTCCTGGTGCGATGGCGCAGTCATGGTGTGTGGGAGAGTCCTGCTGCATGGCGCAGTCCTGGTGTGTGTGGCAATTCTGGTGTGTGGCGCAGCCATAAGTGCGTGGCACACCCCTGGAGCGTGGAACAGTCCTGGTGCAGCCATGGATCAGGACTGCTGATCATCGGGGTGGGGGGCAGCCCTGGTGCGTAGGGACAGTCCTCATGCGTGCGACATTCTTCGTGTGTGGTGCAGTCCTGGTGCGTACCGCAGTCCTGGTACGTGGCGTCGTCCTGGTTCGTGTAGATGCCATGGTCCATGGCGCAGTCCTGATGCGTGGCGTAGTCCTGGTGTGTGGGACAGTTCTTGTGCGTATTACAGTCCTGGTGTGTGGCACAGTCCTGATGTGTGGGACAGTCCTGGTGCGTGGCGCAGTCCTGGTGCGGTGGTCAGTCCTGGTGCGTGGCAGAGTCTTGGTGTGTGGGACAGTCCTGGTGCTTGGCGCAGTCCAGATGTGTGGGCCAGTAATGGTGCGTGACGCTGTCCTGGTGCGTGGGACAGTCCTGGTGCGTGGCACAGTCCAGGTGCGTGGGACAGTCCTGGTGCGTGGGACAGTCCTGATGCGTGGGACAGTCCTGATGCGTGGGGCAGTCCTGGTGCGTGGCGCAGTCCTGGTGTGTGGGACAGTCTTAGTGCGTGGCGCAGTCCTAGTGCGTGGGACAGTCCTGATGCGTGGGGCAGTCCTGATGCGTGGGGCAGTCCTGATGCGTGGCGCAGTCCTAGTGCGTGGGACAGTCCTGGTGCGTGGCGCAGACCTGGTGTATGGGACAGTCCTGGTGCGTGGGACAGTCCTGGTGCGTGTGACAGTCCTGGTGCGTTGGACAGTCCTGGTGCGTGCGCTATCCTGGTGCGTAGAGCAGTCCTGGTGTATGGGACAGTCCTGGTGCGTGCGCTATCCTGGTGCGTAGAGCAGTCCTGGTGTATGGGACAGTCCTGGTGCGTGGGACAGTCCTGGTGCGTGGGACAGTCCTGGTGCGTTGGACAGTCCTAATGCGTGCGCTATCCTGGTGCGTAGAGCAGTCCTGGTGTATGGGACAGTCCTGGTGTATGGGACAGTCTTGTATGTGGGACAGTCCTAGTGTGTGGGACAGTCCATATGCGAATCTCGGATCTTCAGTTTAATCAGTAGGAATGATGCCTAAATTCAGTAGAGCTACAAGAAGAGAGGGGGAGAACATGTGAACTAGTTGATAGTTTCACGCTGCCGGATTTGATGGAGAGATCTGAGCTAATGCATGGTTCTTCGATGTGCGATGAGGATAATCCGACGACTGACTGACGAACTGGCTGGTTGGTTCACTGACTGACTGACTGAGTGGCTAGCTGATTGAATGACTCACTGGCTTGCTGACTGACTTAGTGGATGTCTGACTGATTGATTGGCTGACTAACGTACTTGCTGGTAGACTGACTGACTTAATGATTGACTTTCTAGCTGACTGACTGACTTACTGGCTGGCTGGCTGACTGTCTGACTGGCTGTTTAACTAAATGAGAGTGTATACATTTGTGTGTAACCTTTCGCTAACTCTAGAAATTGATACATTTTTCACCAACACAGTTTAGGTTCACGAACTCAGAACGAGTAGAGCGAATTTTGAGCAATCAGACTATAGTACTGATAATCCTAAAGTGAGACCATGTACTTAGTCCTAACGGAGAATTACTACAAAGAGGTTTAGTGTTTAAGTTAAGCATGTTAATCAGCCTGTTGCAAAAAAAAAAAAAAAAGTACAAGCTTCAAAAATATTTTTAATCTCTTAAATTACATGGGGAAAAGCACGGAGTGTGAGGGATTGCTTGTATCTGTGCTACATAGTTCGTCCATTACTCTATCTCTCTTTGCTGTCAGGGAACAGACCTGAATGCTTCTAGGAGTTTTCGGAGGGGAGTGATCATATCCATAAGACAAGGATCAAGACACTGGTTGTAGAGTAATCATTCGAGAGCATGTACACACTTCCTGCTACTCTTCTCTACTTTCTCTTATGGTCTTTGAATATCAAGAGAAACATAAAGTTCTTCTTTTTCTACCTTTCAGCTCCCTGTGGAGCATAGGTCTTCAACAAAAACTTTCGAAGCCGTTCTGTTTCTTGACGTTCTTTTAAGATCATTCTATATCTTCTACATCATTTTCATATTTGCTTCCACCTGTCTTCTCCAAGAACATCTTGGTCTTCCTCTTTATCTTTTTCCCTTGGGATTCCAAAAAAAGGGCCTGTTGTGTAAAACTCTCAGATGGCTTCCGCAGTGTGTGTCCTATCCAAATAAATGAATATCAAGAAAGACATAAAGGTCTAGTTCTTGCTATTTCTGCAGCCAAAATTATTATTACGTGATTGTAAGACACACACTACGGAAGCCAACTGAGAGTATTACACAACAGGCCCTTTTTTTGGAATCCCCAGGGGAAAAGACAAAGAGGAAGACCAAGGAATTCTCGGAGAAGACAGATAGAAGCATAGATGAAGATGATGGGGAAGACATGGAATGATGTTAAAAGAATGGCAAAAAACAGAACGACTTGGAAAGTGTTTGTTGAAGACCTATGCTCCACTGGGAGCTAAAAAGGTAGAAGAAGAAGATTGTGGTGTTGAAATTAAGTGAATTAAAAATCAATTATGAAAATGCAAAACAATCAAGATTAACCTATCAAGTTTTCATCTTCTGCTTGTCTTTTGACACCAAAACAACAGTTCAGTTGACCATCGATACTTCTGCAGCATCTTGAAGAGTATCAGCAAAATGTTCCAGTTTTCTTCTGGTCCATCATTAGCAGCGTACTCAATACCTATTAAATACACTGCTGTTTACTATATTATCTTTGGTCCATCATTAGCAGTGTACTCAATGCCTATTATATACACTGCTGTTTACTATATTGTCTTTGGTCCATCATTAGCAGTGTACTCAATGCCTATTATATACACTGCTGTTTACTATATTGTCTTTGGTCCATCATTAGCAGCGTACTCAATGTATATTATATACACTGCTGTTGACTATATTGTCTTTGGTCCATCATTAGCAGCGTACTCAATACCTATTAAATACATTGTTGTTGACTATATTGACGTTGGTCCATCATTCGCAGCGAACGCAATGCCTATTATATATACTATTGTTTACTATATTGTCTCTGGTCCGCACTCACACCTCACACAAATAGCAATATTAGTATAAATGATAGCAACATTTGATTGTGTTAACCTGATTCTTGTTCTTCTTTCCTTTCTGCCTCGATGGGTGTTTTAATTTGCGGTCTTTTGCTGCATTATATTTTCTAGTGTTTCTAATATTACATCAATCCATCATTTTCGAGTGCAGCCCTTGAGTCAGGTGATCTTTAACGTTTATTAAAAGCTTGTTGTGTTGTGTTTTGATCTTTCTGTCTTATCACGTGGCTAAACCATTTTATCTCTTGTTTCTTTATATAATCTATGGCGGGAATTATTAATAGTCCCATTCTCAATTGTTCTTCATTTTCGATCTGATATATTAGACGTTTCCTGTCATGCGTCTAACACATTTAATCTCGGTAGTAGTTATTATTCTTATTGTTCTTGAGTCTAGGGTTCAGGTCTGGCATTGATAGCACACCTTTGAAATGAATATTGCATTGTAAAGTGTCTGGTTTGTCATTAGAGCTATTTCCTTGATGGACAATAGTGGTGATGTTGAAATCCGTGGATTTGAAAAGTTTTATTGCATCTTGAGACAATCTTAATGTTTAAGTAGTCAGGCAACTATAAATAGAATGTCATAAATTGGTAACATTTGAAAGCATTTATTTATTTTTAATATTACCATTTCTCCATGGCTATTCCCCATCTTTCTCTATTTGCTTACGTGAATCCCCCTTGTTAACAGTACAATAAACCGTTATGCATTGTAGCCTATGAATTTTGACTTACAAATTTAATGCGCAAAGTAGTAAAAGACATCATATATAGAGACAATGGCTGCGATCTCCAACTAGTACAGTCACTGCCAAGAAGGAAAGGAATGGCAAACCACCTTCTTATATTGCCTAGCATAATTAAGTCAAAACACATCTTAATATCTACAGCTAACGACGTTAGTAAAAAGGCCACTCAGGAAATTCTCAAAGAGGCCAACACAAAAAGGGAGCCCGTAAAATGCATAAGAAAAAACTATCAACATTTTTCTGGCACATCTTGAGAAGAGGAAAGTTGGAATACATGGTTACAACTGGCAAAATAAAAGGAAAGAAAGATCGTGGATGACAAGGAGAGAAAATATTGGATAGCTTGGTGTCATGGCATGGAAAACAGTCAACAACAGAACTGATAAGATGCACTGTAGATAGAAGATTGTGGAAGGACATGATCGCCTAAGCCAACCGATATGGCACATGATGGTGAGTAAAAGACAAATATAGCTGGCTAAAAACCATGACATGCAAATATCGATTACGTTGTAATTTCATTTCTGGTGTTGGGGTAGTTTACTGCGGCCGCTTAATGGAATGTTAACAAGATTTGGAAAAACGATGCGTTCATTTTTAATGAAAATACGTTCAGATTGTGAAAAACATGCAATAATAAATGAAACACCAATCTACTGAAATTACAGATGTGATATGAGGGGAAATAAAGCAGATATGAGAGAGAATGGAAATATTGGTTAAGTATAGAAAAACAGCAAAAGCAGCATTCCAAAAAAATCAGGAAGATTCTATGCAATCCATTTTTGACAATAGAAACAAGAAAAAGAGTTCTTAAATGGTATGTAGAGCCAGTCTTAACATATGGATGCGAATCATGGACAATAAAACAACAGACAAGAAAATCACTGGAGTCTGTAGAAATGTGGTTTTACAGAAGAATGTTGAGAGTACCATGGACAGAAAAGAAGAGTAATGAAAATGTTCTGAACGAGGTCAAAGCAAAAAGAGAGCTAATTTTCAATATTAGGAAGAAACGATCATCATTTTTTTGCCATGTAATGAGAAGAGAACAACTGGAATATATTGTAACAACTGGAAAAATTGAAGGACGAAGAGATAGAGGGAAGCAAAGAGAAAAAATAACAGACAGCTTAAGAGAACGGCTTGGCAGAAGGTCAACAACAGAAATGATAAATAGCTGCCGAGATCGAAAGTTGTGGAGAGACATGATCACCTACGCCAATAGGCCCAGTACTTGATGATGATGATGATAGAAAAACAGAGAGAACAAGAACTTAGTGCATTCAGAAAGTAATGTACCAGAACGGTTTTATCGGGAACTGCTAATTCAAAAATTGTTACATTTTTACGCAGTATATATGTATATGTAAATATCGGTATCATTCAACATAATCCCCATTCACTTGTACAACTTTACCGCAGCATGAAACAAGTGCATATATTCCTAGCCTGTACAAGTCTTTGTCTTGATCGTTCAGCAATTTCTTCACTGCATGAATCACACCATCATCTTCAAATATTGAAGGAGAGCAATTTTAAGTGGACCAAGGTGAAGGAAACCAAAGGGTGCTAAAAAATGGGATGTTTGGTGAATGGGGGAATACAATCCAACCCAATCTGGTAACTGCTTCCCGGGTTGCCAGACTTGCGTGAGGTGCGCATTGTCGTGAAGGAGAAGCAGGTCTGCTGGGTTCTTGTGCAGCCGAATTCTGCGAAAACATTGATTGCATTTTTCCCAATGTCTCAATGCAAGCTTGCGAGTCTCTCCTCACGGAATAACATCCACAAGAAACACACCTTCAATGTCAGCTTGCGAGCCTCTCCTCATGGAATAACATCCACAAGAAACACACATTCAATGTCAGCTTGCGAGTCTCTCCTCATGGAATAACATCCACAAGAAACACACCTTCAATGTCAGCTTGCGAGTCTCTCCTCATGGAATAACATCCACAAGAAACACACCTTCAATGTCAGCTTGCGAGTCTCTCCTCATGGAATAACATCCACAAGAAACACACCTTCAATGTCAGCTTGCGAGTCTCTCCTCATGGAATAACATCCACAAGAAACACACCTTCAATGTCAGCTTGCGAGCCTCTCCTCATGGAATAACATCCACAAGAAACACACATTCAATGTCAGCTTGCGAGTCTCTCCTCATGGAATAACATCCACAAGAAACACACCTTCAATGTCAGCTTGCGAGCCTCTCCTCATGGAATAACATCCACAAGAAACACACATTCAATGTCAGCTTGCGAGCCTCTCCTCATGGAATAACATCCACAAGAAACACACCTTCAATGTCAGCTTGCGAGCCTCTCCTCATGGAATAACATCCACAAGAAACACACATTCAATGTCAGCTTGCGAGTCTCTCCTCATGGAATAACATCCACAAGAAACACACCTTCAATGTCAGCTTGCGAGCCTCTCCTCATGGAATAACATCCACAAGAAACACACATTCAATGTCAGCTTGCGAGTCTCTCCTCATGGAATAACATCCACAAGAAACACACCTTCAATGTCAGCTTGCGAGTCTCTCCTCATGGAATAACATCCACAAGAAACACACCTTCAATGTCAGCTTGCGAGTCTCTCCTCGTGGAATAACATCCACAAGAAACACACCTTCAATGTCAGCTTGCGAGCCTCTCCTCATGGAATAACATCCACAAGAAACACACCTTCAATGTCAGCTTGCGAGTCTCTCCTCATGGAATAACATCCACAAGAAACACACCTTCAATGTCAGCTTGCGAGTCTCTCCTCACGGAATAACATCCACAAGAAACACACCTTCAATGTCAGCTTGCGAGCCTCTCCTCATGGAATAACATCCACAAGAAACACACATTCAATGTCAGCTTGCGAGTCTCTCCTCATGGAATAACATCCACAAGAAACACACCTTCAATGTCAGCTTGCGAGTCTCTCCTCATGGAATAACATCCACAAGAAACACACCTTCAATGTCAGCTTGCGAGTCTCTCCTCATGGAATAACATCCACAAGAAACACACCTTCAATGTCAGCTTGCGAGTCTCTCCTCATGGAATAACATCCACAAGAAACACACCTTCAATGTCAGCTTGCGAGTCTCTCCTCATGGAATAACATCCACAAGAAACACACCTTCAATGTCAGCTTGCGAGTCTCTCCTCACGGAATAACATCCACAAGAAACACACCTTCAATGTCAGCTTGCGAGTCTCTCCTCACGGAATAACATCCACAAGAAACACACCTTCAATGTCAGCTTGCGAGTCTCTCCTCATGGAATAACATCCACAAGAAACACACCTTCAATGTCAGCTTGCGAGTCTCTCCTCACGGAATAACATCCACAAGAAACACACCTTCAATGTCAGCTTGCGAGTCTCTCCTCACGGAATAACATCCACAAGAAACACACCTTCAATGTCAGCTTGCGAGTCTCTCCTCACGGAATAACATCCACAAGAAACACACCTTCAATGTCAGCTTGCGAGTCTCTCCTCACGGAATAACATCCACAAGAAACACACCTTCAATGTCAGCTTGCGAGTCTCTCCTCACGGAATAACATCCACAAGAAACACACCTTCAATGTCAGCTTGCGAGTCTCTCCTCACGGAATAACATCCACAAGAAACACACCTTCAATGTCAGCTTGCGAGTCTCTCCTCATGGAATAACATCCACAAGAAACACACCTTCAATGTCAGCTTGCGAGTCTCTCCTCACGGAATAACATCCACAAGAAACACACCTTCAATGTCAGCTTGCGAGTCTCTCCTCATGGAATAACATCCACAAGAAACACACCTTCAATGTCAGCTTGCGCTTCTCTCCTCATGGAATAACATCCACAAGAAACACACCTTCAATGTCAGCTTGCGAGTCTCTCATCACGGAATAACATCCACAAGAAACACACCTTCAATGTCAGCTTGCGAGTCTCTCCTCACGGAATAACATCCACAAGAAACACACCTTCAATGTCAGCTTGCGAGTCTCTCCTCGTGGAATAACATCCACAAGAAACACACCTTCAATGTCAGCTTGCGAGTCTCTCCTCATGGAATAACATCCACAAGAAACACACCTTCAATGTCAGCTTGCGAGTCTCTCCTCGTGGAATAACATCCACAAGAAACACACCTTCAATGTCAGCTTGCGAGTCTCTCCTCATGGAATAACATCCACAAGAAACACACCTTCAATGTCAGCTTGCGAGCCTCTCCTCATGGAATAACATCCACAAGAAACACACCTTCAATGTCAGCTTGCGAGTCTCTCCTCACGGAATAACATCCACAAGAAACACACCTTCAATGTCAGCTTGCGAGTCTCTCATCACGGAATAACATCCACAAGAAACACACCTTCAATGTCAGCTTGCGAGTCTCTCCTCACGGAATAACATCCACAAGAAACACACCTTCAATGTCAGCTTGCGAGTCTCTCATCACGGAATAACATCCACAAGAAACACACCTTCAATGTCAGCTTGCGAGTCTCTCCTCACGGAATAACATCCACAAGAAACACACCTTCAATGTCAGCTTGCGAGTCTCTCCTCACGGAATAACATCCACAAGAAATACGAGTCTCTCCTCGTGGAATAACATCCACAAGAAACACACCTTCAATGACCCAAAAGACAGTGAAATGACCTTTCCAGCTGAAGGTGATGTCTCTGAATTTATTTCTTGGTAGTGAATGAGGATGATGCCACTCCATTGACTGTCTTTTTTGTCGTAGGATAAAAATGATGTGCCCAGGTTACGTCCCCTGTAACAATCTTGGCCAAAAAGTTATCTCCATTAACATTGAAACGCTCAAACAGCTCAGAAGAAGTTGCTTTTCTTTGCTATCGGTGATCATTTGTGAGATTTCTTGGAGCCCATCTTACATAAACTTTAGAGAATCCGAGAGTTTTTATAATTGCATTTCCACGACCAATGCTGTCTGACAACTTTAAGGCCAATTGTTGAGTAGTGATGCGCCTATCAGCAAGAATAATGCCCTCAGCGCGTTTCAACATCTATGCATTTGTGGTTGTGGCAGGCCGTCCACAGCGCGGCCGATCAAGAAGCTCCGCATCTCCACTTTCCGATTCTTTTATTCTCTGAACCCATCGACTTACTGTGCTCCTGTCGACTGCAAAACTTCCATACACATCACATAGGCGCTAGTGAGTATTCACAACAGTTCCCTTCTCTAAAACGAGAAATTTGATCACAATTTACTGCTTATAACGCAAGTTGTGAGCATGTTCCAATTCTACGATTTAGTGTAATCGTATTATTTAGCCCATTGCAGTGCAATTTAGTGCACACATTCGCCACATACTATGTTTAAAGTGTGCAAAATTTCATGCTTCTATGTTTATTATTATAGTTGACAAAATCGTGGTGCGTTACCTTTTTGAATGTCCTTCGCACAGTTAAAAATAATGTAGGACATTCAGGAGTAGACTTAAAGAAATGGAAGTGAAACAAAGCCAGGGTGAGAACGTTCTTGTGTGGGGGAGGGAAGTGTGTGATTGGGGTGATACGTGCTGAAATACATATACAAATTAGAAAAAGAAGTTATAGGATTTGAAAACAGAGTTCATAATTTAAATTATGATGAGATATCATAAATGTGATGCACACATGAAAGGGAATATATTTAATGGTGATGATGACGTCATGGAACGCATCAAAATGGCAGCTTATTTATATTCGAGCTATGGACTAAGCAATGTTTACATTGAACAACACGGTATATGTTATTGCTGCGAGTTGGCAGATTTTTGAAAATGTTTTCAAGGGTTTGAACATAAATGTTTGTTCACAGTTCGTTAACCTTCGCTGTAGATAAAGTCGTTAATTCGTGTCGGACGTTTGTGACCTTGGTAGCTAAGGACCTAACTTGTGCAAACGGATGGCATTGGCAAGGATCATTTTTAATCTATGAAGTGGGCTCATTTTGTGTTTAACTCAAAAGCATATATGCTTTTTAACCAAAGACCTTTTTTTGGGGACTCAATGAAGATATCCCTGATGGAAGAATAAATTGTAATATTAGTCCCATAAATGATTCGCTTCCAGAGGTTTATGATGTAAACAAAGCAGTTTTGTCATTGCAAGTGAATAATGTCCACACCTATAATTGGTCAGGATTGTGTCGCAGCAGCAGCTTTATAGCGAACACAGAAAACTTCATAGGATTGTGCTGTTCTGAAACAGCTATGCCATGCTACCCTAGAATTGCCTTTAATGGGATTACTGTGACCACAAACCACTCTCCATGTGTGTGCCACATATTTACACCACAGAAATAAACACTGAATATAACAACATCATGTGCCGTCTGTGATATTAATGACCACAGACCAGGAGCCTCCAGTATGATTGATACAACTGTTGCACCAAGCATTTCATCAGCGGAGCCATATCTATGGAATGTTAATCTGACATTGTTCTTGAATGATGTCCAAGTTAATGAGACATCAGAATCGTGTGGCGGCAGCTACAAGAAGGGAGCGGAGAACATCAAGTTCTGCTGCTATAAAGGAGACTTGCCTTGCTATCCCAGAATTGCCTTAATTGGGATCACTGTAGTTGAAAACTTCTCTTCTTGTGTAAACTACACATTCACATCTAAGAGTGAATCAGTGAAGGTCACAAAATCATATTCTCTCTGTGGTTTTACTAACTACAGGTCATGTGGCTTCTGTTGGATTGGAAATGATAACTTACCACCACTGTGTGTCTATATGTTTGGAATTGGAGTCATCAACGATGGCCTAACATCATCAAGTGCTATGACGATCATCATTTTCGGGAGGACGTGAACTCCCATGGTATATGGTGGATAGGCGGCAGGAACCATTGAAGGCTATGTCTGAAAAGTGTTCCTTCTTGCAGTTTCCTCATATTCCAAGTCCGGCTTGTTGCAGGAGCTACTGAGTTAAGTGCTCTGTGCACACCGTGAGCTGTGTGTCTCATCCGTTTTGATCCTGCTTCGATATCCCGCTTATTTACGATGAATGATGATATCGTATGACAGGGAACAGTTGGCTATGTTCACTTTCTGCGCGGTTTCGCCTTATGTCTTTTGGCGTGTGCTGAGACTGCTACGATGGGGACTACAGTTACCTTTCTTTGTTTGGGAGATGAGTTAGTAATTCGGATGATTCCACTAGCACGGGCGGTTGAGCAATTATGGATTTTAATTCGTTTGCTGCGATACCGAGGCCTTCCATAACCAATAATAATAATATTTAATGGTGGGAAATAATGGACGACGATCAGGTAGACAAAATAAGAAATTACAATTTATAAAGATAGAGAGTAAATACAGTAGGGATACATTGTATACATATAAGAGACATAAGTAATAGAGGATTGTTTACAGAGATGGGAAAGAAAAAAGGAGAAAAGAAATGTATAAAAGTAAGAAATAAAGGAATATACATAAAAAGTAGAGAAGAATTAATAATTTTTAGTAAATTAGTATTTAATTTGTAAAGTATATGTGTATAAATTATACAATCAATAATATATATATATATATATATATATATATATGTGAAAAATGTTAATATACAATCTTTCTTTGATCACAGACCGACATAAGCATGTCAACAGCATGTTGCTCTCCAGATGCCCAGTGACCGATTAATTGATACAGATCAACAAAGCAGAATGTTGATATATAGACGCCCAGTGAACGATTGATTGACAGAGGTGGAAAAGCAGGCGTTTCTCTGGCAGGCGATTGGCAACATCAAGGTTCCTACATTTTGCACAGTCAGTGCCAATCCGTTTCAGAGTGCCCCAAGTGATGTGTAGCCACACTTTTCATTTCTTTATTCATTGTCTTCAGTTACAATTTTCCTAATTTGTTTTTCATCTGTTTTTCTCCACAGTGCACAGTATGACACTTCTTGTCATTGCTTCTTGATATCTTCCCAACACATGACCAATTCATCTCCATCCTTCTGCATATCATGATTTGTGTATGTTCTTCTTGCTGCATCTTTTGTTCAGTCTAAGTTGCTAATTTTGTTTGGCTAAATATGAAGTCACATGATGCCGATTGAATGTCACCCGAAGCGACCTACCGCACGAAGGGGACCACAATAACGTCATTCGCGGAATTAGAATTATCTTGCCACTGGGAGAAGGAAAAGCTATGGAAGAATAACCAAACAGATACAGCGGGTAGGATAGAATCAACATCCTTGGCCGGTAACGGTCCCACGAGAAGGAAAAGCTATGGAAGAATATCCATACAGGTACAGCGGGTAGGATAGAATCAACATGCTTGACCGGTAACCATCCTACGAGAAGGAAAACTATGGCAAACCAAGATGCAGAATGTTGAAGACAGGGAGCGTCAGCAGGTACAAATCAGGACGGACACTCATATACAAGAACCGACCATGCGACCAGCTTATCGTGTGTCATGATGTTATTCCTATCCCTCCATCATAAAACAGGACAAAGAGTCAAGTTCGCTGGATCAAAAGACTTGAACGCTGAAGACAATAATGATTTTGTTGAGACATGTTTATTTATACGAACATTGGTTTCGCTTGCCTACCACGGATTTACTGTGGTTTACTCCATTAACCTTTGACCCTAAGATGGTTCTAAACTACAAGACAGCAGGTGATTTGATATTAGAGGTTTTTATGTTATTTTTCTCCCAAATGAGTTAACGAACAAGACTAGCGAGTCTTGTCTATCATATAACAGCAGGAAAAACAAATAGGAAAAAGATAGTAGAGCAAGGCAATGAGAAAAGATATTGCCACTTTAACAATGTGGCACAAAAATAAATCAACAGTGGACTTGATAAAAAGCATGGGTGTAAGAAGGAGATAAAGAGGCATGATTACCAACGCCTCCAGGCAGGACTACTGATGATGATGTTCACATAGTTTTTCTCAAACAGTTTGTTTGTGATAACATCTTTAGCGTTTCATTGTGCATTGTTAGATCCATACATAAATGGTGACAGCAAACACGTCTCTCGTGTATTTGAGTGTTTGTATTGTAGATATTGTATTGTGTGGATCTACATGCGTTGCTCAAGATTGATCACATGCTGGCCGTCTATCCTTATAATCACATCATTGATGAGGACTTATGATCACGGTGATTCCAATGGCATGTACACAACTACCAGTTATCGGCTTTCTATTTTGATTGGTTTTGGTTTTTTTAAATTTAAACCTTGCCTTTGTGTCTTCTCTGATTATGTTCAATGTAAAGATAATGATTTTACAAAGAAAAAAGATAAGCCTCGTGTGTATAAGGAGTATAGTGTTAGTGTACACATCTTTGGTCCATCAGCACATTGGTGTACCATGTGGGCAGCATTACGCCAGTGTCTTCTTTCATAGAAATCCATGTACCCTTTTAAGTGTCTGTGAACCAGAAAGCCGCTGCTCTATCGTGGCTGTATAGTTTACAAAAGTGGGTATTAAATAGACGGCAACAAATTTTAAATCTTGGAATCTAAAGGATGGAGAAATCAGAATAACACAGACATTGTAAAGGTAGACATTTAAATGACGACATTTTTAAAGTATGAAAAAATAGTCCCTGGAGAAACAAAAAAGTTAAACAATTTTTTAAAAAATAATGCAGAAAAAAAATTTAAATTTACGAAAGAGATTTATAAAAAATGAGAATTTAATACTGGGATTCTAAAGAAAATAAATGGAATTTCATAAAGATTAAGCATTGTCATTTAAATGGGAGATGATCGTTAGATAGGTATGGCAAATAAAGAAGATGATTAATAAATACAGATTTGAAATGTTACTGGTCATTAACAGAAACAAATATTGTTGAATAGGAGACATAGGATAATCTGTAAATGGGAGGAATGTTTAAAACAAGAAGACACTTTATTATTATTAATGAAAATATAGAAAACTAATAAGTAAATTTGTGAAAAGATTAATTGATTAAGATACCCATGTTGTGCCATATTCTCTTTAAGACGTCAGTGACAGAAGGTCATCATCAAGTACCGGGCCTGCTGGCGTAGGTGATCATGTCTCTCCACAACTTTCAATATCGAAAGTTATTTATAATTTCTGTTGTTGACTTTCTGCCAAGCCATTCTCTTAAGCTGTCTGGTATCGTTTCTCTTTGTTTGCCTTTATCGCTTCGTCCCTCAATTTTCCTAGTTGTTACAATATGTTCCAGTTGTTCTCTTCTCATTACATGCCCAAAAAATGATGATTGTTTCTTTCTAATATTGATCATAATCATGACAAAAGGTACCCATCACTATACATTTTCTTGCGGCAGTCTCTGTTGGAGATAATGTTTGGCCAACAAACAAACAAACAAAAAATCCAGTTTTCAGCGAAGACAATTGTTTTGAAAGCTTCGAGTTTGAGACAGATGGATCTGATAAGCCAAAATATGAGTTCGAGAAATGTGAAGCAGACAATCAACCAGCACGTTAGATTGGCCAATATAAGTATTGACGTCAGCGAATATTATTAATCTCCCAAAGAGAAATAAAATGCTTCAGGAGAAGATACGAAAAAAAAAACACACACACAGAAAATCGGAAAATAAAACTGCTAAAAATAAATTTACTGACTCAATTTGTACGGTATCGCACAACATTTCCGAACATATTAATCTGTATGTGCACAGATGTGTTTTGATGAAATATAAACGGTTGCCCTACAAGGTCCTCCATCAAGATTATTACATGGTTAATATTTGCTCAGGACGAAAATTCTAGAAAATTGACAGATAGCATCAAGTGTGCATTTACCTGATAACAAATCTAGTGAACAACAAAGCAGAAACAATTGATATTTCGCGTAACATACTTGAGGGTCATATTTCTTATCTGATGCTTGTAAATCAAGCATATGAATCTTTGATCTGCCGACTATCAACAGCCTGCAATATAATTGATCCCAAATCACGACCGTAAATTTAAAGATCATTCAGATAAATAAATGTCTGGTTGGCGACTGGCCTGAGCAATGAAATGTCCAGTACCATGAACTATCAATTTGATTAATGAAACACATTACCACACACTAGGCTCCAACTACGTAACTCAAATTAACGAGACGTCAGACCAGTAACCATAACACTAGTAAACCTTCAGACTTACAATATCCGAATTAACTAGTTCTGAAACCTACAACCAACAAATTAACTAGTTCTCAAACCTACAACTAACAAGTTAGCTAGTTCGCAAACCTACAACTAACAAGTTAGCTAGTTCGCAAACCTACAACCAACAAATTAACTAGTTCTCAAACCTACAACCAACAAGTTAGCTAGTTCTCAAACCTATAACCAACAAGTTAGCTAGTTCTCAAACCTTCAACCAACAAGTTAGCTAGTTCTCAAACCTTCAACCAACAAGTTAGCTAGTTCTCAAACCTATAACTAACAAGTTAGCTAGTTCTCAAACCTTCAACCAACAAGTTAGCTAGTTCGCAAACCTACAACCAACAAATTAACTAGTTTCTCAAACCTACAACCAACAAGTTAGCTAGTTCTCAAACCTATAACTAACAAGTTAGCTAGTTCTCAAACCTTCAACCAACAAGTTAGCTAGTTCGCAAACCTACAACCAACAAGTTAGCTAGTTCTCAAACCTACAACCAACAAATTAACTAGTTTCTCAAACCTACAACCAACAAGTTAGCTAGTTCTCAAACCTATAACTAACAAGTTAGCTAGTTCTCAAACCTTCAACCAACAAGTTAGCTAGTTCTCAAACCTATAACTAACAAGTTAGCTAGTTCTCAAACCTTCAACCAACAAGTTAGCTAGTTCTCAAACCTACAACCAACAAATTAACTAGTTTCTCAAACCTACAACCAACAAGTTAGCTAGTTCTCAAACCTACAACCAACAAGTTAGCTAGTTCTCAAACCTATAACTAACAAGTTAGCTAGTTCTCAAACCTATAACTAACAAGTTAGCTAGTTCTCAAACCTATAACTAACAAGTTAGCTAGTTCTCAAACCTATAACTAACAAGTTAGCTAGTTCTCAAACCTTCAACCAACAAGTTAGCTAGTTCTCAAACCTACAACCAACAAATTAACTAGTTTCTCAAACCTACAACCAACAAGTTAGCTAGTTCTCAAACCTACAACCAACAAGTTAGCTAGTTCTCAAACCTATAACTAACAAGTTAGCTAGTTCTCAAACCTTCAACCAACAAGTTAGCTAGTTCGCAAACCTACAACCAAAAAGTTAGCTAGTTCTCAAACCTACAACCAACAAGTTAGCTAGTTCTCAAACCTACAACCAACAAGTTAGCTAGTTCTCAAACCTACTACTAACAAGTTAGCTAATTCTCAAACCTACAACCAACAAGTTAGCTAGTTCTCAAACCTACAACTAACAAGTTAGCTAGTTCTCAAACCTACAACCAACAAGTTAGCTAGTTCTCAAACCTACAACCAACAAGTTAGCTAGTTCTCAAACCTACAACCAACAAGTTAGCTAGTTCGCAAACCTACAACCAACAAGTTAGCTAGTTCGCAAACCTACAACCAACAAGTTAGCTAGTTCTCAAACCTACAACCAACAAGTTAGCTAGTTCGCAAACCTACAATCAACAAGTTAGCTAGTTCTCAAACTTATAACCACAAAATTAACTAGTTCGCAAACCTACAACCAACAAGTTAGCTAGTTCTCAAACCTACAACTAACAAGTTAGCTAGTTCTCAAACCTACAACCAACAAGTTAGCTAGTTCTCAAACCTACAACTAACAAGTTAGCTAGTTCTCAAACCTACAACCAACAAGTTAGCTAGTTCGCAAACCTACAACCAACAAGTTAGCTAGTTCTCAAACCTACAACCAACAAGTTAGCTAGTTCTCAAACCTACAACCAACAAGTTAGCTAGTTCTCAAACCTACAACCAACAAGTTAGCTAGTTCTCAAACCTACAACCAACAAGTTAGCTAGTTCTCAAACCTACAACCAACAAGTTAGCTAGTTCTCAAACCTATAACCAACAATTTAACTAGTTCTCAAACCTACAACCAACAAATGAACTAGTTCTCAAACTTATAACCACAAAATTAACTAGTTCGCAAACCTACAACCAACAAGTTACCTAGTTATCAAACCTACAACCAACAAGTTAGCTAGTTATCAAACCTACAACCAAAAAATTAACTAGCTCTCAAAATTACAAGCAAGAAATAGACCAGGTTTACTACAGCAAGGTATCATTACATTTATCTCAACGAAGGTAATCTTCTACCTTTCTGAATAAAAACAAATGTTTTCACCCTTCCAGGTTTCGAACCCGCGTCCACCTGATTTATAGAACAGCGTTGTTTTTTAAATATCCGTTTGGCAAAGTGCTCTCTCTTAGTATATTATCAATCTCGTTCCATCCCATCTCATCTCATTCCACCCCATCCCATCTCATTCCACCCCATCCCATCTCATTCCATCCCATTCCATCTCATACCATTCCATCTCATCCCATCCCATCCCAGCCCATCCCATCTCATCTCATCTCATCCCATCCCATCCCATCTCATCTCATTCCATCTCATCCATCCCATCTCATCCCATCTTATTCCATCAAATTCTATCCATCCACCGTTTCACACACCTCCCTCTCACGCCCTACATACAAACACCAACTTAGCTAATCCCCCGCCAACGACACACTAAATTAACTGAAAAATGAAGACATCTACAACCAAATTAACTTATAGTTAAGGCTGTTACCACAAAATGAACTAGTCCTTAAGCATGTTATCACAATATTAACACGCCGTTAAGCCTGTTATCATAAAATTAACTAGTCGTTTTGCCTGCAACCACCAAATTAACTAGTGGTTAAGTCTCTTACCACTAAATTAACTGTCGTTAAGTCTCTTACCACTAAATTAACTGTCGTTAAGTCACTTACCACTAAATTAACTGTCGTTAAGTCTCTTACCACTAAATTAACTAGTGGCTAAGCATACAACCAACAATTTAACTAATAATTAAACGTGTTACCACTAAATTAACTAGACGTTAAGCCTGTTACCACTAAATTAACCAGTCTTTAAGCCTGTTACCACTAAATTAACTAGACGTTAAGCATGTTATCACTAAATTAACTAGTTGTTAAGCTTGTTACCACTAAATTAACTAGTCGTTAAGCCTGTTACCACTAAATTAACTAGACGTTAAGCCTGTTACCACTAAATTAACTAGTCTTTAAGCCTGTTACCACTAAATTAACTAGACGTTAAGCCTGTTATCACTAATTAACTAGTTGTTAAGCTTGTTACCACTAAATTAACTAGTCGTTAAGCCTGTTACCACTAAATTAAATAGACGTTAAGCCTGTTACCACTAAATTAACTAGTCTTTAAGCCTGTTACCACTAAATTAACTAGACGTTAAGCCTGTTACCACTAAATTAACTAGTCGTTAAGTCTGTTACCACAAAATTAACTAGACGTTAAGCCTGTTACCACTAAATTAACTAGACGTTAAGCCTGTTACCACTAAATTAACTAGTCGTTAAGCCTGTTACCACTAAATTAACTAGTCGTTAAGCCTGTTACCACTAAATTAACTAGTCGTTAAGCCTGTTACCACTAAATTAACTACTTAAGCCTATACCACCAAATTAACTAGTTGTTTTGCCTACAACCACCAAATTAACAAGACCTTAAACCTGTTACCTACAAATTGACTAGAAATTAATCCTGTTACCAGCAAATTGATTAGTTGTTAAGAATGCAACAAACAAATTAACTAATCTTTAAACGTGTTACCACAAAATTAAGGATTTGCTAAGCTTGTTACCACCAAAATAATTAGTAGTCTGACCTGAACTGTCTAGTCGCTAGGTCTACTACCACTGAATGGACTTATCAACTGACTTATGATACAAATCTAGTACCATTTAATGAACTAATCAACTGACTTATGATACAAATCTGGTACCATTTAATTAACTAATCACCTGACCTATGATACAAATCTAGTACCATTTAATGAACTAATCACCTGACCTACGATACAAATCTAGTACCATTTAATAAACTAATCAACTGACTTATGATACAAATCTAGTACCATTTAATGAACTAATCAACTGACTTATGATACAAATCTAGTACCATTTAATAAACTAATCAACTGACCTATGATACAAATCTAGTACCATTTAATGAACTAATGAACTGATTTATGATACAAATCTAGTACCATTTAATAAACTAATCACCTTGACTACGATACAAATCTGTCCATTTAATGACCTATCCACATGACCTACGATACAAATCTAGTACCATTTAATGACCTATCCACATGACCTACGATACAAATCTAGTACCATTTAATGAACTAATCACCTGACCTGCGATACAAATTTAGTCTCTTGGTTATGACTTACAACCCAAGAAGCAATCATTCCCCCATGACAACCAAACGAACTAGTCGCTCCGCCTAATCAAGTAAGTGGCCGTTCGTCTAATTAACTCGATATTGGTTATTTGTGGGTCATCATCATTGCACTCTGAACATGTCCATAGGTGCTCAGTTCCCCTCCTCAGAAATTCCCTCAGTGTCCAGCGACTGACGACTCCAGTTCTATGTTGGTTGATAAGTCTTCTTAACGTCCACTTATTTCTCATTTCTAGCTGTGCCAATCTTAACTCCCATTTCCGTCATCCGAAGAAGTGACGTGGATCTGTGTTTGTCGAAGTCATGTGCTCTTCCCACATCTAGGAGGGCATTGACGATGTTATCTCCAAACTCGATATGTTATCTCCAAAATGTCTTCTTCATTAACTCAAAAAAGACCTTGCGATCGGTTCAGAAATAGAAATTGGGCAACGCCTTAACCAGCGGAGTTGTCTTTACGACACCTGATCGCATCGATACATCATCGCCTGTGCTACAATTTCCTCATCTGTCGTCCGATCTGTAATCACCTGATTAATTCAACGGAAGAAACGTCACTGCTCCATTAAATGGGTGTTGTTACACTTTCACACTAAATATGTTGGTCGCGTCTTTAAGAAATAATTAGGGAAGAATAAATGTATAATACTAAGAACACATTTAATATGAATCAAAGAAATCCACCACGAAATTAGTTATCTTGACTTGCTTAAAGCATTCAACCAGAACGCTGCACAACCGATAGAAAACATGTGTAAATGTCAGCTCACTACTATTCTTTAATCTCTCTCTTAAAAAAAAGGAAATAAATTACAGCAGGTTTAAAAAGAAAATCTAATATCTAATATATATAATAATAATCTATCATGACCCTAAATCATAGAAATGACATTTACCCACGTTTGAAATGATCCTGGCTGATGTTTCAGAGTTTGTGAGCAGCAAACAAGCGTGATCTTTGAAGCAGATTGAAGAACTGTTGAAGTACAGCAAAGATGGGTTTATATATTATATATATATATATATATATATATATATGTGTACAATGTTAGTGCCTCCTGATATTGAAACTAATTTATACATCTTCACAAATTATTTCTTTTTTTTCTTACTACGCAAATTGTCAAATGTCTTCATTCGCTTATTTGACTTGATTTTTTTTTGAAAGGGGGATGGGGAGGGGGATTGTTATTATAGTTTAATTGGCATAAAGGGAAATCACTTTACATGGCATCATTATAGTTCCAATATAAGAAACTATTAATACGTTTGGAGAAAACTAATATACACAGTCAGACATGGCATCATTATAGTTCCAATATAAGAAACTATTA
The DNA here is from genome assembly GCA_032433765.1 of Megaustenia siamemsis. NCBI lineage: Eukaryota > Metazoa > Mollusca > Gastropoda > Stylommatophora > Ariophantidae > Megaustenia > Megaustenia siamemsis. The sequence continues at coordinate 46,660,234 of JAVIAB010000047.1, forward strand.
ATACGTTTGGAGAAAACTAATATACACAGTCAGACATGGTATCATTATAGTTCCAATATAAGAAACTATTAATACGTTTGGAGAAAACTAATATACACAGTCAGACATGGCATCATTATAGTTCCAATGTAAGAAACTATTAATACGTTTGGAGAAAACTAATATACACAGTCAGGAGGTCAAAGAATCTGCAATCTCTATCTACAACTACACACTCAATGTCCTGCAGCGGTATAACTACCTTGGGCCCATAATCAACGACAGACTATCTTTAGATACAGAAATTGACACCCGCTTTGTTACGCTGCTACCACATTCGCCCGTCTTCCTAGACGTGTCTGGCAAAACAGCAAACTGACAATTAAAACAAAGGCCGCAGTTTACACTGTCTTCATAATTAGTATCCTCTTGTATGGCAGCGAATCTTGGACAACTTATATACGACAGGAGAGAAGACTAAACACATTCCATATGCGATGTCTGCGCCGTATTCTTGGTATCACCTGGAAGGATAAAGTGATAAACGTGGAGGTCATGACTCGCATAGACCTCTGGAACATCTACACGTTGCTGAAACAACGTAGGTTACGCTAGCTTGGCAATGTACACCGCATGGAAGATGGCCAAAAGATATACTCTACAGACACACAGGCAGATGGCAAAAGGACCAGGGGGCGCCGAAAACTTGGATTTGTAGACGTATGTAAACTCGACATGAGGGCTCTGAACATAATCCTGCAGCATGGGAAGAAATAGCTGCAGACCGCAATCGTTGGAATTACATTCTAAAGCTCCAACTCAAACAAGAAATAGGCAGATACATAGAAAAAAGAGAATACACGGAGAAAGAAAAGAACAAGTTACATTTCGTAGGGGCGCGGGAAAATCCATAGTCAACTATGACTGACGGAGGATATTATAACAAACTATTGTATCAACAGGTAAAGGGAATTAATTCAATAACTTAGCATGTCTTCCTACATTCCTACATTATTATTATGTCTGTCCCATTACTGTTTCTAACGAGGGTGAAATAATCAATCTGGTCTGTAAATCGCGTGGCAACTGCACTGGGGACTAGCTGTTTTTGCTTAGCTTTTCTCCACACCCCCCAATCTCCTCCCCCATCATAACAAAAAGTCACGGGCAGTTATTAGAAAAATGTGGGAAATGCAGTAAGGGGAAACACTGATAAATATAATTATTAACAAATATATCATCTTATAAAGAGAATGCAGTGAATAGTCATAGTAGGATCAAAGTAAAGAAATGCACAACAATGTTTCAAAATGTGAAGCTGCAGTGAAGCTAACAGTGAGAAGAAATGGGAAATTAAAAAAAAAAAAAAAAATATATATATATATATATGTATATATACATATTTTTTTCCATTTCTCCTCACTGTTAGCTTCACTGTAGCATATATATATATTTATATATATATATATATATATATATATATATATATATATATATATATACAATTGTATGGTTAAATTTCACATAACAAGTGGACACCACAAAACAGAACGAAATTTCGGCGCAAAGGCTTTCAATTCTAACAAACATACAACACACACGCACAAATATGTATTTAAAATAAAGAAAAAAATAATTTAAAAATCGAACTAGAAAGAAAAATGAAAAGTCAAGGAGAATAAAATGTTAAAAAGTTTCCTGTAAGATCAAAGAAGAATCTTTGTTCTGAAAGAACAGAAGTGAGCAAATATCCGGCCAATAGTAATACCCGTAATATTTCTTCCAATACAAGAGGTAGTACATCGTAGAATAAGAGTGAATCAGTGAAGGTCACAAAATCATATTATCTCTGTGGTTTTACTAACTACAGGTCATGTGGCTTCTGTTGGATTGGAAATGATAACTTACCACCACTGCGTGTCTATATGTTTGGAATTGGAGTCATCAGTGATGGCCTAACATCATCAAGTGCTACGACGATCATCGTTTTCGGGAGTACGCGAACTTCCATGGTATACGGTGGATAGGCGGCAGGAACCATTGAAGGCTATGTCTGAAAAGTGTTCCTTCTTGTAGTTTCCTCATATTCCAAGTCCGGCTTGTTGCAGGAGCTACTGAGTTAAGTGCTCTGTGCACACCGTGAGCTGTGTGTCTCATCCGTTTTGATCCTGCTTCGATATCCCGCTTGTTTACGATGAATGATGATATCGTATGACAGGGAACAGTTGGCTGTGTTCACTTTCTGCGCGGTTTCGCCTTATGTCTTTTGGCGTGTGCTGAGACTGCTACGATGGGGACTACAGTTACCTTTCTATGTTTGTGAGATGAGTTAGTAATTCGGATGATTCCACTGGCACGGGCGGTTGAGCAATTATGGATTTTAATTCGTTTGCTGTGATACCGAGGCCTTCCATAACCAATAACAATAACAATAACATCGTAGAATGACGATCTAGTATGTTGTTCCGTGCGTGTGTTGCCTACACTCAACGACTAAAGGAACTTCTTGGACCTCTTCTACGTCCGCGTTTAGATGTTGGCGTTGATGAGTTTTGTTGAACAATAACTTTCAACTTTCAGCCCATCACAAAGTCTTGGGCAAGACTTTTCTTAAATATTAGTTTACCTTCTATCTCAATCCATCTCATTTGGTGAGACCTGATCTTTTTTTCTTTCCCTTCCTACCTACCTACCCACCCACCAACCCACCCACCCTCCTACCTCCCTCCCGCCCTCACTCCCACTCACCTTACCTACCTCCCTCCCTTCCCTTCCCTCTCCCTTCACCTTCCCTTCCTCTTCTCTTCACCTTCCCTCCCTTCCTCCCTCCCTTCATGACTAATGGAATGAATAGCACCGTGTTGACATTCTGAATGCACTCACTGAAGTAGGGTGCACGAACATGTCCAGACAGCAAATCAATTTAGAGGAAGAGGTATATTTATAGCACTCGGAAAAACCATTGAGAATACCATGGACAGCTAAGAAGAGTAATGAAGATGTTCTGAAAGAGGTCAAAGCAAAAAGAGAGCTAATTTCCAATATTAGGAAGAAACAATCATCTTTTTTTGGGCCATCTAATGAGAAGAGAACAACTGGAATATATTGTAACAGTTGGACAAATTGAGGGACGAAGAGATAGAGGGAAACGAAGAGATAGAGGGAAGCAAAGAGAAAAAATAACAGACAGCTTAAGATAATGGCTTGGCAGAAGGTCAACAACAGAAATGAAAAATGACTGTCGAGATCGAAAGTTGTGGAGAGACATGATCACCTACGCCAGCAGGCCCGGTACTTGATGATGATGATGTTGATGATGATGATGTATATCCTTTGGCGTCTTGGCAGACGGTTGGTAGCAAGTAATCATTACAAGTCAGAAGTTTGGTAAAAATATTGGTGTATTATGTTAATTAAGACATATGTTTAGATAAAAACAAGAACGATAAAAAAGCACAATGAAAAGAAAAAAAAAAACAAATTCAATCTTTAGCATAAACAAGAAGGGTAATCAGCACTTACACATTGTCTTGTTGCTGATTTTAGTTTTTGTCTACTTCTAGACGAGATATGATCCGTTCAAACTGAGACTTTATCAATTGCTATTTACAAAACTGGTAGCGAATCTCATAATTTTGTCAGGCAAGTTCCTGTGTAAACCAATAGCAGGGACTGACACGACAAGAACATGTCAAGACGAAGATTGTGTAGAGCTAAACCGTTCCCTTGAGGCTATAACAGTACATGTGTTGCCATTTATGACTTTATTCCGTCTCTGGTTCCTTTCAGAGTCGAAAGTTGAGTGTTAGAAAAATACCCTGAGATTTGCTGAAAGGTAGTCGTATAGCAACTACCGTTAGGTAATACAGTTTTAGTGACTTCTCTGTGCTACGCCTCTGCTTCATGACGTGGGGTGGATAGCTCCCTTCCTTGCTGCCGTTCCTTTGTGGAAAATATTTTGCGTACTCATATAAAGAGGCTGAAAAAGAGGCACAAAGCATTTTAGTTGGTAAATAATAATGTGCAAATTTGTCAAACGGCAGGAAAAAAACCAATGTCAATTTACTAACGATGCATGTTCAACATTAGATGACAAAAGTGATACTCATATTTTGAACAATGATAAGAACGTTATAGTTTGTCTTAAATTATGACAACAACAACGCTTCAGGATTTTGCTCTGGCATTGTTCGTGTTTGAATGGAGGTGATATACATTCCTGTTGTCCAATCCTGTCTTAAGTGGAGGCAATGATGATACACGATGAGCATTGTGATGTTCACTTTTAAAGTGTCTGATGGAGGCGAAGGCGCCCCCCCCCAGCACCAGAGCTGGAAGTCGTCAGTGACTCATAACTGATGGCTTGCGCCAGGATCGGTGAACCAGAACCATCCAGACCCTGCTACACCTCTTCGTGGTGCCTCTAGAAACAGACTAACCTGTCTAGTCTGGCCAAGCGAGCAGGGATCGAAGTGGGAAGACGAACCCGGTACACAAAAAAGCGTCGGCTGAAATCGGATGTGTTGGGCCGCAAGGCGCAGATATCACAGTGTTACACTGCAAACTGCAACACAACGTAACTACGTCCACTTAACGTCCTTTTAAGGGCGGATGACGAGGAGGAAGTCTACGGTTCGTATCCGTTAGAATACCTCAAATCATCGGACGAACGCATCATCATCATCATCATCATCATCAAAGTGTCTGATGTTTTCAATGACGTCATATATTAGAGGTTTCGTTGGTTTAGACTTGAAATAAAGTAAAGGGAAGCTCTGAGACAAATTACACTGGAATTTAGATACTTTTACAGCACACAGACTCAACTACAGACAACATAAAACACAAGGAATATAAACGAATACCACCTTGATTCAATCCAACACAATGAAGGAGTAATGTTGACATTCGTTGTCTACAAACGGAGGAAATCGGAGGAGGTGAAGACTAAGAGTATTACTTGTATTGTAGGGTGAATTCAGTGATAATGTTTACGCTGTCGAAATGACCGTTGTTGTCATAGAACATATTATATGTCACGCTTTCAGCATTGGACGGAGAATAAATATATACATACATATGTACATGGTATTAGATTTCAATTTCACCCAAAAATGTGCTATTAGCCGAGACTGCAAATACCATTTTCAAATGAACTAGGGATCGATGGGACCTTCACTTTCTTACTTATTAGAATTAACGTTGACTGTACTGTGTCTTTCGTGTGGAAATATTATCTATCTTGTGTGTTGTTTGTTAACATGTGATGATGAAAGCAGTGTCTGTTAACATTTGATGATGATATTAGTTTTTCTGCTAACATGTGATGATGAAAGCTGTTTGTCTGTTAACATGTGATGATGGAAGCTGTTTGTCTGTTAACACGTGATGATGAAAGCTGTTAACAGACAGTTTTTATGTTGACATGTGATGAAAAAAAACTGTTTGTTTGTTAACAAGTAATGAAAAAGTTGTTTGTCTGTTAATACGTGATGATGATAGCTGTTTGTCTGTTAAAATGGGTTGATGAAAGCTGTTTGTTAACATGTGATGAACAAAATTGTTTGTCTGTTAACATGTGATGAAAATAGTTGTTTTTCTGTTAACATATCATAATGACAGCTGTTTGTCTGTTAAAACGTGTTGATGACAGCTGTTTGTTAATCTGTGATTAGAAAAGCTGTTTGTCTGTAAACATGTGATGAAAAAGTTGTTTGTCTGTTAACATGTGATGATGAGAGCTGTTTGTCTGGTAACATGTAATAAAAAAAAGTTGTTTTTTAACATGTGTTTTTAAAAAAAGTTGTTTGTCTGTTAACATGTGATGATGATAGCTATTTGCATGTTAACATTTGATTATGAAAGCTGTTTGTCTAGTAACATGTGATGAAAAAGTTGTTTGTCCATTAACATGTGATGATGAAAGCTATTTGTCTGTTAACATGTGATGATGAAAGCTGTTTGTCTGTTAACATGTGATGATGAAAGCTATTTGTCTGTTAACATGTGATGATGAAAGCTATTTGTCCGTTAACATGTGACGATGAAAGCTATTTGTCTGTTAACATGTGATGATGAAAGCTGTTTGTCTGGTAACATGTGATGATAAAAGCTGTTTGTCTGGTAACATGTAATAAAAAAAAGTTTTTTTAAACATGTTTTAAAAAAAGTTGTTTGTCTGTTAACATGTGATAATGATAGCTATTTGCATGTTAACATGTGATGATGAAAGCTGTTTGTCTGTTACCATGTGAGGAGAAAATGTTGTTTGTCTGTTAACATGTGATGAAGATAGACTTCTGTTAAAAGTGATTAAGAAAGTTACCTTTGAACATGCGATTAAGAACGTTATCTTTTAACATACAAATAATAAAGTTGTCTTTTAACATGCGATTAAGAAAGTTGTCTTTTAACATGCGATTAAGAAAGTTGTCTTTTAACATGCGATATGAAAGTTGTCTTTTAGCATGCAATAAGAAATTTGTCTTTTAATGTGTGATTAAGAAAGTTGTCTTTTAACATGCGACTTAAAAAGTGGTCTTTTAACAAGTGATTAAGAAATTTATCTTTTAACTGCGATTAATAAAGTTGTCTTTTAACATGTGATTACGAAAGTTGACTTTTAACATGTGATTAAGAAAGTTTACTTTTAACCTGTGATTAGAAAAGTTGTCTTTTAACATGCGATTAAGAAAGTTGTCTTTTAACATGCGATTAAGAAACTATAATTTAGAAGTTTATCCATGAGAAATATTCCAGGTGTAGAAGTATTCGAACGTTAATAGCAATAATGTTTCCTGTGTGACATCGATGATTTTTGTTGTTTTAACGTGACAAATCTAATTCAGCTGCAAGCGATCTAATAATAATTAAATTCAGTCAATCATGACATGATATCACGACAACCTCATTATGTGTCACGACAGAAGTCAATAGATGGGTTGTGTAACATCAATGTGGTCATACAACTGCGAGGTAGGGATTAGTAGAAATCTATCCGACACGGCAATATATCCAGCAACAGAAAGATTCATCATCATAATCGAGTGCCGTCTCCGTATCGAAGGTTGGCTACCATGGAGCGCCAATCCGCTCTGTCTCTTGCTTTGATGGTGCAGTTCCTGTTTTGAGTTTGGTGAACATGTGGTTTCTCATTCTGTTGTGGCCAGTACGTAGGCGAAGTATGATGACCTTATCCCTCCTTGATAGTTGGAGGTATCCGCCCCTCTCGTTATACTTTGGGTGTTCTTGTTTCCATTTTTCATGATACTGGCCTGTGATGATGGATTTGGCTTCGTCGTAGTTGACCAGATGGTTCTCTTGTGGGAATCTCCCTCCATCTTTAATTAATTTGTCTGCGCGTTCGTTCCCGTGTATATTACAGTGTGATGGTATCCACTGGATGACCACTCTCTGGAAATTATTGCACAGTTGGTCTAGGGTTGTTCTCAAGTCATCTAGCTAACTCTTCCTGAGGGTTTTTAGAGCTGTTAGGACTGACAGTACATCAGTCACTATCACCAATTTCTTGTGCATGTTATTTTTGTGTTGGATAGCCAGTTTTGCAGCGTCTTTGAGGGTTTCAGTTTCTGCTTTATAGTTGTTTGAAAATGTCCCAGTAGCTATTGGCTTGGTGATCTCGTCCTGGTTATTCAGCCTCAAGAACACACCACCTCCTCCATTTCTGGTGACATTTGTAGCAGAGCCATCTGTGTATATGTGTGACCAGGAGTCCAGTGGGTAGTTGTCGTTTTTATTCCTGCTATATGTTTTCTCTCTGTGTCTGTTTGGGTGCCTTTTTTCATGATTCATATTATGTTTTCCTTAAGTTCTGGTATTTTGTGTTTCCCATGAGGAGTCATATCAGATGGGCTTATGGGTTTCAGTATTGTTTAAGACAGTACTGGGTCACTAGTTGCCAGTTCTCTAGAGATTACAGCGAAATTGTTCCGCTTTAGTCTTCCTTTTCCGTAACCAGTTATTCTTTGGTGACTAGGGTGGTTACGGAGCCTTTTATATTTCTCCGCTTGTTGCATTACTTTAGTTTTCCATCTGTCTTCTAAAGGTTGTAAACCTGTTACTGTTTCTAGAGTCCCGATAGGTGTAGATTTCATAGCACCAGTGATGAGACAGGCAGCCTGGTTTTGTGTTCTGTTAATTTTGCTAAGGTGTGTTTTGGGAGCTGTAGCCCGGGGTGTGACTTCATACTCTAGGACTGGTCTTACTCTTCCTACGTATAGTCGTTTCAAGATATTGCTGTCTGCTCCCCAGCCCGTTCACGCGGACAATAAATTGAGTTTATTATTTCTCTTTTAAATTTTAGTTGTTTTAAAACTTCATCATTTGTTCTCTTTTCTTTCCATCCAATACTACCTATTCGTATATAAATCCACATTTTAAAGGCTTCAATTTTATGTTCTGTTTTGCTCATCAAGGCCAGCTCCTTGTCGTGGGGATGGGGCTTAACAGTCACCAGGGACTGAAAACCAAGATTGGCCAGCCTACCTACACCCGAGCAAGACCACAGTCTGCTCTAGAAAGTTTAAGTGCTGAAGTCGGAGTCAACCAGCCAAAAGGCGCCGTACAACAATCAGGATGCCACGCACTCACGCCAATGGGAAATATGTCTATAACCGCAAACGATATGGCACTCGCCCTGCGATGGACACTCAGGCAGGTGCAGCGCCGGGCCCTCAGTCTCGAAAGGACCCAACCTCTATTACTGGATGTCCTTCTCAACCGCTCTGTGGAGTCAGGGGGCGAGAGAATAGAGCTACTGTCCAATCTAAAATAAGACCACTCAAAATAATGGACTGGAATGCTGAAAGCATCAACAGCAAAAGAGATGGGTACAGTAAAAAGATAGAATTAGAAAATATCCTGCATGAAGAACAAGTAAGCATATGCTGTTCAGTTAGCAAAGGAAGGTTCAACAGGCACAAAACTAGATACACCGGTTACATACCATCATAAGAAACAGATAATCAAATCAATCAGAGGACCACAAGCCCCAAATCAGGATGTCTTTCATAATATGAATAGATTTGAACAAGTTATCATTATAAGCCTTAGAACAGGACACAGCCGACTCCATAGTCACATGTATACAAAACTCAAGATCGGCACCTCAACTACTTGTACATGTGGACAAGCGCCCCAGACTGCTGAACACATACTTCAAGACAGCACTGAATATAGTAGACTCATGAAAATCCATTGGCCCATAGATACAACACTACAGACAAAACTATATGGGCCACTGCAAGAATTACAAAAGACAGTAAAATTTATACAGGAAACGACATTGCTGATATAGACAATACTTCAGGCGAACGAATGAAAGATGTTCTGTTCTCTTGTGTAATGTTCAAATTTCTGCACCATCCAGGAATATTGAGAAGATATAACATTTTGCCATTCCTATTTACAGACCTGGTGTTATTTGTGTTGATGTTAGCATACTTTTCATGGCATTAAAATTACTTTTTGCCATTCCTATTATAGAAAGAATAAAAAGCAAACAAATAAAAATATTATTTTGCTACAGAAAGAATAAATAACAAAAACTATAATAGGTTTTGCAATAATTTGAGAGTGTAGCACATGACGAGACACTATTTATATAGGATCATGTAACGTCATTTTAAACTGAAATGATGTAATTAATTAACGCCATATTAAATATTATGAATAATAATAATATAAGCAAGAGCAGCAGGAATCGGCTCCCTCAATTAGATAGAGTTGCTTGCACAGAACAGAGACACATAAAGGGATTTGATAAAATATCTTTACAAGGATTGGAAACTGCTAAAATAAAAATTTAGATAAGAGGAAGAGTATCTGGGTCTATGCCATATGGGCCGGCTACGGCACGAAAGGTCAATAGATAGATAGTTATATTATGAATAGATTGGTGTCTGCTTAGAGTCTTTCCAGCTTTAAATTATGGAAGTGAGACCTGAACATTTACTAGAGAAAAGAAAGTTTTATAACCTCATCATCTGAAATGACATCAACAAAATAAACAAATTGTTAGGTGCAGACAAAAGAAACCTTCAACTGTTAGGTGCAGACAAAAGAAACCTTCAAATGTTAGGTGTAGACAAAAGAAACCTTCAACTGTTAGGTGCAGACAAAAGAAACCTTCAAATGTTAGGTGTAGACAAAAGACACCTTCAAATGTTAGCTGTAGACAAAAGAAGCCTTCAACTGTTAGCTGTAGACAAAAGAAACCTTCAACTGTTAGGTGCACACAAAAGAAACCTTCAACTGTTAGGTGTAGCCAAATGAAACCTTCAACTGTTAGCTGTAGACAAAAAAACCTTCAACTGTTAGCTGTAGACAAAAGACTCCTTCAACTGTTAGCTGTAGACAATAGAAACCTTCAACTGTTAGCTGTAGACAAAAGAAACCTTCAACTGTTAGCTGTAGACAAAAAAACCTTCAACTGTTAGGTGTAGACAAAAGAAACCTTCAACTGTTAGCTGTAGACAAAAGAAACCTTCAACTGTTAGGTGCACACAAAAGAAACCTTCAACTGTTAGGTGTAGCCAAATGAAACCTTCAACTATTAGCTGTAGACAAAAGAAACCTTCAACTGTTAGGTGTAGACAAAAGAAACCTTCAACTGTTAGCTGTAGACAAAAAAAACCTTCAACTGTTAGGTGTAGACAAAAGAAACCTTCAACTGTTAGCTGTAGACAAAAGAAACCTTCAAATGTTAGGTGCACACAAAAGAAACCTTCAACTGTTAGGTGTAGCCAAACGAAACCTTCAACTGTTAGCTGTAGACAAAAGAAACCTTCAACTGTTAGGTGTAGACAAAAGAAACCTTCAACTGTTAGCTGTAGACAAAAGAAACCTTCAACTGTTAGGTGTAGAAAAAAAGACACCTTCAGCTGTTAGCTGTAGACAAAAGAAATCTTCAACTGTTAGCTGTAGACAAAAGAAGCCTTCAACTGTTAGCTGTAGATAAAAGAAACCTTCAACTGTTTGATGTTGAAAAAAGACACCTTAAACTGTTAGCTGTAGACAAAAGAAACCTTCAACTATTAGGTGTAGACAAAAGAAACCTTCAACTATTAGCTGTAGACAAAAGAAACCTTCAACTGTTAGCTGTAGACAAAAGAAACCTTCAACTGTTAGGAGTAGACAAAAGAAACCTTCAACTGTTAGCTGTAGACAAAAGAAACCTTCAACTGTTAGCTGTAGACAAAAGAAACCTTCAACTGTTAGGTGTAGACAAAAGACACCTTCAACTGTTAGCTGTAGACAAAAGAAACCTTCAACTGTTAGCTGTAGACAAAAGAAACCTTCAACTGTTAGGTGTCGACAAAAGACACCTTCAACTGTTAGGTGTCGACAAAAGACACATTCAACTGTTAGGTGTAGAAAAAAGACACCTTCAACTGTTAGGTGTAGAAAAAAGACACCTTCAACTGTTAGCTGTGGACAAAAGAAACCTTCAACTGTTAGGTGTAGACAATAGACACCTTCAACTGTTAGGTGTAGACAAAAGAAACCTTCAACTGTTTGGTGTAGACAAAAGAAACCTTCAACTGTTAGCTGTAGACAATAGAAACCTTCTACTGTTAGCTGTAGACAAAAGAAACCTTCAACTGTTAGGTGTAGACAAAAGAAACCTTCAACTGTTAGGTGTAGACAATAGAAACCTTCAACTGTTAGCTGTAGACAAAAGAAACCTTCAACTGTTAGGTGTAGACAATAGAAACCTTCAACTGTTAGCTGTAGACAATAGAAACCTTCAACTGTTAGCTGTAGACAAAAGAAACCTTCATCTGTTAGCTGTAGACAAAAGAAACCTTCAACTGTTAGCTGAAGACAAAAGAAACCTTCAACTGTTAGCTGAAGACAAAAGAAACCTTCAACTGTTAGGTGTAGACAAAAGAAACCTTCAACTGTTAGCTGAAGACAAAAGAAACCTTCAACTGTTAGCTGAAGACAAAAGAAACCTTCAACTGTTAGGTGTAGACAAAAGAAACCTTCAACTGTTAGGTGTAGACAAAAGAAACCTTCAACTGTTAGGTGTAGACAAAAGAAACATTCAACTATTAGCTGTAGACAAAAGAAACCTTCAACTGTTAGGTGTAGAAAAAATAAACCTTCAACTGTTAGGTGTAGACAAAAGAAACCTTCAACTGTTAGCTGTAGACAGAAGAAACCTTCAACTGTTAGGTGTAGAAAAAAGACACCTTCAAATGTTAGCTGTAGACAAAAGAAGCCTTCAACTATTAGGTGTAGACAAAAGAAACCTTCAACTGTTAGGTGTAGACAAAAGAAACCTTCAACTGTTAGCTGTAGACAAAAGAAACCTTCAACTGTTAGGTGTAGAAAAAAGACACCTTCAACTGTTAGGTGTAGAAAAAAGACACCTTCAACTGTTAGCTGTGGACAAAAGAAACCTTGAACTGTTAGGTGTAGACAATAGACACCTTCAACTGTTAGGTGTAGACAAAAGAAACCTTCAACTGTTAGGTGTAGACAAAAGAAACCTTCAACTGTTAGCTGTAGACAATAGAAACCTTCAACTGTTAGCTGTAGACAAAAGAAACCTTCAACTGTTAGGTGTAGACAAAAGAAACCTGCAACTGTTAGGTGTAGACAATAGAAACCTTCAACTGTTAGCTGTAGACAAAAGAAACCTTCAACTGTTAGGTGTAGACAATAGAAACCTTCAACTGTTAGCTGTAGACAATAGAAACCTTTAACTGTTAGCTGTAGACAAAAGAAACCTTCAACTGTTAGCTGTAGGCAAAAGAAACCTTCAACTGTTAGCTGAAGACAAAAGAAACCTTCAACTGTTAGCTGAAGACAAAAGAAACCTTCAACTGTTAGGTGTAGACAAAAGAAATCTTCAACTGTTAGCTGAAGACAAAAGAAACCTTCAACTGTTAGCTGAAGACAAAAGAAACCTTCAACTGTTAGGTGTAAACAAAAGAAACCTTCAACTGTTAGGTGTAGACAAAAGAAACCTTCAACTGTTAGGTGTAGACAAAAGAAACATTCAACTGTTAGCTGAAGACAAATGAAACCTTCAACTGTTAGTTGTAGACAAAAGAAACATTCAACTGTTAGCTGAAGACAAAAGAAACCTTCAACTGTTAGCTGTAGACAAAAGAAACCTTCAACTGTTAGGTGTAGAAAAAAGAAACATTCAACTGTTAGCTGAAGACAAAAGAAACCTTCAACTGTTAGGTGTAGACAATAGAAACATTCAACTGTTAGCTGAAGACAAAAGAAACATTCAACTGTTAGCTGAAGACAAAAGAAACCTTCAACTGTTAGCTGAAGACAAAAGAAACCTTCAACTGTTAGCTGAAGACAAAAGAAACCTTCAACTGTTAGGTGTAGACAAAAGAAACCTTCAACTGTTAGCTGAAGACAAAAGAAACCTTCAACTGTTAGCTGAAGACAAAAGAAACCTTCAACTGTTAGGTGTAGGCAAAAGAAACCTTCAACTGTTAGGTGTAGACAAAAGAAACCTTCAACTGTTAGGTGTAGACAAAAGAAACATTCAACTATTAGCTGTAGACAAAAGAAACCTTCAACTGTTAGGTGTAGAAAAAATAAACCTTCAACTGTTAGGTGTAGACAAAAGAAACCTTCAACTGTTAGCTGTAGACAAAAGAAACCTTCAACTGTTAGGTGTAGAAAAAAGACACCTTCAAATGTTAGCTGTAGACAAAAGAAGCCTTCAACTATTAGGTGTAGACAAAAGAAACCTTCAACTGTTAGGTGTAGACAAAAGAAACCTTCAACTGTTAGCTGTAGACAAAAGAAACCTTCAACTTTTAGGTGTAGAAAAAAAGACACCTTCAACTGTTAGCTGTTGACAAAAGAAACCTTCAACTGTTAGCTGTAGACAAAAGAAACCTTCAACTGTTAGGAGTAGACAAAAGAAACCTTCAACTGTTAGCTGTAGACAAAAGAAACCTTCAACTGTTAGCTGTAGACAAAAGAAACCTTCAACTGTTAGGTGTAGACAAAAGACACCTTCAACTGTTAGATGTAGACAAAAGAAACCTTCAACTGTTAGCTGTAGACAAAAGAAACCTTCAACTGTTAGGTGTCGACAAAAGACACCTTCAACTGTTAGGTGTCGACAAAAGACACCTTCAACTGTTAGGTGTAGAAAAAAGACACCTTCAACTGTTAGGTGTAGAAAAAAGACACCTTCAACTGTTAGCTGTGGACAAAAGAAATCTTCAACTGTTAGGTGTAGACAATAGACACCTTCAACTGTTAGGTGTAGACAGAAGAAACCTTCAACTGTTAGGTGTAGACAAAAGAAACCTTCAACTGTTAGCTGTAGACAATAGAAACCTTCAACTGTTAGCTGTAGACAAAAGAAACCTTCAACTGTTAGGTGTAGACAAAAGAAACCTGCAACTGTTAGGTGTAGACAATAGAAACCTTCAACTGTTAGCTGTAGACAAAAGAAACCTTCAACTGTTAGGTGTAGACAATAGAAACCTTCAACTGTTAGCTGTAGACAATAGAAACCTTTAACTGTTAGCTGTAGACAAAAGAAACCTTCAACTGTTAGCTGTAGGCAAAAGAAACCTTCAACTGTTAGCTGAAGACAAAAGAAACCTTCAACTGTTAGCTGAAGACAAAAGAAACCTTCAACTGTTAGGTGTAGACAAAAGAAACCTTCAACTGTTAGCTGAAGACAAAAGAAACCTTCAACTGTTAGCTGAAGACAAAAGAAACCTTCAACTGTTAGGTGTAAACAAAAGAAACCTTCAACTGTTAGGTGTAGACAAAAGAAACCTTCAACTGTTAGGTGTAGACAAAAGAAACATTCAACTGTTAGCTGAAGACAAAAGAAACCTTCAACTGTTAGTTGTAGACAAAAGAAACATTCAACTGTTAGCTGAAGACAAAAGAAACCTTCAACTGTTAGCTGTAGACAAAAGAAACCTTCAACTGTTAGGTGTAGAAAAAAGAAACATTCAACTGTTAGCTGAAGACAAAAGAAACCTTCAACTGTTAGGTGTAGACAATAGAAACATTCAACTGTTAGCTGAAGACAAAAGAAACCTTCAACTGTTAGCTGAAGACAAAAGAAACCTTCAACTGTTAGCTGAAGACAAAAGAAACCTTCAACTGTTAGGTGTAGACAAAAGAAACATTTAATTGTTAGGTGTAGACAAAAGAAACCTTCAACTGTTAGCTGTAGACAAAAGAAACATTTAATTGTTAGGTGTAGACAAAAGAAACCTTCAATTGTTAAGTGCAGACAAAATAACCCTTCAGTCGTCAAGTGCAGACAAAATAACACTTCAGATGTTAAGTGCAAACAAAATAACACTTCAGATGTTAAGTGCAAACAAAATAACACTTCAGATGTTAAGTGCAAACAAAAGAAACCTTCAACTGTTAGTTGTAGAGAAAATAACGCTTCAACTGTAAGGTGTAGAGAAAATAACGTTTCAACTGTTGACAAAATAGCAATGAATTGTATTTCAGAAACAGTGAAAATAAACAATGCCACACCAGCTTGTGAATTTAATTCTAAAAAAAGGTATATATTTTGTATATATCACTTAAATATTATAGTGGTCATGAAAGCACAATAATGGATAACGAAATGATGGTAAGGAGTGGTTTAGAAATTCACTGAACAAGGTCCCAGCCAAACAGCGACATTCAAAAGAGCAACGTTGTCTCCCCCCACCCCCTCTTTTGCAAGCCACGTGACGTGATCGTGTAAATTTGTCTTTGTTAAATAAATTCGGCAAGACATTCACGCTAACGCTGTACATCCGGACTAGCAAGGATCATGAACTGTACGGTTTTGCAGGCCTTCTTTCCAACTCTTGTTGTATAGAATTTTTGCTATTGATTAAATGTACACTTTACTGTAACGCCACTTTGAGAGTGTCTACCGGAGCGGTTAGGGTTTATTGTAACGCAACTTGGGAGTGTCGACATAAGAGGTTAGGGTTTAATGTAACGCAACTTGGGAGTGTCGACATAAGAGGTTAGGGTTTAATGTAACGCAACTTGGGAGTGTCGACCAGAGAGGTTAGGGTTTAATGTAACGGCACTTGGGAGTGTCGACCAGAGAGGTTACGGTTTATTGTAACGCCAATTGGGAGTGTCGACCGAAGAGGTTAGGGTTTAATGTAACGCCACTTGGGAGTGTCGACCAGAGAGGTTAGGGTTTAATGTAACGCCACTTGGGAGTGTCGACCAGAGAGGTTAGGGTTTAATGTAACGCCACTTGGGAGTGTCGACCAGAGAGGTTAGGGTTTAATGTAACGCCACTTGGGAGTGTCGACATAAGAGGTTAGGGTTTAATGTAACGCCACTTGGGAGTGTCGACCAGAGAGGTTAGGGTTTAATGTAACGCCACTTGGGAGTGTCGACCAGAGAGGTTAGGGTTTAATGTAACGCCACTTGGGAGTGTCGACCAGAGAGGTTAGGGTTTAATGTAACGCCACTTGGAAGTGTCGACCAGAGAGGTTAGGGTTTAATGTAACGCCACTTGGGAGTGTCGACCAGAGAGGTTAGGGTTTAATGTAACGCCACTTGGGAGTGTCGACAGAAGAGGTTAGGGTTTATCGTAACGCCACTTGGAAGTGTCGACAGAAAAGGTTAGGGTTTATTGTAACGCCACTTGGGAGTGTCAACCTAAGAGGTTAGGGTTTAATGTAACGCCACTTGGGAGTGTCGATCAGACAGGTTAGGGTTTATTTTCGGAATTTCTACTCCCAAACCTTACCACCCTTTTGTTTCTGTGCCTGGCTATATTTTCTGCGCATCTGAAAACACGACAACGGAACTAGTGATTAACAACAATTATTTCATACAAGACTACATCCACGCATGTATACTGAGTGATTCGATGAGCATGATAAAAAAAGTGGAGGCGGGCTTTGTACGCATGCAATGGGTAGAGTCGTTGCAGAAATCCAAAATACGTAAGGTCACCTTTGTCTATGTCCCTGGACATGCGGGAGTACGGGGAAATGAGAGAGCGGACAGGTTGGCTAGCTGCGCTGTCGTTGAGGACGGGCAACCGATGGATCGGGCGGACGTCATCAATGCACTCCGAGATGTGGGAAGAGCACAGGACTTCGACAAACACAGATCAACGTCGCTTCTTCGGATGATGGAAATGGGAGTTAAGATGGGCACAGCCAGAAATGAGAAACTTGGTGGCCGTGTAAGAAGACTTATCAACCAACATAGAACTGGAGTCGTCAGTCGCTGGACACTGAGGGAATTGCTGAGGAGGGGATCTGAGCGCCTATGGACATGTTCGGAGTGCAATGATGATGACCCGCAAATAACTCAATAACTCAATTATTTCATACAGAACTTTTGTAAGCCGAGATTAATCGAACGGGTTTTGGAGGGAAAGGGAAAGGGATAAACCACTAATTTTATATATTTATAATATTTGTTATATTGTTTTTTTTGAATGATGAAGGCAGACTGAGTATAGTTGCGTGGGTTTAATAAATGCCATACATGAAGTGTCTAGCCATATTGGGAGAAGACGCTGGAACCAGGCACGTGCTACGGGATAGAGAATACGTCCATGTTAAACTTTCTTGCTGGACACAGGGTGGACAAAGAAACAAAGGAAGATCAACATAAACTCCTAGAACAACTATGAGAGAGGGCTCAACTATTGTCTTAAGAATAAAACAAGACCTAGCAGGCAATTCTTGAACATGTGTTGTGATTTCTGCCATTAGTGTGGCCTTTAGACCTAGCGATACTTATATATTAAATGACGGAGGCGAAGGCGCGCCTCCCAGCACCAGAGCTGGAAGTTGTCAGCGACCCACAGCTGATGGGTTGCGCCAGGATCGGTGAACCAAAACCATCCAGACCCTGCTCCACCTCTCCGTGGTGCCTCCAGTAACAGACTAACCTGTCTAGTCTGGCCAAGCGTGCAGGGATCGAAGAGGGAAGACAACCCGGTACTCAAAAATGTCGTAATGAAGTCGGATGTGTTGGGCCGAAAGGCGCAAAAATAACAGTTTATACTGCAAACCACAACACAACGCAGATACGTCCACTATCGTGCTTGTAAGGGCGGATGAGGAAGAGGAATATTCTAGTCTACCACTATACCCTAGAATACTTTAGTCATCGGGCGAACGCAACCCACCAACCACCATATTAAATGACATGGCATTGTGACGAGCTAGACGATGCTAGATTCTTGCTATTGTGTACCTAGTCCCAATTCAATGTTTCCTAAGCTTTTCTGACACGTGTACCCCTCAGGGGCCGATAGAAATAAAGTGTGCTATATATCATAACTACTATCAAGTGTCGGATGGTAAACGCGAGTGAACTTGAGAAAACTTTGTCTTCAAAGTTGTAGCTAACATTACGTGCAGCCATCGTAAGTGCCAATTCTCTCCCTTAAAATAACCAACTAACTCTCATTGGTTCGTTCATACATTTTTTTTGGATCAGCTGCGGGATCTCTGGGTTCAGAGAATAAAGACTGCATGTGCAAATGCATTAACCACAATGTACTTGAGTCAGAGTTTTTATTTCACTTTTGTTAGGTAAAGCAATTAAACTATTATGGGCTACAAAGGACAAGAGGTAGGGTTCGATCCCAACTGACGGCTTCTGGGTTCACCCAGCCTTTAATGGGCACCGAATTTTTTTCTGAGAAAGTAAAGTGGCAAGGGCGTAACACCGACCACATTACCTCAAAAATCATGTGCTGAAGGTCTGTAAAAATTATGGTCGCTAACACCATATTCCCTATACGCCACTTGGCGTGACAGGGGTACTTTATTTTTTTTTTAATTATATTAAAATTGGCAAAGTATGTGACTGAATACCAATGGGTTTACCATAAGTGCCCTGGTACTATTCTTAGCAATAATGCACAAAGGTCGCTGAGAATACAGTTCTACATTGTTTAAAACGTTATATTAGTTACCCTTAGCTTTCTGTCGAAGCTACTGAGTTTAGTGCTCTGTACACACCATGAGCTGTGTTTTTCATCCGGATTGTGTTTCAATATATTTCGATTGCTTGCAATGAATGATGATATCGTATGACGAAGGCCAGTTCTGCTGCGTTCAATTTCGGTGCCGCTTGGTCTTATGTCTTTTGACGTGTGCTGTAGCTGCTATGATGGGGACCGCTCACTTTGTTTGGATCCTTTCAAAGAGATGAATTTTAATTCAGATAATTTCACTAGCACGAGTGGTTGAGTGTTTATGGATTTTAAGTTGTTTGCAGTGATGCCAGGGTCTTCGACTAACCATAAACATTAGTAAGCAATCTGAATATTGAAGCACAATCCGGATGAAAACACAGCTCGCGGTGTGCACAGAGCATTATATTCACTAGCTCCGGCCACACGCCGGACTAGGAATATAAGGAAACTGCAACCAGGAATACGTTTCAGAATCTACGGTTCCTACCGACTATCCGTCATATTGACCGGAAATCATAAATCCCTGCATGCTCTGGGAAATTAATTCATTTTACCATTGATCTCTACATTGTTTGTGTTTGTCTGAATAAATAAACATAAAAGTAACTTAACTTTAACTTTCAAAATAATTGCAGTTTAAATGTTAAAGAAATGTTTTCAAGTTTCTGAAAGTATTTTTAGCACTTCTGTTGCTTTTCTTGTTTTCTTTCTTTGTCCAGTTTTATCACAGGGCGAGAGCAAACATCGTATACATGTAGACATGTATTTACATAAGTAAATACAACAGAAGCTTTCATTCTTCCAGGATCTGTATCACTCACTAGCCAGGTACGAGCGGGAAGGAGTGCAAAAGAGATGGGTAAACTAATTCTCCAGGCAGGGAGTTATGTGAATTAAAAATGGTCTATAAAAGTGGATGAGGCGGAGAAATAAAATAAGATCAGTTTAATTTCGTTTATTCAACAGAATATATTCATTGCACTTCAACTACTGCAACTATGTACTTTATCGGTGCCCAATCAAGAGGATGCAAGCCATGCCAGTAACTGTCTGCTTTATTGTTGTCCCCATACAAAAAGATACAAGACATGTCAACAACTGTCTACTTTATTGTTGTCCCCATACAAAAAGATACAAGACATGTCAACAACTGTCTACTTTATTGTTGTCCCCATACAAAAAGATACAAGACGTGTCAGCAACTGTCTACTTTATTGTTGTCCCCATACAAAAAGATACAAGACATGTCAACAACTGTCTACTTTATTGTTGTCCCCATACAAAAAGATACAAGACGTGTCAGCAACTGTCTACTTTATTGTTGTCCCCATACAAAAAGATACAAGACATGTCAACAACTGTCTACTTTATTGTTGTCCCCATACAAAAAGATACAAGACATGTCAACAACTGTCTACTTTATTGTTGTCCCCATACAAAAAGATACAAGACGTGTCAGCAACTGTCTACTTTATTGTTGTTCCCATACAAAAAATACAAGACGTGTCAGCAACTGTCTACTTTATTATTGTTCCCATACAAAAAATACAAGACGTGTCAGCAACTATCTACTTTATTATTGTCCGCATACAAAAAGATAGAAGACGTGTCAACAACTGTCTACTTTATTGTTCTTCCCATACAAAAAGATGCAAGACGTTTCAGCAAATGTCTGCTTTATTGCTGTTCCCTTACAAAAAGATAGAAGACGTGTCAACAACTGTCTACTTTATTGTTCTTCCCATACAAAAAGATGCAAGACGTTTCAGCAAATGTCTGCTTTATTGCTGTTCCCTTACAAAAAGATACAAGACGTGTCAACAACTGTCTACCTTATTGTTGTTCCCATACAAAAAGATACAAGACGTGTCAACAACTGTCTACTTTATTGTTGTTCCCATACAAAAAGATACAAGACGTGTCAACAACTGTCTACTTTATTGTTGTTCACATACAAAAACATGCAAGACGTGTCAGCAACTGTCTACTTTATTGTTGTCCTCATAAAAGTAAATACAAGACGTGTCAGCAACTGTCTACTTTATTGTTGTCATCATACAAAAAGATACAAGACGTGTCAACAACTGTCTACTTTATTGTTGTCCCCATACAAAAAGATACAAGACGTGTCAGCAACTGACAACTTTATTGTTGTCTCCATACAAAAAGATGCAAGACGTGTCAACAACTGTCTACTTTATTGTTGTCTGCATACAAAAAGATACAAGACGTGTCAACAACTGTCTACTTTATTGTTGTCTCCATACAAAAAGATACAAGACGTGTCAGCAACTGTCTACTTTATTGTTGTCTCCATACAAAAAGATACAAGACGTGTCAGCAACTGTCTACTTAATTGTTGTCCCAATAAAAATAGATACAAGATTTGTCAGCAACTGTCTACTTTATTGTTGTCCCCACATAAAAAGATACAAGACGTGTCAGCAACTGTCTACTTTATTGTTGTCTCCATACAAAAAGATGCAAGACGTGTCAGCAACTATCTACTTTATTGTTGTCTCCATACAAAAAGATGCATGACGTGTCATAAATTGTCTACTTTATTGTTATCTTCATACAAAAAGATGCAAGACGTGTCAGCAACTGTCTACTTTATTGTTGTCCCCATACAAAAAGATACAAGACGTGTCAGCAACTGTCTACTTTATTGTTGTTTCCATACAAAAAGATGCAAGACGTGTCAGTAACTGTCTACTTTATTGTTGTCCCCATAAAAGTAAATACAAGACGTTTCAGCAACTGTCTACTTTATTGTTGTCCCCATTAAAGTAAATACAAGACGTGTCAGCAACTGTCTACTTTATTGTTGTTCCCATACAAAATGATGCAGAACGTTTTAGGAACTGTCTACTTTATTGTTGTCCCCATTAAAGTAGGTTAGAAGACGTGTCAGCAAATGTCTACTTTATTGTTGTCCCCATTAAAGTAGGTTACAAGACGTGTCATCAACTGTCTACTTTATTGTTGTCCCCATTAAAGTAGGTTACAAGACGTGTCATCAACTGTCTACTTTATTGTTGTCCCCATACAAAAAATACAAGACGTGTCAGCAACTGTCTACCTTATTGTGGTTCCCATACAAAAAGATACAAGACGTGTCAGCAACTGTCTACTTTATTGTTGTCCCCATACAAAAAGATACAAGACGTGTCAGCAACTGTCTACTTTATTGTTGTTCCCATTCAAAAAGATACAAGACGTGTCAGCAACTGTCTACTTTATTGTTGTCCCCATACAAAAAGATACAAGACGTGTCAGCAACTGTCTACTTTATTGTTGTCCCCATTATAGTAGGTTACAAGACGTGTCATCAACTGTCTACTTTATTGTTGTCCCCATTAAAGTAGGTTACAAAACGTGTCAGCAACTGTCTACTTTATTGTTGTCCCCATTAAAGTAGGTTACAAGACGTGTCATCAACTGCCTACTTTATTGTTGTCCCCATTAAAGTAGGTTACAAGACGTGTCAGCAACTGTTTACGTTTTGGTGAACCCCCCATTATTAGGGGAATTAATAACAACATAAATCGTAACCCCTTAGCATCTTTCATGTGTATTTCGTTACACTCAAATAAAGGGAAATTGTAACAATATAACGTGCTGGATTCTGCTATTTATGCTGTTTGGGCTTGTGCCAGGTAATTGCAGCTCTAACGTGCCATTAAAACCTGCACACATAATTCAATTTGCAGACAAATGCTTGCACGAGAAGAAGTTTAAATCTTCAAAACACAGATGATTAATATTAAAATGTTATGATGTAACATCACGAATCAAGTGACAAAAAAAGTGAAACAAGTTTAGGCAGAAATGAAAGTAGACAAGATCAAAACAAAAAAAGTTAATGATCCGTGATCAAGACAAACCTAAGTTTTCTGAATGAGATTTAATCGGCAGCAGGAATCTAAATGTAGCAATAAAAAAAGCAGGAAAACGTAAAATTCAAGCAGAAGAGGTTTAGGCTTGTTGCCTAATGCCTGGGGGATTACATTAAATGTAACGCCTTTTCGTCGACCTCATATCTTCGACAAAATCAATGACTCGGCGAAGAGAGATGCAAACAGCACGTGCGAGGAAATGGAGTAGGAAGTCGCGTGGTCACGTGAACGGATAAATTCTCTTCCAGATTTGATTTAAAGATTATCACAATCCGGGCGGATTGCCTAGCTGTGACTGGACATTTGTCCAATTTGTGTCTTTTAATGGTGCCATCATCTGATCTCATGACCTCACTAGCTTTTAATGGCTGAAATTTGGGTACCGCAAAAAAAAACCCTGATTTGTACAGATGTCTGTGAATGTGCATGTGTGTACGTGTGTTTGTGTGCGTAGGGTCAATGCAAAGAAATGGATATAAATATGAAGCTGCAGTAAAGTTAATTGAAAGGAGAAATGGAAAAAAAATTAGAAAAAAAGATAGAAAAAAACGTGTATGCTTTACTTTGGGTATGCACACGGACCGCTGGGAGGGAAACTTTCTGGTTATTCGTGCTGTGTACGCACATCTTCACTTTGGTGCGCTCATCTTCACTTTGGTGCGCACACGTGTACCCATAGTGGCGTTCATTTTTCGTTTGCCCACAGCACAGTTTGCAGGGAAGAGCTTATATTCTTATTTGTATTTCTTATTCTAGTTCAAAATTATTATTTATTTAGTATTTATTATTTTTTGCTTTATATATATATATATATATATATATATATATTTATATATATATATCTGTGCGTTGTATGTTTGTCCCATTGGTACGAAACGTTGTTCTAACTTGTGACGTCCACTTATTACGCTAAGCTTTAACTCTATATATCGTTTTTTTTTTTCGTTTCTCCCTACGTATGTGTGTGAGGTTCAATATTCTAAGTTTATTCATTATTTTGTTCCGTCTTCACATAGAAGGTTGGCATACCATGGAACGCCATTTTACTCTGCCTCTTGTCTTGATGGGATGGGGGGACACATCGCTTTGACCTGTCCACATTTTAATGTTATCAGTCAATTTTAGTCTTGGTCTGCCTCTGCTTCTATGACTTTCAACTTCATTTTTTTTTTATGTGATATTGTGTCTCTTCAAATGTCCCAAAATATTTCAGTTTTCTCTTCAAATGTCTCAAAAATATTTCAAATGTCTCTTCAAATATCTCAAAATATTTCAGTTTTCTCTTCAAATGTCACAAAAATATTTCAAATGTCTCTTCAAATATCCCAAAATATTTCAGTTTTCTCTTCAAATGTCTCAAAAATATTTCAAATGTCTCTTCAAATATCCCAAAATATTTCAGTTGTCTCTTCAAATGTCACAAAAATCTTTAAGTTATCTCATCAAATGTCCTAAGAATATTTCAGTTGTCTCTTCAAATGTCCCAAAATATTTCAGTTGTCTCTTCAAATAAATGTCCCAAAAATATTTCAATTGTCTCCTCAAATATCCCAAAATATTTCAGTTATCTCTCCAAATGTCCCAAAAATATTTCAGTTGTCTCTTCAAATGTCCCAAAATATTTCAGTTGTCTCCTCAAATATCAACTCAAAAGTCAACAAGGATGGCTAGAGTATGTTGTTTGTGTCAGACTAGATCGTAGGCTTGTTGCAAGTAAACAAGGATGGCTAGAGTATGTTGTTTGTGTCAGACTAGATCGTAGGCTTGTTGCAAGTAAACAAGGATGGCTAGAGTATGTTGTTTGTGTCAGACTAGATCGTAGGCTTGTTGCAAGTAAACAAGGATGGCTAGAGTATGTTGTTTGTGTCAGACTAGATCGTAGGCTTGTTGCAAGTAAACAAGGATGGCTAGAGTATGTTGTTTGTGTCAGACTAGATCGTAGGCTTGTTGCAAGTGAACTAGGATGGCTAGAGTATGTTGTTTGTGTCAGACTAGATCGTAGGCTTATTGCAAGTCAACAAGGACAGCTAGAGTATGCTGTTTGTGTTAGACTAGATCGTAGGCTTGTTGCAAGTCAACAAGGATGGCTAGAGTATGTTGTTTGTGTCAGACTAGATCGTAGGCTTATTGCAAGTCAACAAGGACAGCTAGAGTATGCTGTTTGTGTTAGACTAGATCGTAGGCTTGTTGCAAGTCAACAAGGACAGCTAGAGTATGTTATTTCTTCTGGAATCCATCCTGGACTTGCTGCATTAACCCGAAGATTTAGTCCTCTGCTCTAAATCCAGCTTGTTCATGGAACAGATAATTTAAGGCTTCCAAGTACCAATATAGACTACTGTTTATCATATTTCTCACCTATTTTTCCTGTACATAATGTTAGGGATAGGGCAGGTAGCATCTTGGGTAATCTGGTCGTTTGTTCTTCTTGAGCCGCGATAACACACAGGCACTCCTCCATGCTTTGGGGATTTTCCTTTCTCTCCATGTCTTGTTCATAAATCTAAGTAGTGTTTCCTTTGATGACATGCCAAGGTGCTTGATCATTTCATTATGTACCTTGTCTGGCCCTGGAAATTTTCTACCACATTTTAATTTTATTGTATTGTCTTTTCTAATTCTCGTAAAGTAAAGTTTTCTTCAAATATTGCAGCATTTACTGTGGTTGTTCTTTCACTTGATTTCAATTGACGTAGATGTAGTTTATCCACTTTAGTGACTGAAGCAAAGTAATGTTTAAGTAAAAATGTAAAGTACCCCCGTCACGCCAAATGGCGTATAGGGAACATGGTGTTAGTGACCATAAATTTTACAGACCTTCGGCACATGATTTTTGGGGTAATATGGTCGGTATTACGCCCGTATCGCTTTACTGTCCCAGAAAAAAGCCGGAACCCATTAAAAACTGGGTGAACCGGAAACCGTCGGTTGGGATCGAACCCTATCTCATGTCCTTTGCAGTCCAGTTCTCTAACCATTGAGCTATCGCGGCTCCCAAAGTAATGTTAAGGTTTTCTACAATTTTACTTCCAGAGCTGGTAGTTTCATTATTGAATGTCAGTGATTTAAAATGTGATACTCGTTTGATGGATTAGATGAGTAGAATAGGAGAGTTGACGTATTTGAGTAGATTAGAGGAAGTGATGAGGCAGATGAGTAGATTAGAGAAAGTGCTGATGCATTTGAATACATTAGAGGAAGTGTTGAAATAGCTGAATAGACTAGATGAAAGAGAGAGGTAGATGAGTAGATTAGAAAAATAATTAAGTATATGAGTAGATTAGAAGTGCTAATGTATTTTAGTAGATTAGAGGAATTGTTAAGACAGATGAGTATTCAAGAGGAAGGACTGATGTATTTGAGTAGATTATAAAAATATGGTGAGATAGATGGATTGATTAGAGTAAGCGCTTATGTATTTGCGTAAATAAGAGGAATTCTTGAGACAGATGAGTTGACTAGAGGTAGTAGAGAGGTAGATAAATAGATTAGAGAAAGTGCTGATGTATTATATAGTAGATTAGAGGAAGTGTTGAGGTAGATGTGTAGACAAGAGGAACTGTTGATGTATTTAAGTAGATTAGATGAAGTGTTGATGAAGACTTGAGGAAATAGAGAAGTAGATGAGAGGAAGCACTTATGTAATTTTGTAGATAAGAAGAATTGTTGAGATATATGTGTTGACTAGAGGAAATAGTGAGGTAGGTGAGTAGAGGAATTGTTGAGATATATGTGTTGACTAGAGGAAATAGCGAGGTAGGTGAGTAGAGGAATTGTTGAGATATATGTGTTGACTAGAGGAAATACTGAGGTAGGTGAGTAGAGGAATTGTTGAGATATATGTGTTGACTAGAGGAAATAGTGAGGTAGGTGAGTAGAGGAATTGTTGAGATATATGTGTTGACAAGAGGAAATAGTGAGGTAGGTGAGTAGAGGAATTGTTGAGATATATGTGTTGACTAGAGGAAATAGTGAGGTAGGTGAGTAGAGGAATTGTTGAGATATATGTGTTGACTAGAGGAAATAGCGAGGTAGGTGAGTAGAGGAATTGTTGAGATATATGTGTTGACTAGAGGAAATAGTGAGGTATGTGAGTAGAGGAACTGTTGAGGCCGATGTGTAGATTAGAGGAAATGTTGAGACATATGAGTGGACTAGAGGTAATGAACAGGTAGATAGGTAGATTAGAAGAAGTGGTGAAGTAGATGACTAAAGTAAATAAAGTTGTGAAGTAGATGTGTTGATTAGGAGAAGTGTGTGGACAGTTGGGTGGACTAGACGTATTGGAGATGTAGATGAGTAGATTAGAGGAAGTGGAGAAGTAGATGAGTAAATTAGAAGAAGTGGAGAGATAGATGAGTAGATTAGTGGAAGTGGTGAGTAGATGAGTAGATTAGAGGAAGTGGAGAGATAGCTGAGTAGATTAGAGGAAGTGGAGAGACAGATGAGTAGATTAGAGGAAGTGGAGAGATAGATGAGTAGATTAGAATAAGTGGTGAGTAGATGAGTAGATTAGAGGAAGTGGAGAGATAGCTGAGTAGATTAGAGGAAGTGGAGAGATAGATGAGTAGATTAGATGAAGTGGAGGGATAGATGAGTAGATTAGAGGAAGTGGAGAGATAGATGAGTAGATTAGAGGAAGTGGAGAGATAGATAAGTAGATTAGAGGAAGTGGAGAGATAGATGAGTAGATTAGAGGAAGTGGAGAGATAGATAAGTAGATTAGAGGAAGTGGAGAGATAGATGAGTAGATTAGAGGAAGTGGAGAGATAGATGAGTAGATTAGAGAAAGTGATGAAGTTGATGAATAGATTAGATGAAGTATGAAATATATGAGTAGATTAGAGGAAGTGAAGAGGTATATGAGTAGATTAAAGGAAGTGGAGATTGATGAGTAGATTAGAGGAAGTGAAGAGGTAGATGAGTAGATTAGAGGAAGTAGAGAGATATATCAGTAGATTAGAGGAAGTGAAGAGGTAGATGACTAGATTAGAGGAAGTGGAGAGATATATCAGTAGATTAGAGGAAGTGGAGAGATAGATGAGTAGATTAGAGGAAGTGGTGAGATATATCAGTAGATTAGAGGAAGTGAAGAGGTAGATGAGTAGATTAGAGGAAGTGGAGAGATATATCAGTAGATTAGAGGAAGTGAAGAGGTAGATGAGTAGATTAGAGGAAGTGGAGAGATATATCAGTAGATTAGAGGAAGTGAAGAGGTAGATGAGTAGATTAGAGGAAGTGGAGAGATATATCAGTAGATTAGAGGAAGTGAAGAGGTAGATGAGTAGATTAGAGGAAGTGGAGAGATATATCAGTAGATTAGAGGAAGTGGAGAGATAGATGAGTACATTACATGAAGAGGTGAAGTTGATGAGTAGATTAGAGGAACAGTTGAGATATGTAAGCAAGTAGTGAATAAGTTTGAGTATAGAGGAAATGCTTTTAAAGCAAGTAGATTGGAACAGAAATTTAGATTACGTTCCCCAGTCACATTGGTGACCGTGACAATTAATGAGTTGATAGGCTAGACTCTGATACACCAGCGGCAGAGATGATGTTTGTACACAACAGAAATGTCTGAATATCACTCGACGATTATTTTGTTAAAATGGACACGGCTATCAGTGAGGATGCGCCTGGAGATTACAGCTGATTTGGAAAAAAAAGCAAAAGCAATGTCAACAATTTCAAAATAGCAACTCGATTAGACAAGCAAGGTTATGCACTAAAGGCGTGTTCCTTCAACTTTCAGGGTGTAGATATCTCGCCATATGCTGCAAGCCCCTATGGATTGAACGCAGTGATGTCAGCATTAATGGCAATGAACAATCAGGGAGATAAGTTGCAGATATCAACTAATGGTTTGAGCGCAGTGATTTTAATTTTCCTAGTGTTTCTAATTTTCCATCAACCCCATGTTTATTGTGATGGAACCTTTGGTCTGCTGCTCACACAGCGTTAATTGAAGGCTCGTTTTTTTGTGCTTTGATCTTTCTGTCTTATCACGTAACCAAACCATTTTCTTTTTCAATTTTTATTTAATTCAGTTGGAGAAGGTATTGCTAGTTTTGTTTTCTCAGATCTTCATTTCTGGTCTTTTCTCTCAAACTATTTCCTGTCATGCGTCTAATACATTTCAACTCGGTAGTAGTTATTTTTTTTAATTACTTGGTCACCGTCTTCATCTGCCATTTCTCAGATCTATTTTCAATTGTGTTTGCTGGCTTAGATTTTGTTTGCATAATTTGATTAGTTTGCTTGTTTTGGACATCTGAATTTAAACCATCTTCAGTGCATTCGCTAATATGTAGCGGCAGCGCTGCAAGCTGGAAAAAGTGCTTTGGGGTTGTCCGATGTGCAATGTGGATGATATGTCTCCTAAACGCAACAAATATGAACTAATTAAGCTAAACATTAGATTAGTAAAGAGTTAAAGTAAATAGTTAAAGTATTGGGGCAAACATGTTTTAAATTAGATAGCGTGGTAATATCATTGAATTGACAGATTAGAAGGTGAGTTTAGATAGACCTACAGATTAGAAGGTGAGTTGAGATAGATAAACAAATTAGAAGGTGAGTTGATAGAAAACGAGATTAGAAGGTGAGTTTAAATAGAAAACGAGATTAGAAGGTGAGTTTAATAAGACAGATTAGAAGGTGATTTTATATAGACAAACAGATTAGAAGGTGAGTTGAGATAGACAAAGAGATTAGAAGGTGAGTTGAAATAGAAAACGAGATTAGAAGGTGAGTTTAAATAGAAAACGAGATTAGAATGTGAGTTTAAATAGACAGATTAGAAGGTGATTTTATATCGACAAAGAGATTAGAAGGTGAGTAGAGATAGACCTACATATTAGAAGTTGAGTTGAGATAGACCTACATATTAAAAGGTGAGTTGAGATAGACAAACAGATTAGAAGGTGAGTTGAGATAGACCAACATATTAGAAGGAGAGTTGAGATCATCATCATCAAGTACCGGGCCTGCTGGCGAAGGTGATCATGTCTCTCCACAACTTTCTATCTTGGCAGCTATTTATCATTTCTGTTGTTGACCTTCTGCCAAGCCATTCTCTTGAGCTGTCTGTTATTTTTTTGTCTTTGCATCCCTCTATCTCCTCGTCCCTCAATTTTTCCAGTTGTTACAATATATTCCAGAGTTGAGATAGACAAACAGATTAGAAGGTGAGTTGAGATAGACAAACAGATTAGAAGATGAGTTGAGATAGACAAACATATTAGAAGACGAGTTGAGATAGACAAACATATTAGAAGATGAGTTGAGATAGACAAACATATTAGAAGGTGAGTTGAGATAGACAAACAGATTAGAAGATGAGTTGAGATAGACAAACAGATTAGAAGACGAGTTGAGATAGACAAACATATTAGAAGACGAGTTGAGATAGACAAACATATTAGAAGACGAGTTGAGATAGACAAACAGATTAGAAGATGAGTTGAGATAGACAAACAGATTAGAAGGTGAGTTGAGATAGACAAACAGATTAGAAGATGAGTTGAGATAGACAAACAGATTAGAAGGTGAGTTGAGATAGACAAACAGATTAGAAGATGAGTTGAGATAGACAAACAGATTAGAAGATGAGTTGAGATAGACAAACAGATTAGAAGATGAGTTGAGATAGACAAACAAATTCGAAGAGTTAGAGTTTATATAAATAAAATGTCCTAAAGTAAATGCTTAAGTTAGAGGACTCACAAAAGGTGTGCGTCAGGAAAAAAAAACAATAAATTACTCAAGATAATGAAAGTTTAATTGAAAACTAAAAGGATATTTGAAGAATAATTGACACGAATGAATAGATTAGAAGAGGAATTGAAGGAGGAGGATATAAAATAAAAAGATATCTATGGGATAAATACAGTAGAAAAATTTATGAAGTAGATTGCTAGTTCTAGAATTTAGATGTTTCAAGAACAATAAGAAAAATAAACACTAAAGAAATTAAATGTGATAGAAGAAAGGTAGTAAACAGGTTTGCGAGATAAGATCTTAAATAGAGAACTGAGGAAAAAAAAATAAAGAATATTTTCCTTCACTTAATACATAAAGAAACAACATATAAAATGGTTTGACCACGTGATGAAACAGAAACATCAAAAGCACAACAATCCTTCAATGAAAGGCGCTAGAACATCAGACCCAATGGCCACCATAAAAAAGATGCATTTATGGAATATTAGAAACAATAGGAAACAACAGCAGAAAAGGCTAAAAGAAGAACACAAGACCGCAAACTATATCTCGCTTCGACACTGAGATGCTAATGAGGAAAGAAGGAAGTAGAAGACTGGTAGTTTAAAATATGAATTGATATTCGTCTTCTTCTTCTGCGATCATGGCTCATTCAGAGTAGGATTCCGGACTTTCTTATGAAGGCAGTTGTCTGTTTAAGTGATTCGGTTGCCCGTATAGTTTATTAATTGATATAAATATGAACATGATAAATGCCTCTTTTAGTACTTTGTTAAGAAAAAAAAACTACAATAGAAGGTATTGGACATAATTGTAGTATAAGTGATGATAACAAATCATATTAGAACACAGAACGAAGAGATAAAATAGTGTACGTGCGATATGGTAGTCGTGGTATTCAACATAAGTTTCAGCGAAGCATAAGAATATTGAGTAACGATGATTAGTTTGACCATAATTCTTACATGTTTTCACATTTAGTTGAAATTAAGAACTGTACTTGGGAAGGGGCGTAATACTATATTTTGCAGGTGAAAATAAGGTGACTAAAATGATGAAACAGGCTTCCTAACATATCATTTAAAATAGAATGTGTTAAGACTCTCACAGTTAAATTTATAGGGGAAAAAGACCATATTTGTCCAGTCAGTTTTGTTGTGAAGGGGAGATTACACAGATGGAGAATTTTATTCAAGTTCGGTAGAGTTAGCGGTCGTAAAACGTTTTTACGTGGTCACTTAAATGTCAGGCCACAAACTGAACATTCAGACAATAAAATTAAGTGAATTTTTATTTAAAGCATTTTAAAATTCATCAACATCGCGTGGTTCTTAAAAGGAACTGTTGTAGCATTTAGAACTACAGTACAAGTAACTCCAAACAATAAGGTTAGCAATAATTCCAAAAACAGCAAGTGCATGATGAAAACACAGATCTAATCTATGATCTCTTTTTGTTTGATTCATTGATTCATAAAACAAAGGGAAAGAACCCGTAAATATGATATGACAGCAAAATATGGCATTTGTCGATCAGGAGAAAGTCCAGTAACATATTGTTTGTTGATCAGGAGAAAGTCTAGTAACATATTGTTTGTTGATCAGGAGAAAGTCTAGTAACATATTGTTTGTTGATCAGGAGAAAGTCTAGTAACATATTGTTTGTTGATCAGGAGAAAGTCTAGTAACATATTGTTTGTCGATCAGGAGAAAGTCCAGTAACATATTGTTTGTTGATCAACTTTCGATAATTGCTGGAATAATGCACGTTTCCAAAACTCAGAACGTCAGCAGCTTTAGGTTGATAACGGTCAGAGAATCATAGCTGACTTTTGATTCAGTCAGTATCAATGAACAGTACATGGTTACGTCGAATCTGAGGTCTTGGCTACAAACAATCCGGAACTTATCGTCACCAGAAACCGTTGGTTCCCACATTAGGAACTTATCGTTACCAGAAATAGTTGGTTCCCACATTAGGAACTTATCGTTACCAGAAATAGTTGGTTCCCACATTAGGAACTTATCGTTACCAGAAATAGTTGGTTCCCACATTAGGAACTTATCGTTACCAGAAATAGTTGGTTCCCACATTAGGAACTTATCGTCACCAGAAATAGTTGGTTCCCACATTAGGAACTTATCGTTACCAGAAATAGTTGGTTCCCACATTAGGAACTTATCGTCACCAGAAAAGGTTGGTTCCCACATTAGGAACTTATTAGATATGTTTGTTGTCAGTCATGGACGTCAAGAGGGAAGAGCTTTTTTTTAGTTCTATTTTGTCATGAACTTTCAGACCAGCTTTTACTGCCCCCATGTGCATCTGTATAATCACTGGAGTCTGTAGAAATGTGGTTTTACAGAAGAATGTTGAGAGTACCATGGACAGCTAAGAAGGGTAATGAAGACTTTCTGAGAGAGGTCAAAGCAAAAAGAGAGCTAATTTCCAATATTAGGAAGAAACAATCATCATTTTTTGGCCATGTAATGAGAAGAGAACAACTGGAATATATTGTAACAACTGGAAAAATTGAGGGACGAAGAGATAGAGGGAAGCAAAGAGAAAAAATAACAGACAGCTTAAGAGAATAGCTTGGCAGAAGGTCAACAACAGAAATGATAAATAGCTGCCGAGATCGAAAGTTGTGGAGAGACATGATCACCTACGCCAGCAGGCCCGGTACTTGATGATGATGTGCATCTGCCTATGGCAAGATCTTCCTATTCTCTGTTGTTCTTGTCTACCTGTTACGTCACGTGTATAGAGGTTTATGTACAGAGGGAAATATCATCTTTTTTGCTTCTATTGCTAGCCCTTTGTCTCTTCGTAATCTATATCTTCTAGAATCTGGCAACGCTTCATTTAGCACATTCCGTCTTTACAACCTTTCCCCTTAATGAGCATATGTGGATTCTCAGTTCATCTAACAGTTTGTTTGTTTACCACCTGTCTCCTTTCTAAGGGATTACAGGTAGGTGCTACAGGTAAGGTACATACAATGGGTTTACCCCTTTTCTTGTTGCGAGTGGTATCAGACCAAGATCATGTGGCCGAGAGTCTAACCAAACAACTAATTGTATCTGTTTAATGAACCAACAAATTAAATATAAAACTGTTGCTAGTTAACTCGTGTTGTTGCCAGTGTTTTCCTTCATACTAAAATGTCAGTTTAATAGAACAATATCATCTCATTCAATATGTATGGTTCTCTTCGTCTTGTCAGACGGTCTAGCGGAGGCCATTGTGTATTTTTATTTAATTTTGTTTTTGTCGAACAGCTTCTCTCGTGGCTAATTCTACCAATGTTTGACAAACACACTTGGCCACAGAATGAATAAGTCAGGCCCACTGATCCACATGGTTTTCCATCCTTTTTCATGAGTCTTTTCTCTTCTACGTTTTGCCGTAGCACAGTCTCAAATAATGTTATACCATACCTTATACATGATCTACATGATGTGCGATCACTTGTCAGATGTTAACAGTCATTTTCACAGATGGAGAAAACATTTAGAGATGGTTTACAGATATCTCTATATAGTAGTTTAGGTCTACCGATTTGTCTTTTTCCGTGTGTTAGTTCACCATATAGTATTTGCCTGAAGATGCGCTTTCTTCCATTCGCTGGACATGCCCCAACCATCTTAGTCTTCGACATTTGAGCATCGACATGATTGTTGCGGTCTTAGCACGTTGCAGGAGAGTTAACTTGGTTATTTTGTCCCGCCATTTGATGTGCATTATTCTGTGGAGACATCGCATGTGGAAAACAATTAGTTTTTTGTTTCATGATTTGAGTATTTTGTCCAGGTTTCAGATCCATATAATACTGTGCTAAGCACACAAGTTTAATATATTAAGATATATCATTCAATATAACGATAAGATTAATATAGTGAGCCTCCGCAACTCTTCCTGGTGTATTATCTTTGCTCTAACATGAAAATATGAACTTTTGGTATTTGTGGGCTTTTAGTTTCTTTAAAGTCTTAGAAGTTGATGGGGATTTGCTCCTGATGGGTCCGATAAAAGAGAAAACATTCCCTGCAGGTAATTTGTAATCAATCAGACTATTTTGACTGTGTGTTTCATTACATAACAGTATAACTAGATCACTAATTATAGAAGGCACTGTCACGTATTTGGGGTGACCAGCCAAGCCACTGTTGGTGTCCATCATGAGATTTCCAGTTAGAAGAACAGTTGTTTAGCTATGAACATTAGAGAAAATAGAAGTATGTGACCCGGTTGTTATGTGACCGGATGATATGTGACCCGGTTGTTATGTGACCGGATGATATATTACCCGGTTGTTATGTGACCGGATGAGATGTGACCCGGTTGTTATGTGACACGGTTGCCATATGACCCGGTTGTTGTGTCCTAGCTGTATAGCTACAAAAAAGTAAGGTACACAAAGTTTACAATTACATAGGATATTCATATATAGTTACAGATAGTCAGCAACAACAAACTATAGAGTTGACATCTAAGTTATCATCATCATCATCAACAAGTACCAAGTTTGCTGGCGTAGTCACCAAAAGTCATGTTAATCCACAACTTTCGTTCTCGACAGTTATTTATCAATTTAAATCATCAAATCAAATCAAATTAACCTTCTGCCAAGCCATTCTCTTAAGCTGTCTGGTATCTTTTCTCTTTGCTTCCCTCTGTCTCTTCGTCCCTCAATTTTCCCAGTTGTTACAATATATCCCACATGTTCTCTTCTCATTACATGGCCAAAAATTGATGATTGTTTCTTCCTAATATTGGAAATTAGCTCTCTCTTTGCTCTGGCCTCTTTCAGGACATTTTCATTACTCTTCTCAGCTGCAGGTATTCTCAACATTCTTCTGTAAAACCACATTTCTACAGCCTCCAGTGATTTTCTTGTCTGTTGTCTTATTGTCCATGATTTACATGCATATGTTAAAATTGGTACTACCTAACTTTAATGAACTCTTTTTCTTGTTTCTATTGTCAAAAATGGATTGCATAGTATTTTCCTCATTTTTTTAAAGCTGCTTTTGCCTGAGCCATTCTGCATCTGACCTCTGTGTGCGTCTTCCGCCTGAGGTTAGCAAAGTTCCCAAATATTTAAATTTATTTACCTTTTTAATATTGTTCCACTTGTCTTTATTCTGCACTGAGGTGATGTCTTTTTCTTTGTTGTTACCATTACTTCTGTCTTTTGGCTATTAAGGCTGAGTCCTTTATTTTTTCTTTCTTTCATTTTAATGTCTAACATTTCTTGTAACTCAATTTCACTCGTAGCGATTAAGACTATATCATCAGCATACCTTAGATTATTTATATTATGACCTCCAATTGTTATTCCAGACATCCCCCTTATGGATCTTAAAATAAACTCACTTTACATATTAAACAAATCTGGTGACAGCACAAAACCTTGCCTAGCAGCCTGTTTTATTTGTTGAAACATTCCCAATTGATTTCCATTTCTTATAGCCGCTGTCTGTTGCCAGTACATGTTCTTTATTATTCTTAGATCTTTGCTGTCTACGTTTATGCCTTCTAAAATTTTGACTATTTCTTGGTGCTTTACTTTATCAAATGCTTTGGTATAATCTATGTAACATAGGTATAGATCTGTTTTCACCTCTATGGCTCTTATATATATATATATATATATATATATATATATATATTTAGATTGATAGATTGGGCAAAGACACATGAAATGATTATAGGTAACACCTGGTTCAGACAACACCCTCGGCGACTATGGACATGGCAAAGCCCAGACAAAAAAGTACACAATCAAATTGATTTTATACTGGTACAGAGAAGATTCAGGAATGGGCTAACATCGGTTAAAACAAGGCCAGGAGCAGATTGTAATAGTGACCTTGTACCAGTAGATGGAAAGATAAGAATAAAACTGCGGAAGGCACAGAAATCACCAAGAAATATAAAATTAGAACTAGATATGCTAAGAGTAGATAAACAGATGAGTGATAAGTACAGC
Organism: Megaustenia siamemsis; assembly: GCA_032433765.1. Lineage (NCBI taxonomy): Eukaryota > Metazoa > Mollusca > Gastropoda > Stylommatophora > Ariophantidae > Megaustenia > Megaustenia siamemsis. The sequence continues at coordinate 46,696,781 of JAVIAB010000047.1, forward strand.
ATGATAGTACAAAATAGATATAATGCTATTGAGAAAATACAGGACATCCAGGAGCAGTGGGAAATGCTCAAACAATCAATTCAGCAAACATCAAAAGAAGTGATACCAGTGACTAAAAGAATCAACAAAAAGAAATGGATTACAGAAGAAATATTACAACTAATGGACGAAAGAAGAAAACATAAGAAAGAAGAACGGACATACAAAATATTGCACAAAGAGATCCAAAACAAGTGCAGAGAAGCAAAGGAAGGATGGTTAAAACAGAAATGTGAAGAAATGGAAAAACAACAAAAGAAAGACCCAAAATTTATGTACAATCAGTTAAATGAATGACCAGGAAGAAAAGAAGTCAAAGTTTCAGGATGTGTGAAATCAATGGAAGGAAATATAATAATGGGACAGGAGAAGACAATAGAAAGATGGACAGAATATATCAGTCAACTCTATGATGATGAAATACCAGAATTAAACAATTCAAATGAAGACACAGGACCACCAATAATGCAGAGTGAAGTGGAGGACGCAATTCAACACATGAAAAGAGGCAAAGCTCAAGGCCCCGACAATATAACAATCGAATAGATAAATGCATTAGGAGAGTTGGGAGTACAAGTCATAACAAAATTACTCAATGACATATATACCACTGGACATATACCCGAAGATCTACTAAAATCTATCCTTGTAGCCATACCGAAGAAGTCAGGCGCTACTGATTGTGAAGACCATCGCACCTTTAGTCTCATGAGCCATATGACTAAAATATTACTAAGAATAATTATGAATCGTGTAAGGAACAAAATAAAACCAGAAATAAATGAGGAACAATGTGGATTTGTGGAAGGAAAGGGCACCAATAATGCGATATACATCGTGAGAACATTGATAGAAAGATCTATAGAGGTAAAGAAAGATCTATATATGTGCTTTATAGACTACACAAAAGCATTTGACAAAGTAAAGCATGTGGAAATAATAAATATGCTGGAGAAATTAAACATTTGATGGCAATGATCTGCGAATCATAAAAAACATGTACTGGCAACAAACAGCATCTATACGAATTAACAACCAAACAGGACAATTCCAATATATAAAACAAGGAGTCAGACAAGGCTTTGTTCTGTCACCGGATTTGTTTTCACTTTACAGCGAATATATTATGAGATCAATAGTAGACAAAAAAGGAATTGAAGTAAACGGTCACAACATAAATAATTTGCAATATGCGGATGACACAGTCTTAATAGCAGAGACAGAGAACGAACTACAAGAAATAAAAGACATAATAGTAAAATAAAGCAACAAGAAAGATCTCAGTCTGAATAGTAAGAAAACGTAAGTAATGGTTATATCGAAGAAACAATCATCACCATCATGCAGCATACAAATAAACGAGACAAATCTGAAACAAGTACAACGTTTCAAATACTTGGGCACAATAATTACATCAGATGGGAGATGCACCACAGAAATAAAAAGTAGAATAGCTCAGGCCAAAATAGCATTTCAGAAAATGAAAAAATATTTTATGCAACAAATCTTTGTCAATAAAAATGAGAAAGAGAGTTCATCGGTGCTATATAGAACCAATTCTGACCTATGGAAGCGAATCATGGACAGTAGACAAACAAATGAAAAGACGATTAGAGGCCACAGAGATGGGATTTCTCAGAAGAATGTTGAAAGTTCCCTGGACAGATAAAAAGACCAATGAGGAAGTTCTCAAAGAGGCCAACACAAAAAGGGAGCTCTTAAAAAACATCAGAAAGAAGCAATCGACATTTTTCGGGCACATCATGAGAAGAGGAAAGTTGGAATACTTGGTTACAACTGGCAAAATAAAAGGAAAGAGAGATCGCGGACGACAAAGAGAGAAAATACTGGATAGCTTGGTGTCATGGCATGGAAAACAGTCAACAACAGAACTGATACGATGCACTGTAGATAGAAGATTGTGGAGGGACATTATCGCCTACGCCAACCGGCAGGGTACATGATGATGATGATATATATATATATATATATATATATACATATACATACATATATATATATATACATACATATACATACATATACATACATATACATACATATATATATATATATATATATATATATACATACATATACATACACATATATATATATACATACATATACATATACATATATATATATATACATATATATACATATATATATACATATACATATATATACATATATATATACATATATATACATATACATATACATATATATATATACATATACACATATATACATATACATATATATATGCATATATATACATATACATATATATATGCATATATATACATATACATATATATATGCATATATATACATATACATATATATATATGCATATATATATGCATATATATACATATACATATATATACATATACATATACACACATATACATATACATATACATATATATATACATATACATATATATGTATATACATATATATGTATATACATATATATGTATATACATATATCTATATATATATATATATATATATATATATATATATATATATATATATATATATATATATATATATATATATATATATATATATGTTTGACAAAAAAAGGATTTCCGGAAAAAATGTCAGCCAAGTCGTCTTTGTATTCATCGCATTGTGGTTACATTGAGTGATCTTCTCGTTTGTTTTTATTTCCTGAGAACATGCGATCGTAGGTTTCGATGGAGGCCACCCGGAAATTCTATTCCTCTAGACTATCTATCTATTAACTTTTCGAGCCGTAGCCGGCCCATAGGGCGTAGACCAAGATACTCCCTCTCTAATCTGAATTTTTGTTCTAGCAGTTTTAAATTCTTTTAAAGATATTTTATAAAATCTCGCTATTTGTCTCTGTTCTGTGCAAGCAGCTCTATCTCATTGAGGGAGCCGATTCCTGCTGCTCTTGCCTCTCTCATCAATGTTCTTCTCAGTGTCTCTCTGGATCTTCCTCTATTTCTCTTACCTGTTGTTTCCCCCATGAGGGCTTGCTTTGCTATTCGGTTATTATCTCTTGTCATCACATGTCCAACATATGACCATCGTCTTTTCTTTATTACTGAAGATATTAGTGGTTAATTGGCGATTACTCTCATTTCCTCGTTTGTTTTTAATTCGTTACAGGCAAAACCAAGTATTTTCCTTAGACATTTATTTTTCGAATGCGTTCAACTTTGTTTCTATATCTCTTGTTTTCCAGCTTTCACACGCAAACGTAAGGGTTGATTCCTCTAGACTGCACCTAGCTAAACCTAACTCACTTCTTGATCAGTTAGACTCTATCCTGCAAGTACGTTGGCACCCTTTCACAGAAATCTGGACCTCTATCTACCAACTTATATTTATAATTACAGCAGCATTGCTATTGTTTGCTTGTTCTCCACTTACATTTATTATCCTTATCAATACATATTTTTCCACTTTATATTTCAGTTTTACTATACTCTCCCCATTCCTCTTTTTTTTTCATAATAGCTGCACTTTACTACTCCTGTCTGACAGTCCACCACCCTGCATCGCCAGTTCTCCATTATCCCCCTATCACGCCTCATTTATCGTACTTAATTAACGTCGAGCTTTGTTTGCTCGTTTTCACTTCATATATATATATATATATATATATATATATATATATATATATATATATACTCCCCTATCTCTAGTGATTACTTTTGTCATGCTTGACTGTCTCTCACACATCATTCCACCACCTTCTAATCTCGTCCGACTCCCCGTCTAATGATCCGACTGATTTCCAACCCCACCTTCCTCCCCTCCTGCGTCCCATTTGACTGCAGTCATCAACTCGCTTGGAGCTTTTGGGTCTTGCCTCAGTTAGTTTCGCATTTATTATTATTATATATATATATATATATATATATATTTGTTTACTACTTTTCATATATTTATTTTTTAATCTTTCAATATGTAGCGCATCTCTCTTTCGTCTCATCATTGCATCTCTTATCCCTCTTTTATTTCTCCTTCATTTGCTTCTTACGCTTATCCCAGATGTTGTAGAGTTTATGTTTACTTCGTTGTTCGTTTGTGTTATTTTCGTTTTCTGAGAAAGGCCGCATCTAGGCTGAAACGCCAGTATTTTGTTGCATTCCTTCTTTATAAAGCTGTCACCATACCTTGTAGGTGTGTGCTCTACACCCAACTACTTGCTGCTGCTACCAGCTTTACAACAGCACAGACATTATTAGTTCCCTGTTCCTCCCGTTATCTTATGATACTTAATTCACACTAATTGTTTCATGATTAGTGGACTCTAGAATTATGAATATGAATCAGTATTGAATCACTTTGAAGGCAAATCTAACAAGAAAAATCACCTTGCGCCCTCCATGCTCAATTATTTATAGTCTGTGTACCCTGTCTCAGTCAACCAATGAAAAGAGAATTTTAATGAGTTCTGGCCCACGTGTATCTCCAAAATGGTGGAAAGTTGTCTCTTTTTCTGCTTGACATGGTCATTCCCTGTTCATTGGACGACAATCTTCTCTATATTTCCTTATTGCTGTTCAAGATATCACGCATTTGCCAAGTGACCCATAATGTCAGTGCTCATCCCCAAAGTAAGATCATATCTTTGCCATTGTTTTATTTTGCAAGTGATTTTTACCTCTAAGTGAACTCTTAATTTAACATGTCAATACATTATTCAGAGACTAACTTTAATTTATTGCTGACGAGTTCTCTTTATCATCTCATCTCTTATTTCTATCTATCAACTTATTCAACTTATCTCTCATTCTATGTTCCCGTCCTCCTTCTCTCTAGTCATAGGAATACCATTACAATTATATGTAACTGAAGGCGTTGTACTGGTGCTAAAAGCGTTGAAATTGCACTTTCACAAGTAGAGTGAAGACCAAAAAAAAACAGGTAACTAAACTGTAGATCAAGAGCAGCAACAAGGAATCAATGTCATAACCAATATATCAAAGGATGGAAAATATTTACAGTTTGGAAAACTAGCACTTAAAGAGAAAAAAAGCACTTAACAGTTTATAACTAAATAAATGAGTTAGTAATTCGGATGATTCCACTGGCACGGGCGGTTGAGCAATTATGGATTTTAATTCGTTTGCTGTGATACCGAGGCCTTCCATAACTAATAACAATAACAATAACTAAATAAATTCACAATAAAGGCACATTGTATATTTATGGCCATGCCAGAGAGGAAAGCAAAAGGTTAAAGGACATGAATAAACCTTCCAGAGATGGTTAAAATCAGATTATTAGAATGTGGGAATCCAAACAGAAAGTACAACATTGTAATGTAAAAGACTGAGTAGTACGATATGCCAGGCAGATGAGATGGCGCAAATACCAGATATCGAAAAGTGAATAATTTTTAGCCAAGACGCCGGAAAACACCTGACCTGAAAGTGGTCAGATATTTAAGCTACTTTGTTTGCGCCGAAACTGGCAACAGCTGACCAATATCTTTCTTCGCTCAACCACGGTGGCTCTGGTAAAAGGCGAAACAATATGACCATGCCAGAAAGGATCAAGAGTGAGTGCAAAACGATATTCCCTAAAAATGCTGAAGTTATTTTTTGCTCACACCCAAATATCATACAATATGTTTTCCTGGCGAGTTTCACGTTTTAACCTCTTCTTATTCTTTCTTCTTCTTTTTTCTTCCTCTCCTTCTTCTTTCCTTATTTGCCATTCAGGGTCGAGGTTAGATATAATGCTGTCTTTTGCTGATCTATTCGCTACTGCTATTATGCTTCCTAGTGTTTCTAATATTCCATCAATCCATCTTTTTCGGGGTCAACCCTTGATTCTGGTGTTCTCGCAACATTTGTCGAAGGCTCGTTGTGTTGTGTTTTGATCACTCTGCCTTGTCACACGGCTAAACCATTTTATCTGTTGTTTCTTTTTATATTGTTTGGCGATGGTTATTCCTACCTTTTTTTCTCAGTTCTTCATTTCTGATCTTATCTTTCAGGATGTTTCCTGTCATTCGTCTAACACAATTCATCTCTGTAGAGGTTATTTTCTTATTGTTCTTGCATCTAGGTCCAGGACTGGCATTGGTAGCACAATGTTGGGATGAAGATTGTATTGTAGAGTGCCCGTTTTGCCTCTAGAGTTATTTCCTTGTTGGATAATAGTGGTGATCACTCTCCAATGATTTTACAAGCTTTGTGAATTGTCGTTTGTCACTAGACTTCCTAGGTATTTGGATTCCTCTACTTGTTTTAGTTGACTGCCTTCTACAGTTATGTTGATGTTCTGTTTCTCTTTTGCGATATTCATGACTTCTGTTTTATTGATGTTGATTTTCATGTTGTAATTAGTGCCTGTGCTGTTGAGTTTATTTAAGTACTTGTGTGGGTCTTCTATTTTTCCATCTATTAGTCTGCAAATTATAACAATAAAATAATTATAACAATAAAGAGATAGAATACTGGATAGCATGGTGTCATCGCATGGAAAACAGTCAACAACATAACTGATACGATGCACTGTAGATAGAAGATTGTGGAAGCACATATTCGCCTTCGCCAGCCGGTATGGCACATGATGATAATAATGTCTGCAAATAAAAACTCGATCTCCTCTTGATAAGTTTATATAGAAGAACTAAGCACATTAATGATGAAATATAACACGTCTTATACAATGGCTCCACAGACATTTAAAGCGCTTCTAAACTTCAACTGTTAAAATGTTGAGAACCGCTGGACTACATAAAACAATTTTATTTTTGACTTTACTGGCCGATTTTCTGTGTTCTGTACAAATGGCATTAGTGATTTATTTCTAAGTTTAGTGTATCCAGCTATGGCCAAGACAATGATCACTTATCGCATGGGCAGAATGGGCAAATAATCCAAAGATTAGCTCGCTATTTGCAGCACATGTCCTACTCGAGGCAGTCAGTGTATCAGACAGCAAATAAAATGTTTCTTCATTCCCAAAACGCCAAGAGCACTGGTGGCAGGATTTACTGAGGTATAGGTCTAAATCTCTCTTATCAACCAGCCAATCGAGAGCTCTGATAAAAATATCTGGCCGAAGGTGTTACAAACCAGATATATTATGTCTCGATACACGTGAAGTGCCGGCTTCAGATACGGATGTTTTTTTGTTTTTTTCGGGCGGCCTCGGTAGCCGAGTTGGGAAAACCACCCGACCGGGCTACCGACGTTCGGACACACCTTGTTCGATTCTCGCTGGGAGCAGTGTGAACTGTACTCGTGGTTGGAAAAAAAATACCCTCACCGTCGACCAACCGTTGGCAGAAATGGGTTCCAGGGTATTACCCTGGGAAGGTGAGGAATGTTGCCTGGCATCTGAGTTTCGATGCTTGAGGCGACACTATCAAGAAATTTCCGAAAATTTCTGGATAGGCGGCCGAGCACATATGGGTGTAAACTCGCGTGCTAAGATAGGCGGCCGAGCACATATGGGTGTAAACTCGCGTGCTAAGATAGGCGGCCGAGCACATATGGGTGTAAACTCGCGTGCTAAGATAGGCGGCCGAGCACATATGGGTGTAAACTCGCGTGCTAAGATAGGCGGCCGAGCACATATGGGTGTAAACTCGCGTGCTAAGATAGGCGGCCGAGCACATATGGGTGTAAACTTGCGTGCTAAGACGCCGGTTCAAGTCTCGTACTTTACCTTTACGGATGTTTGTTTTTTCAAATTTCCTGACACAGTTCTGGACAGTTAAAGAAATCATAAGACTTGAACTTTCCCGGAACAGATTTCAGACATTAATTTTATAATTCAGTAAAGTAGTGTTATGTTATATAGCTTGAAATATTTTAGGTTTGTTTATTTTCACAAAGAAGTCATGGGATGCACCAAAAGGGCAGCTCATTTATATTCGAGCCATGGACTAAGCAATTTTTACTTTGAACACCACGATATCTGTTATTGGAGCGAGTTGGCAGATTTTTGAAAATGTATTCAAGGGTTTGAACATAAATGTTTGTTCATAGTTCGTTAACCATCGCTGTAGATAAAGTCTTTATTTTGATGGTTTCGTTTGTGACTTGGTAGCTAAGGACCTAACTTGTGCAAACTGATGGCATTGGCAAGGATCATTTTGAATCTATGAAGTGGGCTCATTTTGTGTTTAACTCAAAAGCATATGTGCTTTTTAACCAAAGACCCTTTTGGGGACTCAAGGAAGATAACCCCGATGGAAGAATGAATTGTACTATTAGTCCCATAACTGATTCGCTTCCAGAGGTTTATGATGTAAACAATGCAGTTTTGTCATTGCAAGTGAATAATGTCCACACCCATAATTGGTCAGGATTGGGTAGCAGCAGCAGCTTTATAGCGAACACAGAAAACATCACAGGATTGTGCTGTTCTGAAACAGCTATGCCATGCTAACCTAAAATTGCCTTTAATGGGATTACTGTGACCACAAACCACTCTCCATGTGTGTGCCACATATTTACACCCCAGAAAGAAATACTGAATATAACAGCATCATATGTCGTCTGTGATATTAATGACCACAGACCAGGAGCCTCCAGTATGATTGATACAACTGTTGCACCAAGCACTTCACCAGCAGAGCCATATCTATGGAATGTTAATCTGACATTGTTCTTGAATGATGTCCAAGTTAATGAGACATCAGAATCGTGTGGCAGCAGCTACAAGACGGGAGCAGAGAACACCATCAAGTTCTTTTGCTATAAAGGAGACTTGCCTTGCTATCCCAGAATTGCCTTAAATGGGATCACTTAGTTGAAAACTTCTCCTCTTGTGTAAACTACACATTCACACCAAGAATGAATCAGTGAAGGTCACAAAATCATATTCTCTCTGTGGTTTTACTAACTACAGGTCAGGTGGCTTCTGTTGGATTGGAAATGATAACTTACCACCACTGTGTGTCTATATGTTTGGAATTGGAGTCATCAACGATGGCCTAACATCATCAAGTGCTACGACGATCATCATTTTCGGGACGACGTGAACTCCCATGGTATATGGTGGATAGGCGGCAGGAACCATTGAAGGCTATGTCTGAAAAGTGTTCCTTCTTACAGTTTCCTCATATTCTAAGCCCGGCTTGTCGCAGGAGCTACTGAGTTAAGTGCTCTGTGCACAACGTGAGCTGTGTGTCTCATCCGTTTTGATCCTGTTTCGATATCCCGCTTGTTTACGATGAATGATGATATCGTATGACAGGGAACAGTTGGCTGTGTTCACTTTCTGCGCGGTTTCGCCTTATGTCTTTTGGCGTGTGCTGAGACTGCTACGATGGGAACTACAGTTACCTTTCTATGTTTAGGAGATGAGTTAGTAATTCGGATGATTCCACTGGCACGGGCGGTTGAGCAATTATGGATTTTAATTCGTTTGCAGTGATACCGAGCCCTTCCATAACCAATAACCAATATCTTCACAAGTGAAATTAAATAATGATTTCTAATCAATTAATAGCGAGCAGTTAAAATATGGAAATGTGTATCCGTTTAACAGTAAAATGTTATTAAAAACCTGAGGCATGGTGACATGATGATGATAGAGTCTTAACTTAAAGATTTAAAAGGCGAGACAAAACATGATTGACTTTATGGAGATGTAAAGTAAAAAATAGTCGATCACCAACAGAAGACAGACAGGAGTGTTAGTCGCAATAATGCATTCCTTAAAGAGGCAGATGAGGAGAGGAAAGTTATAACAAGAATTAGGAAAAGGCTGTCCAGGGGAATAAGGGTAAAGTTATAACAAGAATTAGGAAAAGGCTGTCCAGGGGAATATGGGGAATGTATGGAGAAGAGGTGGGCTGTAATGGTTGATAACATTGGGGAAAATAGAAGACAGCAGAGATGCAGGCAGTAGACAGAGGGAAAATAGAAGGCGGTAGAGATGGAGGTAGTAGGCAGAGGAAAAATAGAAGGCGGTAGAGATGGAGGTAGTAGACAGAGGGAAAATAGAAGGCGGTAGAGATGGAGGTAGTAGACAGAGGGAAAATAGAAGGCGGTAGAGATGGAGGTAGTAGACAGAGAGAAAATAGAAGGCGGTATAGATGGAGGTAGTAGTAAAGGGAAAATAGAAGGCGGTAGAATTGGAGGTAGTAGACAGAGTGAAAATAGTTTCCGAAGAACAGATCATGTGCTAATCAATTAACTACACTACGTATAATAGTTGAACAAAGTTTAGAGCTACAGTCCCCTCTTTATATTGGATTCATAGATTACGGAAAGGCAACGGTAAGGCATTTGATAGTTTAGACAGAGGAATGTTTTGGAATTTGCTGAGTCATTACGGAATCCACACAAAGTTTATTAAACTGATACGAACAATGTATGAAGGAATGAAATGTAGTGTGGTGCATGAAGGGCAGCGTACAGAAGCATTTGAAATAAGAACAGAAGTAAGGCAGGGATGCCTTCTATCTCTATTTCTCTTTCTACTGGCCACAGATTGGATTATGAAAATAACTATTAAAAAAACAGAAATGGAATCCAGTGGTCACTGACCAAGCAACTTAATGATTTAGACTTTGGTGATGATATAGCTCTCCTATCACACAACCATCAATAGATGCAGGATAAAATGAGCGTACTTGATGAGAGATCACAACCGATGGGACTGAAAATAAATAGAGATAAGACTCAAATTATGAGTATTCATACAGTTAGCAATAACTAAATAAAAATAGGAGAAATACCTCTACTAGACGTACAATTTTACATATATCTGGGCAGTAATATAGTCAAAGAGAGAGGAACAGAAAAGTATGCCAAAACAAGGATATCAAAAGCAAGAGGAGCATTTGCTGCACTGGGAAACACATGGAAGTCCAAAGAAATTAGGTTAAATACTAAAATAAAAATTTTCAACTCCAATGTTAAGTCAGTTTTATTATATGGCCGTGAAATATGGAGAACACATAACATGACAATCATGAAGATACAGACTTTCAATAATGGATGCTTACACAGAATAAAAGGATGGAAATGGCAGGACAAAATCATTGACACAGAATTATGGAAATGTACCTGTCAAATACCAGTGGATAAAGAGATATAGCGAAGACGATGTCGCTGGATAGGACACACACTACGGAAGCCAACTAATAGTTTTACAGGACAGATCCTTTTTTAATCCCCATGGAAAAAGACATAGAGGAAAACCAAGGAATTCTTGGAGAAGACAGAAGCAGAGATGAAGATGATGGGGTAGACATGGAACGATCTTAAAAGAATAGTAAGAAACAAAACGGCTTGGAAAGTGTTTGATGAAGACCTATGCTCCATTGGAAGCTGAAAGGTAGAAGAAGAAGAGAGATGGAAGTTGTAAACAAAAAGAAAATAGAAGGCGGTAGAGATGGAGGTAGTAGACGGGGAAAATAGAAGGCGGTAAAAATGGAGGTAGTAGACAAAAGGAAAATAGAAGGCGGTAGCGAAGGAGGTAGTAGACAAAAGGAAAATAGAAGGCGTTAGAGATGGAGGTTGTAGACAATGGGGAAATAGAAGGCGATAGAAATGGAGGTTGTAGACAAAAGGAAAATAGAAGGCGATAGAAATGGAGGTTGTAGACAAAAGGAAAATAGAAGACGGTAGCGAAGGAGGTAGTAGACAAAAGGAAAATAGAAGGCGATAGAAATGGAGGTTGTAGACAAAAGGAAAATAGAATGCGATAGAAATGGAGGTTGTAGACAAAAGGAAAATAGAAGGCGATAGAAATGGAGGTTGTAGACAAAAGGAAAATAGAAGACGGTAGCGAAGGAGGTAGTAGACAAAAGGAAAATAGAAGACGGTAGCGAAGGAGGTAGTAGACAAAGGGAAAATAGAAGGTGATAGAAATGGAGGTAGTAGACTGAGGGAAAAGCGATTGGTTTGACGTGACATGCCATAAAAGAGCATCAGCAAAAAAGCACAAGATCGAGGCTCATGTAATGATATCTCTATCTCTCTCTCTCTCTCTCTCTCTCTCTCTCTCTCTCTCTCTCTGTCTGCGATCAGGGCTCAATCAGAGCAGGATTCCAGACTCTCACATGAAGTCAGCTGTCAGGCTATGTGTGTTGATCGCCCCCACAGACAGAACATAACAATTAGAGTCTGCTAGATCCACTCCGATTGAACACCCGTTAAAACGTTGCACTGTGTTCTGCGCCAGTGGCCCAGTGCATCCGATTTCGGCCAGCATTTTATTCAGGTTTGCTTTCCTTAGCCTTTGATTGTCCCCAATCTTCCTGCAAGACAACAGATGATCTTTTCTCTAGGGGGATTCTGCCCTTAGATGGTCGGCCTTCCCAGGTTTACGAGCACAATCTGCCTGAGTCCCTAGAGGTGACTAACACAGACATGCACACACAAAGATAAGAGATTTGACTAACACAGACATGCACACAGCGATACGAGGCATGACTAACAATGACACACACCAATATATATGACACATGCCTAACATAAACATGCGTATAAAGATATGAGATATGACTGACACAAACATGCACACACAAGAATATGAGATGTGACATACACAGCCATGCACACAAAGATACGAGATATCACTAACCCAGACATGCACACACCAAGATATGACACGTGACTAAACACAGACTCACACCAAGATATGACACGTGACTAAACACAGACTCACACCAAGATATGACACGTGACTAAACACAGACTCACACCAAGATATTGACACGTGACTAAACACAGACTCACACCAAGATATGACACGTGACTAAACACAGACTCACACCAAGATATGAGACATGATTAACACAGACTCACGCCAAGATATGAGACATGATTAACACAGACTCACGCCAAGATATGAGACATGATTAACACAGACTCACGCCAAGATATGAGACATGATTAACACAGACTCACGCCAAGATATGAGACATGATTAACACAGACTCACGCCAAGATATGAGACATGATTAACACAGACTCACGCCAAGATATGAGACATGATTAACACAGACTCACGCCAAGATAATAGACATGATTAACACAGACTCACGCCAAGATATGAGACATGATTAACACAGACTCACGCCAAGATATGAGACATGATTAACACAGACTCACGCCAAGATATGAGACATGATTAACACAGACTCACGCCAAGATATGAGACATGATTAACACCGACTCACGCCAAGATATGAGACATGATTAACACAGACTCACGCCAAGATATGAGACATGATTAACACAGACTCACGCCAAGATATGAGACATGATTAACACAGACTCACGCCAAGATATGAGACATGATTAACACAGACTGTCGCCAAGATATGAGACATGATTAACACAGACTCACGCCAAGATATGAGACATGATTAACACAGACTCACGCCAAGATATGAGCCATGGTCAGCACACGCACGCACGCACACACGCACGCACGCACGCGCGTGCGCGCACACACACACGCACGCACGCACACGCACACACACACACAATCTAAGATATGAGCCATGGCTAGCACAGAAATACATCAAGATATGAGCCATGGCTTCACGGAAAAACACCAACAAATGAACCATGTCTAGCACAGAAACACATTAAGGTATCCATATGCTTGGGTGTGTTGCAGTCGGCAGACTCTTCTTAACGTGGGAATCATCGACAAACGAGACGCAGGCCCGATTAACTGTTCACAGGTTTCGTTTAAACAGTTGTCCGGAGATTTGAGAGTGCAGTCTGACTCGTAGAATGTTTCATTGCATGTACAGTTCCCGGTTGACTGTACACAGGTGTCGTTGAAACAGCTGTCCGGACATCTGAGAGTGCAGTCTGACCCGTAGAACGTTTCCTTGCACGTACAGTCTGCACTTTCCGGGTCACATATGATGTCACAGCCATCAGAACATGTCTGTTTGCACTGTAGACAAATATTACTATCGGGACAAGTGTCATTACAGGTGTAGCCAGGATGTTTACATTGTAGGCATTTTCCGGATTTTTCCTCACAAAAAGGACAGACACTGAGACAAGACCCGGAGCAGTCGTGTCCATAGATCCCATGTGAACAGATGCCGTGACACGTACCGAATATGACGTTGCAGCCTTTGCTACATCCACTACACACTACACAAAACGACCAAGAATGCCCGTCCAGAACATAGGTGTCTGTAAATGTTTGCACCTCACACACCGTCAGTGCACTGTCGACCTACGAAATGGTCGATGAGAACTCAATCTTAATGTGTGCCATTGTCGCTTGTGTGGTGACTACAATTGTATTCACAGAAATATTTGGGTATGATATATCATTATACTGGAACACTACGCCGCCACTGTCAGAGAAAGCCTTTAGAGTGGTATTTTTTACCAAATTCATAGTGCTAGCTCGATGATAGATTCGAATGGTGTGAGTCTTCTGGTGCGTGGCAAAGTTCAGATGCCAGTAAACAGAATTGGTTCCACTTCTCCATTGTGTGTGTGTGTGTGCAGTCATTGTCATAGAGATTGGTCTTTGTTTTGCTATTAACTACGGCCTCTGGTCCACATCCGTCTCCTGTATAACAAACATTAAATGTGTCGGATTGGTTTGTGTTCTGTTTGAGGGCCACATTCCGACTCCCGCCAATGTAGATGGAGCAGATATTTGCAAATATCGTCCCTTTTATCCGTAACTTGTTGATTAGCCCATCCCATGAGCAAAAGACATCAATCTCGTGCGAACTAACTACAAAATTGGATTCAATGTTACATGAGGCAGAACCATTTAGTTTTACCGTGAAACTGTCCGGATGTGTTAAGTCATTCAGATAAATCCTAAACCAGGAGAACAGCAAAGATTGATTGAGAGTTGCCTCAACTGATGTAGAATCTGTGTCCGGATTACATGTGGTGTAGTTGTTATCAAACAGGAAAGTAGGTTCAGATTTTTGAACGTATTTGTAAACGAGATCCAAGTACTGACACTGGGGTCCGAGTTATTCATGCTGACAACTGTCATTGTTTGGGCATGTCCCTGTAGTTTTGTCACAATAGCAGTGACATTGTAACGTACAACTTGCCCCATACCAACCGTCTGCAGAAGTTAGGTCATTAACTTCCAATGTCGCGTACGAAGCCAGCAGAATAAAGGCTTGATCTACAGCGGTGGTTAACGAACTTCGTACAAACATTTATTATCAAACCAGTGGTCACATTTCTAAAAATCCGCCAACTCCCTGTGATAACAGATAGCGTGATGTTAAAAGAAAACATTGTTTACACAATGGCACGAACCCGAACCATGTAATGATATTATATGTAACACATCTCAAAATGGACGGTTACAACAGGGAAAAAGTCGTCTTCTAAATTAACAATTAAAGCAAACCGGACAGTATTAAAACCGGTTAAGGAATTAAAAGTATAAATGACTGGATGGAACAGCAGAAGACGAGAGGGAAGACCTCCTTAGAGATAAATAAAAGAAATATCTCACTTTAAACAAGGCATCGCGCTAGAGAAGTATTAAAACTCAGTATGAACATTTGCAGGCTTTTCCTCGACTATGAGATTCAAAAGTGGACAGAGAACAAGAAAAAAAAAAAAAACGATGAATTCAAATGCATATCAACGGTTTGAACTTAGACCGATAAATGTAAAACATAAATAAAGTGCAAAATAGTTCGAACTAAGGGTATTCTGTATTTAATAAACAAACACGAAATAATATATCATGCAACACTAGTCTTTTGTTGAGTCTGGCGTCACCACAATCAATGCATTCCCATTTCCGCTCTGGCGCCGGTTCCAGCAATAATCGAAGTGTTCTCCTGTTTGATTGTTCCTGTCCTGCATTGATCATGCAACTATTATTTGGCAATAGAAATATAACACAAGAGATGTCCACTTCTATATAAACCGGTAAAGATATTAAAGTAAACCCTAAGCAACAGAAAATTTAGCAGCGATAGCTCAGTGGTTAGTGAACTAGACTACAAAGGACAAGAGGTAGAGTTCAATCCCAAGCGACGGCTGCCGGTTCACCCAGCCTTTTAATGGGTATCGGAATATTTTCTGGGAAGGTAAAGATGCATGGGCGTAATACCGACCACATTACCCCAAAAATCATGTACCAAGGATCTGTAAAATGTATGTTCACTAACACCATATTCCTTATACGCCACTTGGCGTGGGGGGGAGGGAGGGGGGGGGGCGGGGTACTTTACTTTTTTTTTTTTTACTAATAGAAAATTAGACCCAAACATTTTTTGAGGCTACAGCAATATCGATTTACTGAAAAGTATTGAAAAAAAAGACTGCAGCTTGAAAGGAATAATGAAGACTCCTAAAAGAGGCCTTACAAAAAAGGTAAACTAGTAACAATATCAATATGAAATAATCATCATTTGTTAGTGATTTAATGAGAAGAGAATACCTGGAAAATAGAATGTGACAGCTGGAAAAACACAAGGCAGAAGAGCTCATACGAAACAAAAAAGATACGAGAGAGTTTAAGAAAGAGTGGTCGGGAAGGAAGTGAACAACATAACTGATAATCTATTAAGTACAACAAAGGTAAACACAGAACTTCATAAAGACTACACTTCGAGAAAGATAACATAGACACGACTACACTTCGAGAAAGATAACATAGACACGACTACACTTACAGAAGGACAACATAGACACGACTACACTTCGAGAAAGACAACATAGACACGACTACACTTACAGAAGGACAACATAGACACGACTACACTTCGAGAAAGATAACATAGACACGACTACACTTACAGAAGGACAACATAGACACGACTACACTTACAGAAGGACAACATAGACACGACTACACTTCGAGAAAGACAACATAGACACGACTACACTTAGAGATGGACAACATAGACACGACTACACTTACAGAAGGACAACGTAGACACGACTACACTTCGAGAAAGACAACATAGACACGGCTACAATTAGTGAAAGATAACATAGACACGGCTACACTTAGAGATGGACAACATAGACACGGCTACACTTAGAGATGGACAACATAGACACGGTTACACTTAGAGAAGGACAACATAGACACGACTACACTTAGTGAAAGACAACATAGACACGGCTACAATTAGTGAAAGATAACATAGGCACGGCTACAATTAGTGAAAGATAACATAGACACGGCTACACTTAGTGAAAGACAACATAGACACGGCTACAATTAGTGAAAGATAACATAGACACGGCTACAATTAGTGAAAGATAACATAGACACGGCTACACTTAGAGAAGGACAACATAGACACGACTACACTTAGTGAAAGACAACACAATTACGACTACACTTCGATTAAGACAACATAAAGATAACTGGCGAGACTGAGGTAGATAACACAACTAGACTGAGGCAGATAACACAGCTAGACTGAGGCAGATAACACAGCAAGACTGAGGTAGATAACACAGCTAGACTGAGGTAGATAACACAGCTAGGCGGAGGCAGATAACACAGCCAGACTGATGTAGATAACACAGCTAGACGGAGTTAGATAACACAGCTAGACTGAGGCAGATAACACAGCTAGACGGAGTTAGATAACACAGCTAGACTGAGGCAGATAACACAGCTAGACGGAGGTAGATAACACAGCTAGACGGAGGTAGATAACACAGCTAGACGGAGGTAGATAACACAGCTAGACTGAGGCAGATAACACAGCTAGACTGAGGAAGATAACACAGCTAGACTGAGGCAGATAACACAGCTAGACTGAGGCAGATAACACAGCTAGACGGAGTTAGATAACACAGCTAGACTGAGGCAGATAACACAGCTAGACGGAGGTAGATAACACAGCTAGACTGAGGCAGACAACACAGCTAGACTGAGGCAGATAACACAGCTAGACTGAGGCAGATAACACAGCTAGACGGAGGTAGATAACACAGCTAGACTGAGGCAGCTAACACAGCTAGACGGAGGCAGATAACACAGCTAGACGGAGGCAGCTAACACAGCTAGACGGAGGCAGCTAACACAGCTAGACGGAGGTAGATAACACAGCTAAACCAAGATACATCAAGACCTCACTTACTAAGGCAAACAAAATAGCCCTAGCAAGGCTACACAAACTGTAACAAATCAAGGTAAAGAGAATTATTTCGATTTACTGCTAAAAGACTATCGGCTCATTCTTGACATTCTGAGTGGATGATAATAAAACATTCTGAGTGGATGATAATAAAACATTCTGAGTGAATGATGATAAAACTTTCTGAGTGGATGATGATAAAACTTTCTGAGTGGATGATGATAAAACATTCTGAGTGGATGATGATAAAACTTTCTGAGTGGATGATGATAAAACATTCTGAGTGGATGATGATAAAACATTCTGAGTGCATGATGATAAAAACATTCTGAGTGGATGATGATAAAAACATTATGAGTGGATGATGATAAAAACATTATGAGTGGGTGATGATAAAAACATTATGAGTGGATGATGATAAAAACATTATGAGTGGGTGATGATAAAACATTCTGAGTGGATGATGATAAAACATTCTGAGTGAATGATGATAAAAAGCATTCTGAGTGGATGATGATAAAACATTCTGAGTGGCTGATGATGGTAAAACATTCTGAGTGGATGATGATAAAAACATTCTGAGTGGATGATGATAAAAACATTATGAGTGGACGATGATAAAACATTCTGAGTGGATGATGATAAAACATTCTGAGTGGATGATGATAAAACATTCTGAGTGGGTGATGATAAAAACAAGTGAAGAATAACAATTAGAAATAATGAAACAAAGAGAAAGAAACACATGAGAAAACCGATTCTGTAGAAATCGAGTCGAAAGGGAAGTAAACATATTAATACATTACGTTTTGCGAAAATAAAACAATATGAACAATAAATATAATATATATATATATATATATATATATATATATATATATATATATATAATGGCAAAAAAAAATAGAGAATATTAGATGAGTGACGTATTAGAAACGCTGTATACTTTTGAAGATCGAGTGACTTAAATTTAATGTTATTAATCTATTGTTAAAAAAAGTAATGAAATGAAATTGTATATGAGAGCTGTTTAATTTTTTGTGATAAGTGAAAAACTAGATTCATTATGAAATATTGTTTCATTAAAAATCGAAAAACAACAACACAAAAATAGTAAACTTTGGAAATGTGAACCAATTTTAATTAATTACAAAATTAACAAAATAAAGAGAATATTGAAAATAAAACCATGACAGATAATGAAAATAATACAATACAGCTAAGTTTTTTTTCCCCTGCACAGATTATTTTCTAAGTGCAGCCAAGACATTACTTTTGTAGAGAGAACCCCACATTATCACATGCCTATAACAACCGATATGCTGATGACACAGTCTTAATAGCAGATAGAGAACGAACTATAAGAAATGATAGACATAATAGTAAAAGAAAGCAACAAGAAAGGTCTCAGTCTGAATAGTGATAAAACAGAAGTAATGGTTATATCGAAGAAACAATCATCACCATCATGCAGCATAAAAATAAACGAGACAAATCTGAAACAAGTACAACGTTTCAAATACTTGGGCACAATAATTACATCAGATGGGAGATGCACCACAGAAATAAAAAGCAGAATAGCTCAGGCCAAAATAGCATTTCAGAAAATGAAAAATATCTTATGCAACAAATCTATGTCAATAGAAACGAGAAAGAGAGTTCATCGTTGCTATATAGAACCAATTCTGACCTATGGAAGCGAATCATGGACAGTAGACAAACAAATGAAAAGACGATTAGAGAGCTCAGAGATGGGATTTCTCAGAAGGATGTTGAAAGTTCCCTGGACAGCTAAAAAGACTAATGAGGAAGTTCTCAAAGAGGCCAACACAAAAAGTGAACTCTTAAAAAACATCAGAAAGAAGCAATCAACATTTTTCGGGCATATCTTGAGAAGAGGAAAGTTGGAATACTTGGTTACAACTGGCAAAATAAAAGAAAAGAGATCGCGGGCTACAAAGAGATAAAACACTGGATAGCTTGGTGTCATGGCATGGAAAACAGTCAACAACAGAACTGATACGATGCGCAGTGGATAGAAGATTGTGGAGGGACATGATCGCCTACGCCAACCGGTATGGCACATGATGACGATGATAACAACACAAGCCACGAAAATGAACACCCGCGGCAAAAAGAAAAAAAGGAAACCAAAAATGTGTGGGCTAGAAATGAGAGGGCTGTACAGCCTGAGTTCGAAACTCTCAAGATTAAAGTGATGAAAGTTGTTTGGAAGAATTTGATGAAAACTAGCATAACGATATATTGGATGATAAAATAATGTCAGGTCGGGTAATTGCACCTGCTACTGTATGCAGTAAACAGTACAACCTGTGGCTGTCCCGCTGCCTCGCAGGTAAGCTCGGGAGAGTAAAAGGCTAAGGGAGGGTACCCCGAAGTAAAACAACCCTACAGCCTCGTGGGTGAAACCTTTTAGTCAAAGACTAGCGGAACCAACCGTAAACAAACCGACGGAAGGCAACAGAAAACCACAGTCGTAACTTCTTTGTACAATCATAAATCGCCACAACAATAGAAATTCATCATTTTTTTGGCCATGTAATGAGATGAGAACAACTGAATATATTGTAACAACTGGAAAAATCGAAGGACGAAGCGATAGAGGGAAGCAAAGAGAAAAATATACAAGGGTAAGCTGAAGAAAATGGTTTGGCAGAAGGTCAACAACAGAAATGGCAAATAACTGTAGAGATGGAAAGTTGTGGAGAGACATGATCACCTAAGCCAGCAGGCCAGGTACTTTATGATGACGATGATGAAAATAATATTCTAAATTAATAATAATATAAAATATATTTTCATGTAGATTTTCGACATGCAGTGAACACAACAGGAAAACGAATAGAAAGAGAATTAACTCTCTCCGTACCATTTGCCGCATAGTGCGTCACTCTTAATTTAATTAGTGTGGACCGTCATCAAACCATATCCTTTTTACCCGTCTTGTATCATCGTGGTATTGGTAAGTCTAATACCTTATTCATTTACCTAACAATTCATATATAATATGTTATATGATAAATAAATATAAATGTGAAGATTGATTCTTAAAACCATGAAAAATGCTGTCCCTGAAAACTTTTTCTTGTTTCTATAGATTCTACCCGTCTTGTATCATCGTGGTATTGGTAAGTCTAATACCTTATTCATTTACCTAACAATTCATATATAATATGTTATATGATAAATAAATATAAATATGTAGATTGATTTTTAAAACCACGAAAAATGCTGTCCCTGAAATCTCTTCCGATGCATTGATAAAGTTTCCGTAAAAAGTACACATCCCGAGGGCACAGACAAGATAGTGTAGGCTAGATCAAGGACAAACTATGTCGAATTGCACAAATAAATCAAACTGGAAATACTTGGAAACTTTGTTGACTCTAAAAAAAAAAAAAAGAGGGTGGAGGGGTGTCGACTGTTGACTGGTTTGTTGGTCCGTTGTCAAGGGTAATGAGACGGTTGATAGCCATTTTTATTTAAATTGTTCCGATTTGTCTTGCCCATTCATCGGTTAAATGGTGAGTTCAATAAAGTAATTATTTCATCATCACCATGTGCCATACCGGTTGGCGTAATCGTCATGTCCTTCCACAATCTTCTATCCACCGTGCACCGTATCAATTCTGTTGTTGACTGTTTGCTATAACACCAAGCTATCTAGTATATTCTTTATTTGTCGTCCGCGATCTCTCTTTCCTTGTATTTTGCCAGTCGTAACCAAGTATTCCAACTTTCCTCTTTTCATAATGTGCTCAAAACATGTTGACTCAAAACATGTTGATTGTTTCTTTCTGATGTTTTTTTAGGAGCTCCCTTTTTGTGTTGGCCTTTTTGGGAATTTCCTCACTGGTCTTTTTAGCTGTGCAGGAAACTTTCAACATTCTTCTGAGAAATTCCACCTCTATTGCCTCTAATCGTCATTTAATTTGTTTACTGTCCACAATTCGCTTCCATAGATCAGAATTGGCTCTATATAGCACTGATTTAACTCTCTTTCTCACTTCTATTGACATAGATGTGTTGCATAAGACATTGTGGTCTATAGATTCTACTTATTTCAGTCTATATATTCTACTCATTCAGTCTATAGATTCTACTTTCAGTCTATAGATTCTACTTATTTCAGTCTATAGATTCTACTTATTTCAGTGACCAAATGGCTTCATTCAGCAGATATCAATAAACGATTGTCCACTCACGCTTCGGTGCCAGACTGGTTTTTGCACACATTTAAGAACACACGTATTTTGGTTCACTTCTCAGAACTGGTTATATCTTTTTTTTCTAAGAACGCGTCGTATCAGAGGTTTATCTTAGAAGTAGAGAAGTTTGACTGATACCGACAGTTACCCACACATGTATAGTTGGTTACGTTGGCCTGGGTGATCTACTCCCCAAACGTTTACCAAAACGAGGCAAGAACCTTTACTTTACCTGCACTGGGTAACAGCCTATGGGCACATGACTTCTGGCCAATCGTGCTACACCACTAATGTAATTTATAATTTGTTGTTGACAGATTACCACGAGTTGATACGAGCTTGTTTGCCCTTTGACTCATAAGATGTGGCCAGTCGTAATGGCTTTCTTGACATTCCCGGCTCTTATTGGAGGTCGTCTGTCCCAGGCTACGCTGGGAAACTACTAGTCCAGCCCAGAGGTACTGCAATACTGGGTCCTCAATCAGTAACAGCCACCACTACAGGGAACACGTCGATCCTAGCTTCTGTTAGCCAGTCTGTTTTGACGCAGACTGTTACCAGGGGAGACCACGAGGAGGTAGATCTGCTAGGTCTTGGCCAGCTGATGGTGCGCCGGTCCTGCTATTGCGACCGCAGGTCGCAGGCGCTTAAGCTCCCCCTATGTAATTTATAAAGAATAGTTAGTTCGCAGTTAAAACCGACCAGTCACAAAACTGGCCAATCTAAAAACCTACCAGTGACAAAACCGACAAGTCACAAAACCGATCAGTCACAAAACCGATCAGTCACAAAACCGACCTGTCACAAAACCGACAAGTCACAAAACTGGCCAATCAAAAAACCAACCAATCACAAAATCGACCAGACACAAAACTGGCCAATCAAAAAACCGACCAATCACAAAACCGACCAGTCACAAAACTGGCCAATAAAAAAGCCGACCAATCACAAAAGCGACCAACTAATATATATCAACTACTATATCGACCAACTACAAGACCGACCAATCACTTATATGACCATACACATCCGTGCTCCAGATTTTCATGAGTACGAACTACAGGAATATATTGTACAAGTGCAAAAGTTAAGAAAAACAAGAAGAGACAAAAAAGATAACAAAGATCCAAAGACAGTCTAAGACAATAATTTTGAAGGGAGTTAAAAATAGAAATGACGAGGAACTGTAAAGATAAAAGCTGGAGTGAGTTGGTCACCTACATCAGTTGGTACGAAGTTTGGTGATTTGGTTATTTGGTTATGGAAGGCCCCGGTATCAAAGCAAACGAATTAAAATCCATAATTGCTCAACCGCCCGTGCCGGTGGAATTATCCGAATTACTATCTCATCTCCCAAACAAAGAACGGTAGCTGTAGTCCCCATCATAGCAGTCTCAGCACACACCAAAAGACATAAGGCGAAACCGCATAGAAAGTGAACACGGCCAACAGTTCCCTGTCATACGATATCAGCATTCATCGTACACAATTAGAATATTGGAACATGATCAAAACGTTTGGTGATCACATCGTTTTGCTCACAGCAACATTTTAGTTCAATGATATTTTCAAATTAATTATCTTTTGACTAAAAGGATCATGTTAATCACATTTATCATGGTAGTTTCCTACGGCCATTTTAGTCATACCTCGGCATAAGGTGGCAACATACTAACTAAAGGATACATTACAAAAATAGAGCGATTACTGCACATCACCGTACGAAGATACTTAAAAAAATCAAATATATTAAAATAAAACCTAAAATATTTAATACAAAACCATTAATATAAACCTCAAATATATTAATCATCATCAAGTACTGGGCCTGCTGGTGTAGGTGATTATGCTGGTGAATTCAAATGCTTCTGTAAAGTGCCCTTCATGCACTACACTACATTTTATTCCTTCATACATTGTTTTTATCAAGTTAATAAACTATGTGGGGATTCCGTAATGACTCAGCAATTTCCAAAACATTCCTCTGTCTAAACTATCAAATGCCTTTTCGTAATTTATGAATCCAATAAAAAGTGGGGACTGTAGTTCTAAACTTTGTTCAACTGTTATACGTAGTGTAGTTATTTGATCAGCACATGATCTGTTCTTCCTAAAAACCTGCTTGTTCATCTCTCAAATGTTTCTCTATGGCATCTTTTAGTCTCTCCAGAATGATTCTGCTTAATATTTTTCCTGGTACAGATAGTATAATTCCCCTATAACTTGTGCACTCTTGTAAACTTCCTTGCAACAGAGGCTTCGAAGAGATTGTGGAAAAACATGGACTTGGAGATATAAACGAGAATGGAGAGATATTTGTTAATTTCTGTGCCCTTAATCAAGTGAGCATAGGAGGAACATAATTCCAAAATAAAAGAATACATAAAGCTTCATAGGTGTCCCCAAATCATAGAACGGAAAATCCAATTGATCACATATGCATTATTAATAAGTTTAAGTCATCCTTACAGGGTATAAAAGTGTATAGAGGGGAAGATGTAGCTTCAGATCATTATCTTCTGATAGCCAAACTGAAACTTAAACTAAAAAGATATACTACAACGAATAAGGGTAAAAAGTATTTCAATGTAGGGTTTCTTAAAGAACAAGGAATTAAAAGATAAATTCGCACTCACAATATCAAACAAATACGAAGTCCTCCAACAACTAAAAATACAATAAATATAGACGATCATTGGAAACAGGTAAAGGATATATGGAAAGAGACATGCGAAGAAACGCTGGGGAAAAGAGAACGCCAGAATAAGGCATTAATGACAGCAGAGACCATGGATATAATTAAAGAAAGAAAGAACAAGAAAGTAGACATAAATAAAAGCAAAACTTCTTCTTTCCTTCCTCATCTGCCTTTCAGCGTCGAGGGGAGATATAATTTGCGGTCTTTTGCTCTTCTGTTCGTCTCTGCTGCTGTTATGTTTCCTAGTGCTTCTAATATTCCATCGACCCATCTTTTTCGTGGTCGACCCTTGGGTCTGGTGTTCACTCAGCGTTTGTTCAAGGCTCATTGTGTTGTGTTCTTTCTGCCTTGTCACGTGGCCAAACCATTTTATCTGTTGTTTCTTTATATATTCTATGGCGGGGGCTATTCCTAGCTTTTTTCTCAGTTCTTCATTTCTGATCTTATCTCTCAGACTATTTCCTGTCATTCGTCTAACACATTTCATCTCTGTAGAGGTTATTTGTTCTTATTGTTCTTGCATCTAGGGTCCAGGTCTGGCATTGGTAGCACAACGTTAGGATGATGATTGTATTGTATAGTGCTCGTTTTGCCTCCAGAGCTATTTCCTTGTTGGACAATAGAGGCGATAACTGTCCAATGATTTGACAAGCCTTGTTGCATCTTGATTCTATCTCTGCTGTTTGAGAATTATCGTTTGTCAATTCCTCTACTTGTTTTAGCTGTCTGCCTTCTATAGTTATGTTGATGTTCTGTTTATTTTTGTCTGTTTTGTTGATATTGATTTTCGTTTTGTATTTTGTGCCTGAGATGTTGAGTTTGTTTAAGTGTTCTTGTAGGTCTTCTATTGTTTCATGTATTAGTGCCTGATTGTCTGCAAATAAAAGCTCGTTGATTTCCTCTGTCTCTGATTGGATGGCTAACTTGCATATATAGTCCACGTATGTAAGAAACAGTAGGGGGGATAGTACGCACCCCTTTCTTACACCTGATCTAACTTCAAAGTGGTCTGTGTAGCCTGCTGCTGTTCTGACCCTGCAGTTGCTGTTGATGTAGAGACTTTTAATAAGGTTGGTTAGCTGTTGGCTTACTCCGTATGTTGTTAGTATCTCCCACAGTTGTTCTCTGTTTACTCTGTCTAATGCTTTTTCCGATTCAATGAAGGTTATGTATAAGTTGTGATTGTGTTCTGTCGTTTTTTCTGCAAGCTGTTTTAATGTGAATAGTGCGTCAGTACATCCTCTGTTTTTTCGTAACCCCATTTGAGAATAGCTTAACTGTAAGTTCTATTATTGGTCTCAGCCTTTTTTCCAAGATGTTGGCGTATAGCTTTCCTACATGGCTGAGAAGACATATGCCTCTATATTGATTGCAGTCTCTTTTGCTGCCTTTCATTTTCCATATTGATATGATGATTGCCTGTTGCCAGTCTTCTGGGGCTTGTTGTTGGTGCCATGCTGCATTAATTATTCTGTGCATCCATTGCACTCCTGTTCCTCCTGCTGCTGCTATTACTATATATAAAAGCAGAACGAGAAGTAATAAAGCCAAGACACAGGAAATGTATACAGAGGTGAATAAAGAAGTGAGAAGATGCTTTAAAAGGGATAAGAGGATATATATATATATATATATATATATATATATATATATATGTGTGTATATATATATATAGATGAACGAGCTAGAGAGGCAGAGGAAGCAGCAAATAAAGGAAATATGAAAGAACTGTACAACAGCACATAGAAATTAAGTGGAAAATTTAAAAAGATCAATGCCTTTATTAAAGATAAGAAAGGAAATCTGCTTAGTAATATATGGGAACAAATGGAGAGATGGAAAGAGGACTTTGAAGAACTTTTGAACAGACCCGGCTCAAATAATCTTCACATATACTACCAGCAGAAGAAGAGTTACACGTTAACTGTGGAAAACCAAGCAAAGAATAAATAATGAAAGCCATCAAACAATTAAAAAATGGTAAAGCCACAGGACCACATGAAATTCCTTCGAAAGCCATCAAAGCAGATGTTAATACCTCTACCAAGATGTTACATAATCTATTAGATAAAATTTGGGAGAGGGAAGAAATACCTAAAGACTTGAAAGAAGGTTATATGATCAAATTACTAAAGTGATGGTATACCAGCTGAACTTTTCCATACCGGAAAAATGCAGACTGACCAAAAGCCTGGAAAAGATCAATATACACTGTTTGAGTAAAAGAATGTACCTTTTTCTTTTCTTGTTCTCCAGATGATTAGTTTGTGCAGAGTCTTATAAGAAGCACCATATTTAACTGACGCATACAAGTTTAATTTGAAATATCAGGTGTACGCTTACACAGGCGTTTGGATGGAACCGAGAGATCGGAACAATGAAGCTTTTGTTGACGTTACAAGAGACATTTTGAGTTGAGTATGGGAGGAAATGAACTATCAACTAGATATCTGAGGTGTCACGAAGGGCGTCCATATTGAAACGTTGTAAGGAAAGATCAAAAAAGACATTGAGATGTTGTACTAACTCTGGTGTAAAAAGGATTCTCATATCAAATCCGGGGGGGGGGGGGGGGGGAGAGAACAATAATTTATTGGAAAATGTACATTATTTTTCGGACAACTGTACATCTTCATTGCGAAGAAAGGAAATCTGAATGTATGTTCCAACTACAGAACTATTGCCCCAATAAGCCATGCTAGCAATTTGCGAATGATCATGAATAGGATAACAAGAAAGTTAAAATAAAAACTTCATATAGTTCAAGCAGGTTCCAGACAGAGTAGAGGTACCACAGACCAAATCTTTAACATGAGGATCATCATTTAGAAGTGTGGGGGATACAAAATAGAACTGCGTACATGCTTCATAAATTACAGCAAAGTCTTTGACTGTGTCATCATTGAGTGCCGTCTCCGCATCGAAGGTTGGCTACCATGGAGCGCCATTCCACTCTGTCTCTTGCTTTGATGGCGCAGATTGTCATAGGCTGACTTGTCCATCTTTTGATGTTACTCGTCCATGTTAGTCTTGGTCTGCCTCTGCCTCTTTTACCTTGTATTTTCCCTTGCAATATTACTTTTATTAGGCTGTTGTGTCTTTTAACATGACTCAAAAATTTCATTTGTCTTGCTCTAATTGTGTTTAGTAGTTCTCTTTTCATTTTTAGTTGTTTTAAAACTTCATCGTTTGTTTTCTTTTCTTTCCATCCAATTCTACCTATTCTTCTATAAATCCACATTTCAAAGGCTTCAATTTTCTGTGCTGTTTTCTGGTCAAATGTCAATGTTTCTGCACCATACAGGAATATTGAGGAGATGTAACATTTTGCTATTCTTAGTTTTAACCCTGGTGTTATATGTTTTTATGTTAGTATATTTTTCATGGTATTGAAATTACTTTTTGCCATACCTATTCTTTTATTTATTTCAGTTGTATATTTTCCATCACTGGTTAAAGTATGTCCCAGGTAGTTTAGTAGTTTGACTGCGTTCAGCATCAGAAACTGTGGAACATCATAAAAAATCCGGACTTTCCAACACACATAACACACAGTTTCAAATCACTGTGTCATGAATAGAGAACAGCTATCAGAATAGAGGGTGAAACATCAAATTGCTTTCAAGTACAAAAAGGGGTGGGACAGGGATGAATCCTGTCTCCATACCAGTTCAATAACTATGTTAAGAACATAATGAGAAATATCAGAAACGATGACAAATTTGTGAAGTTCGACCGTTCACAATAAATGGAGACAAATAATAATAAATGAATATTATTATAGAGGGAATCTTCCGAGGCGATAATTGAGCGAACGATAATAATCACAAGAAATGGCAACATAACTCCTTAACTCAGATATGCTGCTGACACAGACCTCCTTTCAAGAATTGCAGAAGGTTTGAAAGAGACAATCGAGTGTGTTTAAAAAACACAGTGAAGAGCAAAACCTCTATCTAGACATATGGAAACCAAGACCATGTCCATGGACAAAACAGAAAGCCCGGCTTGGTGCCGGAGCTACTGAGTTAAGTGCTCTGTGCACACCGTGCACTTCATTTGTTTTGACTGTGTTTCGATATTCCAATTGCTTAAGATGAATGATGATATCGTATGACGGGGAACAGATAGCTGTGTTCACTTTCTGTGCGGTTTTGCCTCATGTCTTTTTTGCGTATGCCGAGACTGCTATGATGGGGACTGCAACTACCTTTCTTTGTTTGGGAGATGAGATATTTTGATAATTAGGATGATTCCACTGGCACGGGCGGTTGAGCAATTATGGATTTTAATTCGTTTGCAGTGATACCGGGGTCTACCATAACCATTACAAAAAGCCAACCCAAAATCATTAACAGCGGAGAACTTAAAATTGTAAAAAATTATGAATATGTGGGATCTATAGTAACTAACAGTGAGATTGCCAGAAAGAGATAAAAAAAAAAGATCAGCAATAACAACGCACAAATTAAGCGCCATCATGAACATGTGGCACTATACCAGCAAAACAGTAAAATTACAATTACTGAGGACATGTAACTTCCGGACAGCAACATACGATAGTAAATCATGGGCAATCTCCTTGCAAAGAAAAAGGAAGAAAATCAATTAATTCAAAACAAAATGTTACAGAAAAATCATTAAGATTCATTGGATAATGAACAAGAGCAATGATGACATATTAGAGATTTAAACATGAAAAAAGAACTGTCTTATAAACACAATTCTACATAAGAAATTAAATTATATGGTCACGTGTAGACAGCAGACTAAAGGGAACAATAATGACGGTGATGGTTCCTGGACGACGCATCAGGGGCGAACCAAGAAGAAGGTGGTTTCAAGACATGAAGGAGATCTTGAGCTTGACAACGGAAGAAGTGGGAGATTCGACTAGAAATTCTTTCAGACGATCCTTGTTGAATGCAACGTTATGTGGGAGATCTGGCTAGAGACAAATTCTTTCAGACGAGCCGTGGTGAATGCAACTTTCTGTGAGAGGTCTGGCTAGAAACAGAGACTTTTTCAGACGGGTTGTGAATGCAACGTTCTGTGGGCGATCTGGCTAGAAACATAGATTCTTACAGACAGGCAGTGGTGAATGCAACTTTCTGTGAGAGGTCTGGCTAGAGACAGATTCTTTCAGACTGGCTGTGGTGAATGCAACGTTCTGTGTGAGATCTGTCTAGAAACTGAGATTTTTTCTGACAGGCCGTGGTGAATGCACCACGTTTGTTAAAGGCTCATTGTGTTGAATTTCAATCTTTCTTTCTTATCACGTTACTAAATGAATGCATCTGTTGTTTCTCTATGAATTCAATTGCGGAAATTATTCCAAGCTTTTCTCTCAGTTTTTCACATATGATCTGCTCTTTCGAGCTGTTTCCTGCCATTCGTTTAGCACATTTAACATCGGTAGTGGTTATTTGTCCTTATTGTTCTAGAATAAGAATGACTCATCGTACGTAACTAGACCGGCCGTACTCAGGTCTGTTGTTTGATGTGCGACAAGGATAATCTGACGACTAACTGTGTGTATATATGTTCGGAATTGGAGTCAACAACGATGACCTAACATCATCAACCGCTATAAATTTTTTTTAAAATTACGACGATCATAATTTTCAAGAGGACGTGAACTTCCGGTATATGGTGGATAGGCGGCAGGAACAATTGAAGGCTATGCATGAAAAGTGTACCTTGTTGCAGTTTCCTCATATTCCAAGTCCGGCTTGTTGCAGGAGCTACTGAGTTAAGTGCTCTGTGCACACCATGAGCTGTGAGTCTCACCTGTTTTCATCATGTTCCGATATTCCATTTGTTTACGATGAATGATGATATCGTATGACAGGGAACAGTTGGCTGTGTTCACTTTCTGCGCGGTTTCGCCTTATGTCTTTTGGCGTGTGCTGAGACTGCTACGATGGGGACTACAGTTACCTTTCTTTGTTTGGGAGATGAGATTCGAATGATTACGCTGGCATGGGCGGTTGAGCAATTATGGATTTTAATTCGTTTGCAGTGATACCGGGACCATCCATAACCAAATTGTTCTAGAGTCCCGGTATGGCATTGGTAGCACAACGCTGTATTGGCATTACGTATATAAATATATCAAGGCTCCATTAAAAAGAAATGACAAAAATGCATTAAGTAACAAATCATTTACAATTGGGAGCAGGAAAACAAATATTTTATCAAAGCTTTGAAAAGGTTGTCGTTATGGAATTTAATCCTATTGGGCAACAATCAAGCAAAATATTGGATCCCACATAACGGTAGTTATACAAAAGAAGGGAGAGGCTGAAATATATTGTGAGGACAGGAACAATTGAAGAACAAAGAGAAAGAGTGAAGCAAAGAGAAAAGATACCAGACAGCTTAAGAGAATGGGTTGGCAGAAGGTCAACAACAGAAATGATAAATAACTGTCGAGATGGAAAGCTGTGGAGAGACATGATCACCTACGTCAGCAGGCACGGTACATGATGATAATACAAAAGAAAGTTAAGGATACTACAGACAGCTGAAAAGAGTAAGGAGAACATTCTTAAAGAGACACAATTAAAAGAAACAATTTAATGCCAACATTTTTTTTCCCGTACTGAGAAGAGGATTGCTGGAAACAATATATAATATATATATATATATATATATATATATATGTGTGTGTGTGTGTGTGTTTATTTGTATTCATATATTTGTAGAAATAATGAACAACATGTGCATTACTTTATTTACTTAGGTTATTGAACCAATAATGCATTGCGTCAAATACTACTTGGGCACAATAATAACATCAGATGGGAGATGCACCACAGAAATAAAAAGCAGAATAGCTCAAGCCAAAATAACATTTCAGAAAATGAAAAATATCTTATGCAACAAATCTGTGTCAATAGAGTTGAGAAAGAGAGTGCATCGGTGCTATATATGACCAATTCTGACCTATGGAAGCGAATCATGGACAGTAGACAAACAAATGAAAAGATGATTAGAGGCCATAAAGATGGGATTTCTTTCAAGAATGTTGAAAGTTCCCTGGACAGCTAAAAAGACCAATAAAGAAGTTCTCAAATAGGCCAACACAAAAAGGGAAATCTTAAAAAAACATCAGAAATAAACAATCAATATTTTTTGGGCACATCATGAGAAGAGGAAAGTTGGAATACTTGGTTACAACTGGCAAAATAAAAGGAAAGAGAGATCGCGGACGACAAAGAGAGAAAATACTGGATAGCTTGATATCATGGCATGGAAAGCAGTCAACAACAGAATTGATACAATGCACTGTAGATAGAAGATTGTGGAAGGACATGGTCGCCTACGCCAACAGGTATGTCACATGATGATGATGATGATTGAACCAAAATTGAACATCAGACGTGAAGATAAATAATAATCATCTATAAAAACATAAATTGATTGCAACAATTATTCCCTGCTCGCGGATATCGTGGTAGTCATCTGGTTAATAAACAATCGGTTTAGCCTTCCGGCTTGGCGAGCAGCGTCTCAGTGGTATCATTACCTGACTCGTGAGTCCCTTTGTTCAACAAGAGCTATTGTGATTGACCGAATACGACGCATAAAGCATTGCCTGTTTGTATACAAAAATTGGTTATACTCATATAACCAATTCTGACCTATGGAAGCGAATCATGGACAGTAGAGAAAAGAAATGAAAAAAACAATTGCTGGCTACGGAGAAGGGATTTCTCCAGAAGAATGTTGAATGTTTCCTGGACAGCTAAAGATTCGAATGAGGAAATTCTCAAAGAGGCCAACACTAAAAGGGAGCTCCTAAAAAACATCAGAAAGAAACAATCAATATTTTTCGGGCACATCATGAGAAGAGGAAAGTTGGAATACTTGGTTACAACTGGCAAAATAAAAGGAAAGATAGATCGCGTACAACAGGGAGGGAGGGTACTGGATAGCTTGGTGTCATGACATGGAGGGCGGTCAACAACAGAACTTATACGATGCAATGAACATAGAAGATTGTGGATGGACATAATCGCCTACGCCAACCGGTATATCACATGATGATGATGTTGATGATTATAGAATCTCTGAAACTGAATATTAACTTCTTCAAAGTTGGAAGCAATGTATTTACTAAAATAACTCGTCGCATTCATTTATGAAAAGAATATACAGAAGCCACTTATGTTCACGGAATTTCATGAACCAGCTGCAGTTGTCATGCAGCAGGAGGGTCGACGCCTGGGAGTCATGAACCAGGCAGGCCCATCGCCCTTAGAGTGTCACGAAGCTGAAAGGCCGATACACTCACTCCAAGGGGGCAAATAATAATAAATAAATATTATTATAGAGGGAAACTTTCGAGGCGATATTTCAGTGAATCATAGGAGGAAGAGGTATGTACTACAGCACTCAGAAAAAAATGACAAATAAACAACAGAAGAAAACAAAGAACAATATATGGTCCGAAGCAGGATCGAACCCTTACTCCATGGCACTGCGCCTTGCCACGAGAAGCCGAACGCAAGGGAACACTGCCATTCAGCTAACAAAAAATAGCTATTGTGGACAATGTCTTACGCGCAGGCGTTCTCGTGACTATAGCATAGGGTTGCGATCACAGCTCGGGAATAAATTGTATTTCTGTACTTTCCTATTAACGCAAGTATCTCCCAGTAGGAAAGAACTTCGCTCTTTCATTGTCATTTTCCCGTACTCCCGCATGTCCAGGGACATCCAAAGGTGACCTTACGTATTTTATTATCAGATTGTCTCCTGCTATGAAGCTCTGTATAACGAGTTTCCAATTACATGCCTGAAACAGCAAGAAAAATGACTTCTCAGCTTCATAGGGGTTTTGCTCAGAATGGAAAATACTTAGTTATTCAAATCATTTACTTATAGTTAGCACACAAATTAGAGAACTAACTCGAACAGCCCCAACTTGTACTTTATTCTCAATTGTTTCTTCTGATCAACCAGTCGATGAGCGCCCACATTTCAAACTATCCTGGGAGTGAATCTCTAAAGTCATTTAAGACATTTGACTAACAACATTGCAAATATTGTCGAGCTTTTGCTATTCGTGAAATCTTGTCTGTGTAGCAGTAGACGGCCTATTATTTTAAATCAATAATTTTAAATCAATAATTTCAAATCAATAATTTCAAATTCTTCTTTAAGAGCCCTATCTAGACGCAGGAAATACGTTTCACCGTTAGACCAGATTAGACACTATTTCAGTCTTATTTGAGATTATAGGCCATCTCAAATCCTCGTCTGTTACTAAATGTATGATTCTTAGCTAGGGCGTAACCAAAACGTCACAACAGTAAACATCGAGGACAATCTGAGCACTATAGAACTGAAGCTTCAAATATGCCACTGGTAAAGTGTGCTTAATGTGGGAAAAGTTTGTTTAACCAGCGTACTTAGAGAACATACTAATCTCATATATATATATATATATATATATATATATATATATATATATATATATATATATATACACTATTATTATATTTAACGCCAATATATATAACAAATATAAAAATGTATATAGCAAATATATATATATATATATATATATATATATATATATATATATATATATATATATATATATATATATATATAGAACATACTAATCTCATATATTTATATATATATATAATATACATGGAAAACAAACCAATAGAAGAGATCGATCACTTTATCTATCTTGGAAGTCATATTGATCGAGAAGGGGGTACAAACAAGGAAATTAGAATCAGAATAGCTAAAAGCAGCAATGTCTTTCAGAAGCCTTGAAAAGTTGTGGAAATCAAAACTCATCAGCACAAACACAAAACTTAGGCTATTCAAATCAAATGTACTATCAACCTTTACATAGCGCGTGAAAGCCGGAAAACAACAAGAGACATAGAAACAAAGTTGAACGCATTCGAAAATAAATGTCTAAGGAAAATACTTGGTATAGCATGAAACGAATTCAAAACAAACGAGGAAATTAGATAAATCGCCAATAAACTACTAATATCTTCAGTAATAAAGAAAAGTCGATGGTTATATGTTGGACATGTGATGAGGAGAGATAATAACCGAATAGCAACGCAAGCCCTCATGTGGGAAACAACAGGTAAGAGGAAAAGAGGAAGACCCAGAGAGACTCAGAGAAGAACATTGATCAGAGAGGCAAGAGCAGCAGGAATCGGCTCCCTCGATTAGATAAAGCTGCTTACACAGAACAGAGACAAATGGCGAGATTTGATAAAATATCTTTAAAAGAATTGTCAATTTTATGTACGTCATCGTAATGGCTCATCGTAAATCCCTAGACCGGCGTTATGCTAATCTTACGGTCTGTTGTTTGATGTGCGACGGGGATAACCTGACACTAACTGTGTGTTTATATGTTCGAAATTGGAGTCAACAACGATGGCCTAACATCATCAAGCGCTATACATTTTCAAAGAAATGTGACGATCATCACTTTCGGGAGGACGTGAACTTCTGGTATATGGTGGATAGGCGGCAGGAACCATTGCAGGCTATGCATGAAAAGTGTTCCTTGTTGCAGTTTCCTCATTTTCCAAGTCCATGGGGGACTGGTTGGTCTCGAGGCAGAACGCCGGCCTCGGGACAGAGAGGTTGTGGGTTCAAATCTCGGCTCCACCGGTTGTGATTTTTATTTATGATTTCTCATTGCGACAACCACCCCTGGTCTCACCAGCGAGGCCAGGCTTCACACGTCAGTTACTCATGGACGGAAAAAAACAAGAGCACCTCCGAAGTCAGAGTTATCTGCCTGTGCGGCGAGGAACCCCTGTGCACACGGCTGCCAGGGAAAGATGGATTAGTACGCAAAATTCAGTTCATAGTCTCTAGGGACTTCGTCAGAGTTGAAAGCTGGTTTTTGAAAGTTGAACGCAACAACAACAACAAAAGAATTGAAAACTGCTAGAACAAAAATTCAGATAAGAGAAGGAGTATCTTGGTCTACGCCCTATAGGCCGGCTACGGCTTGAAAAGCCAATATATATATATATATATATATATATATATATATATATATCTATATATATCTATATATATATATATATATATATATATATATATATATATATATATATATATATAGTTATATATATATATATATAGAGACAGTATAGTATAGTATAGTATAGAACATAATTGCATTTGATGACAAATGTTCAAACTCACTGAGATTTTCTCAAAATTTAATCAAATCAGTTTAGTTAAATAGTTCATTCTTTTTGCATACGACAAAGGTTATTATCGTTCATTAATACTTGTTATACTGTTAGAGGAACTAAAGAACATATCCTGCTAAGCAATAACTGTTCTATGTAATACTGTTATCATGAATACAAAAATCGACCTCCCGGAACAAGACGCACAGAAATGCTGTATGTTATTAGCCTTTTAAACAATAGTGTAAATTTTAATAGCTCTAAGTATAGAAGCCATCTATATCTCTTAAGCCTGCCCACTGAGGGGGTACACCCAAACCATATGACGTTTTTAGTATGAGCAGAGAGGGTTACGGGTAAAATGACGTCAGCCGTCTATAGCTATGATAGCTCGAGACGTTACTAGCATTGGGGCGTTTTTGAGAAACACCCATCAACGGGCAGTAATATAAACACAGAGGGAGGAACAGAGAAAGGTGCCAAAATGAGGATATCAAAAGTAAAAGCATCTTTCGTTGCACTGGGAAACATATGGAAATCCAAAAAAAAATTGGTTAAATACTAAAATAAAAATTGTCAACTCCAATGTTAAGTCAGTCCTATTATATGGCTGTGAAACAAGAAGAACAACTAAAATTACAATCATGAAGATGACAGACTTTCATTAATGGATGCTTATGCAGAATAAAAGGATGGAAATGGCATGACAAACCAACTAACATTGAATCAAGGAAAATTATCAGTCAAATATCGGTGGATAAAGAGATACAATGAAGATGATAGCGCTGGTTAGGACTTATACTGCTGAAACCTGCTGAAAGTATTAGTTAACAGGCCCTTTTTTGAAATCCCCAAGGTAAAAGACAAAGAGAAATACCAAAATATTTTTTTTAGAAAAGACAGATGGAAGCAGAGATCACGATGATAGGGAAGGCATGGGATGATCTTAAAAGAATGGCAAGAAACAGAGCGGCTTGGAAAGTGTTTGTTGAAGACCTATGCTACACAGGGAGCTGAACGGCAGAAAAAGAAGTATCAAACTGGCCTAAGCGATCACGCTATCTCTACAAAAGAGTAGATGTGCAGCCATTGCGCAATGGCGGTTATAGCGTCACTAATGGCTGAACTCCGTGCAAGAAATAGTCGGTTTTGTAGACGACAATTTTAAATTACAGAAAAAAGACCAACTATGGTCGTTTACCTACTCCAGTTCACTCGAATAAGTGCAATAAAAACACATCAAAACAACAACATGAACAAAAAACGGTAGTAGTAAATGCACTCTAAAGATCGACGTCAACTTTAGCGTAATTATTTCCTGAAAATAGTTCAAGTAGTTCAACAGTTATGCACGTTCCTGGTCCATTTTTCCCACATTAATGTGTCGTTAATAAACCAATATTTAATCAGCTTGTTAGTTTGACCTAATGCCTCTGTCTACTACGTCATATCGACTGTCACAGCTACAGTACTTACCACATCACAATTAAAGTGCTCAGATTGTTATTAAAAATAAGGACACTAACATTTTGCTCATACCCTTTAAGACGCGGATGAACACTTGTTCAACTCATAGATTCACAGACATCCCGGGCTTCTTTTCAAGTCGGAACTTTCCGAATCGTGTTTGTGTAAACTTTTAGGAATTAAAAGGTTCCTGGAAACGTGTATTATATTGAGAAATTGAATTAAAAAGTTGAAACAAGATACATTCATTTGACAACGAAAATACCAATGAGTATCCACTAGAAATGTACACATCTGGTCTACTACTATTTTCTATTTTTGTAAGATTGGATGATAGAGTTTATGTAAACTTTTTTTCCAGGAAAAAGGAATTCTCCAGCTCATAGAGTTAGCGCCACCGCTAATTGGAGCAGCTCTTTCGTTGATGCAGGAAACACGCTTTATTCTCCAGTCCAACCTGAAGTGATTACACTTGATTTGAGTGTTCACGTTAACACGTTATATGGGTGCTGGTACCTATACCTATTAAAGACGGACGATATAACAAACCGCGAGTTCAACCTATGCATTCAAACAAAAACAAAAAAAAACTACGTTTTAAGAATTAGATTTCTAGAAATGAGGCTGTACGTCACTAACGTGGCATATTTATCGACATAGAACCTTTGTACCACTGAAACCACTTTAACCCGTCTTGTGACTCCAGTATTTCTCGATGACGCAAAAACTCCGTGCTTTGCGCTGAGAGTTTCTTTAATATTTATTTCTTGAATGAAGTTGGAATAATAATGCATGGAAGAAGTCACGTGGTTAGTCTACACGTCACTGACCACATGCGTTCAATTCTCAGGTGTGGCCAATTTTATTTATTTTTTTTTTCGTAATGACACAGTTTTTGGGCTTACCCAGCCATAAAAAAAATTGTACGGCTGAAAATTTGTACCTGATATTGTTTGTGAAAACATAATACGGTCTGGTGTGATGACTCATTTACGTCGGTGTGGCTACCGGGGCCCCGACTGCAATAAGGGAAGTAAAGAATAAGAGTCATTGTCATATGACAAGCCCATGTGGCTACCAGGTGACTACGGTCAGGGAAGTAAAGAATAAGAGTCACTGTCATATGACAAGCTCATGTGGCTACCAGGAGATTACGGTCAGGAAAGTATAGAATAGAGTCACTGTCATATGACAAGCGCACGTGGCTACCAGGTGAATACAGTCAGGGAAGTAAAGAATAAGAATCACTGTCATATGACAAGCGCACGTGGCTACCAGGTGAATACAGTCAGGGAAGTAAAGAATAAGAATCACTGTCATATGACAAGCGCACGTGGCTACCAGGTGAATACAGTCAGGGAAGTAAAGAATAAGAATCACTGTCATATGACAAGCCCACGTGGCTACTAGGTTACTACGGTCAGGGAAGTAAAGAAAAGAGTCACTGTCATATGATAAACCCGTGTGGCTACCAGGTTAATACAGTCAGGGCAATAAAGAATAAGAGTCACTGTCATATGATAAGCCCATGTGACTACCAGGTTACTACAGTCAGGGAAGTAAAGAATAAGAGTCACTGTCATATGATAAACCCGTGTGGCTACCAGGTTACTACAGTCAGGGAAGTAAAGAATAAGAGTCACTGTCATATGATAAACCCGTGTGGCTACCAGGTTACTACAGTCAGGGAAGTAAAGAATAAGAGTCACTGTCATATGATAAACCCGTGTGACTACCAGGTTACTACAGTCAGGGAAGTAAAGAATAAGAGTCACTGTCATATGATAAACCCGTGTGGCTACCAGGTTACTACAGTCAGGGAAGTAAAGAATAAGAGTCACTGTCATATGATAAACCCGTGTGGCTACCAGGTTACTACAGTCAGGGAAGTAAAGAATAAGAGTCACTGTCATATGATAAACCCGTGTGACTACCATGTTACTACGGTCAAGGAAGTAAAGAATAGAGTCACTGTCATATGATAAACCCGTGTGACTACCATGTTACTACGGTCAAGGAAGTAAAGAATAGAGTCACTGTCATATGACAAGCCCACGTGGTGGGTTGAGGTCAATGTCTTCTTTGTTGCTAAGGAGTACCGCGCATCTGAGCTGAAGCCATCTTCTGTGCTTTCACTGGCGTGGACAGTGTTTCACACACTGAGAAGGGAATCTCAAAACGACGGATTTGGTTGTGAGATGAAGATGATCTGTCGACTAAACTAAACCTAAATTAAACCAAACACTCATAAAAAGCCCCTTTTCATTAAACAAATGTGCGTACAATTCTCATATTCCCAATAGACCTTTAGACGTGGAATAATGAATGAAGTTAGAGTATAATGAAAGTATTTTTTAAAGCACGTGCAAAGTTTATTTTTCAGTTATTTAAGTATTATTTGTTAACCTGCATGTAACAGATGTTTTATTTATCTTTTGTTGGTACCAAGTCTATAGGTTCTTGTTCTGTTCCTGCTAAATCTTCGATGTCATGAGCAAATGCTTGTTAATTAGTTATGCAATGGACAAAGAAATTACTTGCAATGACTTCTAAAGCGTCCATTATCACCAGCATGAGGAAATGTTGAATAATGTTGGAGAGTAAGCAGTGCTGTCGAACTACAAGTGTTGTTATCCTGTCCTCTCTGTTTTCGTTTAGCAAATAGAGACAAGTGGAGAAGGTTGAATAAGTCTGTCAGTCGTACCACTACGACTCGCTGTGTTATGAGATGAAGAAGACGAAAAAGTAGATGAAGAAGAAGAAGAAGGAGAAGAATAAGAGAAGGTGGAAGTAGGTGAAATAGGAAGTAGGAGAAGAAAAAAAAATAAGACGAAAAAGAAGAGGAGGAAGAAGATTAAGAGGAGGAGGAGGAATTAGGAGACGAAGTAAAATAAGAAATGAAGAAGAAGAAAACGAAGAAGAGGAAAACGAAGAAGAAGAAGAAAACGAAGAAGAAGAGGAAAACGAAGAGAAGAGGAAAACGAAGAAGAGGAAAACGAAGAAGAAGAGGAAAACGACGAAGAAAGAGGAAGAAGAGGAAAACGAAGAAGAAAACGAAGAAAGAAGAGGAAATCGAAGAGGAAGAAAACAAAGAAAACTTGTACAAAACTAATTAAACACCAACAAACATAAAAACGAATTTAATATACATTTAAAATGTAAATGTATCATCGTGTTAAAGGTAGCTACATACATGATAATAGACCACTTCATTTCACACATCTGATAAACTAGCAGGTTAACAAGAGTTAAGATAAACAGTTCAGTCCACAGGGACTAGCGCTCAATTATAGTTATCAGTCAGACCAGCATTATCAATTACTGGCCCTCATGATGTATACAATATTGTTAATTGCTCCACGTTTACCTTTGAAATTTTATTCTGCAAAAAAGAATAATGAATAGATGTATTCAACAGTAGTTACCAACCATAACGAATATGTCTTTACATAATGATTGACCTACTGCAAGGGATAGCTATCATATTGTTATGCACCAGTGATGACATATACATATTGAATGTATCTGGGCCATTTTTAAAAATTATAAAATGTCCAAAATATGACGATGAATTAACGGGTAACAGATAACAAGTTACAACTGAGGTTATGACAATGTTTAGTTGTTTTTTAAAACATGTTTTGACATAAGCACGTGTTTTGGTATGTTATTTGGTTATTTGGTTATGGAAGGCCCTGGTATCACTGCAAACGAATTAAAAACCATAATTGCTCAACCGCCCGTGCCAGCGTAATCATCCGAATTAATAACTCATCTCCCAAACAAAAGAAAGGTAACTGTAGTCCCCACCGTGGCAGTCTCAGCACACGCCAAAAGACATAAGGCGAAACCGCGCAGAAAGTGAACACAGCCAACTGTTCCCTGTCATACGACATCTTCATTCATCGTAAACAATTGGAATATCCAAACATGTGTTTTGGTTTGATTTGGTGAGAGTATTTGATTTGAGTTGTAGTTAGTGGTGTTATTTATGATTATCTTGTTCTTCTAAGTAGGCATTTTGTTACGCGTTTATCACACTGTTGTTTATCATTGATGGTGTTTATATTTCTGTAACTTTGTTACATGTTTATATTTCCGTCTCTTTGTTACGTGTTTATATTTCTGTAATTTTGTTACGTGTTTATATTTCTGTAATTTTGTTACGTGTTTACATTTCTGTATCTTTGTTGCGTGTTTATATCTCTGTAACTTTGTTACGTGTTTATTTTTCTGTAAATGCTTTACCTGGCGTGAGGCACAAATGGAAATAGAGGTTACAAACTGTGTTTTAGAAGTTTTAGACTGAGGGGATTAAAAAAAATTTAATTAATAATTTTTTTAGGGGGGGGGGGGGTGTTGATTAAGTTCTGGCTTTAAAAAATATGTCGCAAATGATTATTGTGAGTTGTGTCGTGTATGGAGTATAGATAATAGGTTGGGATTTTGTAGATGTGTTTGATATGGGTTGGGAGTTTGTGGATGTGTTTGATATAGGTTGGGAGTTTGTGGATGTGTTTGATATAGGTTGGGAGTTTGTGGATGTGTTTGATATAGGTTGGGAGTTTGTGGATGTGTTTGATATAGGTTGGGAGTTTGTCGATGTGTTTGATATAGGTTGGGAGTTTGTGGATGTGTTTGATATAGGTTGGGAGTTTGTGGATGTGTTTGATATAGGTTGGGAGTTTGTGGATGTGTTTGATATAGGTTGGGAGTTTGTGGATGTGTATGATATAGGTTGGGAGTTTGTGGATGTGTTTGATATAGGTTGGGAGTTTGTCGATGTGTTTGATATAGGTTGGGAGTTTGTGGATGTGTTTGATATAGGTTGGGAGTTTGTGGATGTGTTTGATATAGGTTGGGAGTTTGTGGATGTGTTTGATATAGGTTGGGAGTTTGTGGATGTGTTTGATATAGGTTGGGAATTTGTGGATGTGTTTGATATAGGTTGGGAGTTTGTCGATGTGTTTGATATAGGTTGGGAGTTTGTCGATGTGTTTGATATAGGTTGGGAATTTGTGGATGTGTTTGATATAGGTTGGGAGTTTGTGGATGTGTTTGATATAGGTTGGAGTTTGTGGATGTGTTTGATATAGGTTGGGAGTTTGAAGATGTGTTTGATATAGGTTGAGAGTTTGTAGATGTGATTGATATAGGTTGGGTTTTTGTAGATGTGTTTGATATAGGTTGGGAGTTTGTAGATGTGTTTGATATAAGTTGAGAGTTTGTAGATGTGTTTGATATAGGTTGGGTTTTTGTAGATGTGTTTGATGTAGGTTGGGAGTTTGTAGGTTTGTTTGTTATAGGTTGGGAGTTTGTAGATATTTTTTATATAGGTTAGGAGTTTGTAGGTTTTTTTGTTATAGGTTCGGTGTTTGTAGGTGTGTTTGAAATAGGTTGAGACTTTGTAGATGTGTATGACATAGGTTGGGAGTTTGTAGGTTTATTTGATGTAGGTTGGGAGTTTATAAGTCTGTTTCATATAGATTGGAAGTTTGTAAGTCAGTTTCATATAGATTGGAAGTTTGTAGGTCTGTTTCATATAGATTGGAAGTTTGTAGGTCTGTTTCATATAGATTGGAAGTTTGTAGGTTTGTTTCACATAGATTGAGCGCTTGTAGTTTTTTTTTTTTTTAGGAACAGGAGGTTAGTGATGTTTGGGTTTGTACTGGTTGTAGTGGTCATATCGGATATGTTTGACTTTTTAATTATTACATAGTGGTCATTTGGAGGATGCTTTATTTACTTCCTATTCTTAACCAGTAGTCATTTGAAATATATTTTATTTACATTTTATTGTTAAACAGTAGCCATTTGCAGCATATGATTGGAAAGTGTGTGTTGTGGGATAGAGAATATTAGAAAGTGTGTGTTGTGGGATAGAGAATATTAGAAAGTGTGTGTTGTGGGATAGAGAATATTAGAAAGTGTGTGTTGTGGGATAGAGAATATTAGAAAGTGTGTGTTGTGGGATAGAGAGTATTGGAAAGTGTGTGTTGTGGGATAGATAATATTGGAAAGTGTGTGTTGTGGGATAGAGAATATTAGAAAGTGTGTGTTGTGGGATAGAGAATATTAGAAAGTGTGTGTTGTGGGATAGAGAATATTAGAAAGTGTGTGTTGTGGGATAGAGAATATTAGAAAGTGTGTGTTGTGGGATAGAGAATATTGGAAAGTGTGTGTTGTGGGATAGATAATATTGGAGAGTGTGTGTTGTGGGATAGATAATATTGGAGAGTGTGTGTCTGGGATAGATAATATTAGAAAGTGTGTGTTGTGGGATAGAGAATATTAGAAAGTGTGTGTTGTGGGATAGAGAATATTGGAAAGTGTGTGTTGTGGGATAGATAATATTGGAAAGTGTG
Organism: Megaustenia siamemsis; assembly: GCA_032433765.1. Lineage (NCBI taxonomy): Eukaryota > Metazoa > Mollusca > Gastropoda > Stylommatophora > Ariophantidae > Megaustenia > Megaustenia siamemsis. The sequence goes on from JAVIAB010000047.1 coordinate 46,740,826, forward strand.
TGTTGTGGGATAGATAATATTAGAGAGTGTGTGTTGTGGGATAAATAATATTGGAAAGTGTGTGTTGTGGGATAGAGAATATTGGAAAGTGTGTGTTGTGTGATAGAGAATATTGGAAAGTGTGTGTTGTGGGATAGATAATATTGGAAAGTGTGTGTTGTAAAATAGATAATATTGGAAAGTGTGTGTTGTGGGATAGAGAACATTGGAAAGTGTGTGTTGTGCAATAGATAATATTGGAGAGTGTGTGTTGTTGGATAGAGAATGTTGGAAAGTGTGTGTTGTAGAATAGATAATATTGGAAAGTGTGTGTTGTACGATATATAATATTGGAGATTGTGTGGTGTGGGATAGAAAAAATTGGAAAGTGTGTGTTGTGGGATGGAGAATATTGGAAATTGTGTGTTGTGGGATAGATAATATTGGAGAGTGTGTGTTGTTGACTTGACTTGACTTGACTTAATCCCCTTGTTAGCCGTGAGCTATGAGCTCTTTACAGCTGAATGCCTCTCGCATGAAGGCGCAGGTCCTTCTCAGAGTGTGTGTTGTAGAATAGATAATATTGGATAGTGTTTGTTGTGGGATAGAGAATATTGGAAAGTGTATGTTGTAGAATAAATAATATTTGGAAAGTGTGTGTTGTGGGATAGAGAATAGTGGAGTATGTGTGTTGTGGTATAGAGAATATTGGAAAGTGTGTGTTGTGGATAGAGAATATTGGAAGGTGTGTGGTGTGGGATAGAGAATATTGGAAAGTTTGTGTTGTAGAATAGAGAATATTGGAAAGTGTGTGTTGTAGAACAGAGAATATTGGAAACTGTGTGGTGTGGGATAGAGAATACTGGAAAGTTTGTGTTGTAGAATAGAGAATATTGGAAAGTGTGTGTTGTAGAACAGAGAATATTGGAAAGTGTTTGCTGTGGGATAGAGAATATTGGAAAGTGTGTGGTGTTGGATAAAGAATATTGGAAAGTGTGTGGTGTGGGATAGAGAATATTGGAAAATGTGTGTTGTAGAATAGAGAATATTGGAAAGTGTTTGCTGTGGGATAGAGAATATTGGAAAGTGTGTGGTGTTGGATAAAGAATATTGGAAAGTGTGTGGTGTGGGATAGAGCATATTGGAAAATGTGTGTTGTAGAATAGAGAATATTAGAAAGTGTGTATTGTAGAATAGAGAATATTGGAAAGTGTGTGTTGTAGAATATAGAATATTAGAAAGTGTGTGTTGTAGAATAGAAAATATTAGAAAGTGTGTGTTGTAGGATATTTTGGAACTGTTTAACCTTATTGTGTGTGATACATGTATTATGGAAGTGATTAGCTTTGTTGTGTTTGATATAGAGCGTTTTTGAAAGAGAAAAAGGCTTTGTTTAATTTTGTGTTTTATGTCGGAATGGAAGCAAATTGTATAATACAAATAATACATGAATATTCGCATAAATCACACATATCTACCAACATACTGACATGCACCTCCAAACACCACATACACACCACTCAGAAAATAGACATGTTAAACATACATACATAAATACATACATACATACATACATACATAAATACATACATACATACATAAATACATACATACATAAATACATACATACATACATACATACATAAATACATACATACATACATATACGCCAACAAACGAATTATTCGCAGATTCTTACAACAGTTGAATTCATTAAAAAAATAAGTAGTCTATATCGAGACAAAACGATCCCCAGCGTCACTGGAGTTTTGACAAAAAAATCATACAAAGTGACAGAGAGAGAGGTGAGGTACACAAATGAGTGTCAAAAGTTCGAAAAATGTAGGGGAAAGTGTGAGAGGGAAAGAGAGAGATAGAGAAAGGGTGAGAGAAAGAGAGAAAGGTTGAGAGAGAGAGAGAGAAAGAGAAAGATAGAGAAAGGTTGGGAGAGAGAGAGTTAGAGACAGATAGAGAAAGGTTGAGAGAGAGATAGAGAGAGAGTGAGAGAAAGAGAGATAACGAGAGATATAGAAAAGTTGAGAGAGAGAGAGAGAGAAAGGTTGATAGAGAGAGAGAGAAAGGTTGATAGAGAGAGAGATAGAGAAAGGTTGAGAGAGAGATAGAGAAAGGTTGAGAGATAGAGAGAGAGATAGAGAAAGGTTGGGAGAGATAGGGAAAGGTTGAGGGATAGATAGAGAAAGTTGAGAGAGAGATTGAAAGAGATTAAGAAAGGTTGAGAGAGAGAAAGAGAATGGTTGAGCTAGAGAAAGATTGAGAGAGAGATAGAGAGAGAGTGAGAGAAAGAAAGATAGAGAGAGTGAGAGAAAGGTTGATATACATATATATATATACAGAGAGAGATTGAGAAAGGTAGAGAGAGATATAGAGATAGGATAAGGTTGAGAGACAGAGAGAGAGATTGAAAAAGGTTGAGAGAGAGATAGATAGAGATAGATATAGGTTGAGATAGAGATAGAGATAAATAAAGGTTGAGAGAGAGATATAGAGATAGATAAAAGTTGAGAGAGAGAGATTAAAAAAGGTTGAGAGAGAGAGAGATAGAGAAAGATGTTAGAGAGATAGAGAAAGGTTGAGAGATAGAGAGAGAGATAGAGAAAGGTTGAGAGAGAGATAGAGAAAGGTTGAGAGAGAGATAGAGAGAGAGTGAGAGAAAGAGATCGCGGATAAAGACGTAGCAAACACAAAAGTGTCAGCTGCAACATCAAGCCACAGATGGCATTAATGTAGGTACGATTGTAATTCTAGAAAAGAAGTTATGCTATGTTTGCTCTAGAATGTTCTACTATGATACTTTGAATTATCTCTTGAGATAGAGAGCCTATCGTGGTTCTATTGGCCTACTTGACTCTTGTTGTTCTACTTACCAATACAAATCGAATGTTTCCACTGCTCTACTTTTAACTCTTTCAATACGAAAGGTTATTATCAATTTACCGGTAGAGATTTCAAAGAAAAAAATGTTAATGTTTTTACAAATTAATTTAGATGTTTATATGTATCTAATATAGAATAGTGTAGTTAGCGGGGTAGGGTTCTGCCCTAGTCTTCGGGACACCCCTGGGCAAGGTGGAGCTCCCGTTTAGCCCCCTATCAGGGTTATGTGAAGCCATTGGAGCAGGTGGTGGATGGTGTTGTGGGAGCAGCCGATAAGTAGTGCCGGTTATGGTCTCCACACCGCGATGACAGGCAGAGGATCTCATGTATAGAGACAATGGCTGCGATCTCCGACTAGTACAGTCACTGCCAAGAAGGAAAGGAATGGCAAACTACCTTCATTGCCTGGAATAATCATGACAAGTCACAACCTTCTATTTACAGCTAATGACGTTAAGGGGGGCTTCACAGCCACCTCGTCCGATAGGGAGCGTCATGTGCTAAAGGTGACACCCGATCATCATCAAGCAATTGTATGCAAGATCAAAAATAAAGAGACACTAGCAATAGGAACCTGGAACATTAGATCAGCATTCCAGGTTGGAAAACTAGAAAACATCAGTCTCGAAATGAAGAGACTGAAATTGAACATCTTGGGACTATGTGAAATGAGATGGACAGGGGCAGGATTATTACAACGCGACAGTGGAAATGTAATTTACTCTGGGGGAACCACACACGAAAGAGTAGGCATCATGTTAGATAGAGAAAGAAGCAAAACAGTGAAAGGATTTTGGTCAGTATCAGACAGAATTCTGCTAGTAAAATTGAGTGGCAGACCAATGGATATCAACATAATTCAAGTTTATGCACCAACAAGTAATAGCGAAGTAGAAGACATTGACACTTTTTACGAGAAGCTAGAGGCAGCCATGGAACAGTGTAAATCCCATGAAATAACTGTTGTATTAGGGGATTTCAATGCAAAGGTAGGAACAGCTAAAGTGCAAAATGTGACTGGGGGGGAGGGGGGGGAGGGGGGGCATGGCCTTGGCGAGACGAATGACAGAGGGGATAGATTGATAGATTGGGCAAAGACACATGAAATGATTATAGATAACATCTGGTTCAAACAACACCCTAGGCGACTATGGACATGGCAAAGCCCAGACAAAAAAGTACACAATCAAATTGATTTTATACTGGTACAGAGAAGATTTAGGAATGGGCTAACGTCTGTTAAAACAAGGCCAAGAGCAGATTGTAATAGTGACCTTGTACCAGTAGTTGGAAAGATAAGAATAAAACTGCGGAAGGCACAGAAATCACCAAGAAATATAAAATTAGAACTAGATATGCTAAGAGTAGATAAACAGATGAGTGATAAGTACAGCATGATAGTACAAAATATATATAATGCTATTGAGAAAATACAGGACATCCAGGAGCAGTGGGAAATGCTCAAACAATCGATTCAGCAAACATCAAAAGAAGTAATACCAGTGACTAAAAGAATCAACAAAAAGAAATGGATGACAGAAGAAATATTACAACTAATGGACGAAAGAAGAACACATAAGAAAGAAGAACGGACATACAAAATATTGCACAAAGAGATCTAAAACAAGTGCAGAGAAGCAAAGGAAGGATGGTTAAAACAGAAATGTGAAGAAATGGAAAAACAACAAAAGAAAGACTCAAAATTTATGCACAATCAGTTAAATGAATTAACAGGAAGAAAAGAAGTAAAAGTTTCAGGATGTGTGAAATCAAAGGAAGGAAATATAATAATGTGACAGGAGAAGACAATGGAAAGATGGACAGAATATATCAGTCAACTCTATGATGATAAAAGACCAGAGCTAAACAATTCAAACAAAGACACAGGACCACCAATAATGCAGAGTGAAGTGGAGGACGCAATTCAACACATGAAAAGAGGCAAAGCTCCAGGTCCTGACAATATAACAATCGAAGAGATAAATGCATTAGGAGAGTTGGGAGTACAAGTCATAACAAAATTACTCAATGACATATATAACACTGGACACATACCCGAGGATCTACTAAAATATATCTTTGTAGCCATACCGAAGAAGTCAGGAGCCACTGATTGTGAAGACCATCGCACCATTAGTCTCATGAGCCATATGACTAAAATATTACTAAGAATAATCATGAGACGAGTAAGGAACAAAATAAAACCAGAAATAAGTGAGGAACAATGTGGATTTGTGGAAGGAAAGGGCACCAATAACGCAATATACATCTTAAGGACATTGATAGAAAGATATATAGAGGTAAAGAAAGATCTATATATGTGCTTTATAGACTACACGAAAGCATTTGACAAAGTAAAGCATATGGAATTAATCAATATGCTGGAGTAATTAAACATTGATGGCAAGGATCTGCGAATCATAAAAAAAAAACATGTACTGGCAACAAACAGCAGCTATACGAATTAACAACCAAACAGGACAATTCTAATATATAAAACAAGGAGTCAGACAAGGCTGTGTTCTGTCACCGGACTTGTTTTCACTTTACAGCGAATATATTATGAGATCAATAGCAGACAAAAAAGGAATTGAAGTCAACGGTCACAACATAAATAATTTGCGATATGCGGATGTCTTAATAGCAGAGACAGAGAATGAACTACAAGAAATGAAAGACATAATAGTAAAAGAAAGCAATAAAAAAGGTCTCAGTCTGAATAGGAAGAAAACAGAAGTAATGGTTATATCGAAGAAACAATCATCACCATCATGCAGTATAAAAATAAACGAGACAAATCTAAAACAAGTGCAACGTTTCAAATACTTGGGCACAATAATTACATCAGATGGGAGATGCACCACAGAAATAAAAAGCAGAATAGTTCAGTCCAAAATAGCATTTCAGAAAATGAAAAATATCTTATGCAACAAATCTATGTCAATAAAAATGAGAAAGAGAGTTCACCGGTGCTATATAGAACCAATTCTGACCTATGGAAGCGAATCATGGACAGTAGACAAACAAATGAAAAGACGGTTAGAGGCCACAGAGATGGGATTTCTCAGAAGAATGTTGAAAGTTCCCTGGACAGATAAAAAAGACCATTGAGGAAGTTCTCAAAGAGGCCAACACAAAAAGGGAGATCTTAAAAAACATCAGAAAGAAGCAATCAACATTTGTCGGGCACATCATGAGAAGAGGAAAGTTGGAATACTTGGTTACAACTGGCAAAATAAAAGGAAAGAGAGATCGCGGACGACAAAGAGAGAAAATACTGGATAGCTTGGTGTCATGGCATGGAAAACAGTCAACAACAGAACTGATACGATGCACTGTAGATAGAAGATTGTGGAGGGACATGATCGCCTACGCCAACCGGCAGGGTACATGCTGATGATGATGAATATAGAACATTTTATATATGAATCTTTAGATAATTAAACAAGGAATTAGATTTCACAAATACCAAGATGATTCAAGACATAAAAAGAATATGGTTTGATGACAGTTTACACTAATCAAATTGAGAGTGACGCACTGTGCGGCTAAGAGTACATGACCGTAATCGGCATGGCGCATGGTGCGCCGAAACGTACGGAAGGAGTTAACTGCTTTGGTTTTCTCTCTTTACTTACAGCACACCTGGGATTTGTTTCTGCTGCGCTATTCCACTAATTTGTATTACCTCCTACTACATCTTGAATATGTTTCTACTGTCCTGCTCCCAGTTCTGTGTTTTTCTCCTGTTCTGTTCCAACTCCTCTATTTTGTTTTACTGAATTACTCCCTCCTAGTATTTTTTACAGTCTATGTCCTATTTTTCCACAAATTAATGCAACTTTTCCTTACAAGTTGTTTACGTTTTGGAGAAGTAAAGGAAACACACAAGGACAAGAGCGGGTTCGATCCTGATCGACGGCTACCGGGTTCACCCAGCCTTAAATGGGTACCGGGATTTTTTTTTTGGAAAGTAAACCAGCACGGGCGTAATACTGATCACATTACCCCAAATATCATGTGTCGAAGGTCTGTGAAAAAAAAATACGGTTACTAACACCATATTCTCTATACGCCACTTGGCGTGACGGCAATCATTACATTTTTTTTTAAAGGAAACACGTAAGGAATTGATATTCTAAAATGTCTAAAAACAAGCTAGAGGACTAGACTAGACTAGTCAGCTCTCGACAGTACTTCGAACAGTCAAGAAGTAGGGTTAGATCAGAAACTGGGCTGGCAGGACAGATAACATTTATAGAAATGGCTGACATGAGGATAGTGAAGTGTAGAAAGCTAGAATTGAAGTAGAAAGTTCAGGAAACAAATTAACGAATGAAGTTAAAAAATACATAGAATGATTTAGAAGCGTGGGTCAATCCTGGAAAGTTATAAAGGACTTTAAAGTTCTGTAAGAGAGTGTGTGTGTGTGTGAGAGAGAGAGAGAGAGAGAGAGAGAGAGATTAACTGAGTAGCAGTTGTTGATTTATATATTTCACTATGGAGTGTGTGAGTATGATATGATTTGTGGTTGCAAGTCTTTGTAATTTTTGGCCAACGATTTTGGAAGCTATTAACCCTGTTGGAGTTTTTGTCAATGGAGCCAGTCTTTAGAAATATTACACGGAACTGTCATTGATGTAGCTGATCATGATTGTACGTTGATATCAATGACTGCTTGTCCATGTCTATAACGCCTATATTAAAAGTTAAGGAGATGTATTATGTTAGGATAGATCCGGTCGTACATCACAATAGACAGACAACCATCTGTCACATGAACCTCTCTAGGATATTTTGTGCAGTTCCAAAAGAACAATATTGCAAATGACATTATCGTACGAGATTTCCTGTGCACAGATAAATAAGAAGGATTGCCTTAAACAAGTTAATAATTATGTATAAGTTGTTTACACGTAAATGGCCACGAGCAAGGTTGCACTTGACTGGGCCAGAAAGGCTAATTAGCTCAAATCTACACAATAGACAATTGAGCCCTGGGCGAAGAATTACTTTGTTCTCCTTTGATTGAAACATTGCAGTGTCAGGAATGTGTGGTCCAGTTAGGTGAATCTCTGTACGGCGGAAGAGTTAAGTCTGTCATGATCAACAAGTACAAGGAATGTCCTTACAAGAACTGGAGTAAAATTAAAATAACGGAAAGAACTGAAGACAAGCAAGGTTAAATAACAGTAATTTAAGTTATTTAGACTGCCTATTTTTACCTCGTGCAAATAGGGTTGGAGACATATAAATTGTTCCAGATGTGTTTGAATTACTATTGTGTGCAACAACGTAGAAAGGAAGACCATAGAATTGTAAACTTCTGAAGACATTGATTGCGCTCTACTTTAATAGATGGTCGTACCGGCGGTCCGAGTACAAATTCAAGGCATTGTTTTCTTTCAGAACGAGATTGACAATAATTCATATTTAATTAGTTAATGATCAATTACAATCATCACCATCATGCAGCATAAAAATAAACGAGACAAATTTGAAACAAGTACAACGTTTCAAATACTTGGGCACAATAATAATATCAGATGGGAGATGCACCACAGAAATAAAAAGCAAAATAGCTCAGGACAAAATAGCATTTCAGAAAATGAAAAATATCTTATGCAACAAATCTATGTCAATAGAAATGAGAAAGAGAGTTCATAGGTGCTATATAGAACCAATTCTGACCTATGGAAGAGAATCATGGACAGTAGACAAACAAATGAAAAGACGATTAGAGGCCACAGAGATGGGATTTCTCAGAAGAATGTTGAAAGTTCCCTGGACAGCTAAAAAGACCAATGAGGAAGTTCTCAAAGAGGCCAACACAAAAAGGGAGCTCTTAAAAAACATCAGAAGGAAGCAATCAACATTTCTCGGGCACATCATGAGAAGAGGAAAGTTGGAATACTTGGTTACAACTGGCAAAAAAAAAGGAAAGAGAGATCGCGGACGACAAAGAGAGAAAATACTGGATAGCTTGGTGTCATGGCATGGAAAACAGTCAACAACACAACTGATACGATGCAATGTAGATAGAAGATTGTGGAGGGACATGATCGTCTACGCCAACCGGCATGGTACATGATGATGATGAATGATCAATTGTAAGAGTAAAATGTTCAAACATATGTAAAGAAAAAAGAAAATGTGTAAAGTATGTATCAGAAAGGTGAATTGATAAACATCATCATCATCAAATACCATGCCTTCTGGCGTAGGTGATCATGTCTCTCCACAACTTTCCATCTGAATATTTATTTGCCATTTCTGTTGTTGACATTCTGCCAAGCCATTCTCTTAAGCTGTCTTTAAATCAGCAATCTTTGCTCATTGCTTCCCTCTATCTCTTCGTCCCTCGATTTTTCCAGTTGCTATAATATATTCCAGCTGTTCCCTGATCATTACATGGGCAAACAATTATGATTGTTTCTTCCTAATATTGGATATTAGCTATCTTTTTGCTTTGGCCTTCTTTTTAGAACGTTTTCATTATTCTTCTTAGCTGTGCATGGTATTCTCAACATTCTTTTCTGTAAAACCACATTTCTACAGCCTCCAGTGATTTTCATGTCTATTGTCCACGATTCACACCCATATGTTATGACTGGCTCTCCATAAAATTTAAGAACTCTTTTTCTTGTTTATTTTGTCAAAAATGGATTGCCCAGTGTCTTCCTCATTTTATGGAAAACTGCTCTTGCCTGAGCCATTCTGCATCTCACCTCTGTTATATATCTACCGAGGTTAACATTGAAATTATAAACATTATCACAATAATAATATCGTTGTATTTATTTCAGGTCCGGAGAGAGATACTAACATTTTGTTTTATATGTATTTAAAAAAAAACATTTTAATTGAAGAATATATTGCTTGTACAAAATTGACTATCATCATATATAATTAGATGATGTGATTCTTGTTGACCTAGGTATGTAAAGAAATTAGACAATTATTATTATTTGTTTTTTTTTTTACAAAAATGTATATTGTTATCAGAATATAATTTTTGTAATGCATTTTTGGGGTAAGTTCAAGTAAATGGTTAATTTTTGTTCAAAATGGAAATAGCAAGTATATTGGAGTGAACCGTAGTAATTATAAAACAACGAAGTGGAATTAATTAGTGGCCAATTCAACTAGTCAGTCAATAGACAATGAGTCAATTTTTCTACCAACGCTGTGCTATCAGTGCCAGAATTGGACGCTGGACTCGAGAACAATAAGAAAGATAACGACCACCGAAATTAAATGTGTCAGAAGAATGACAGGATACAGCTTTAGGGACAGAGTAAGAAACACTGACCTGAGGAAGAAACTCGAAATTGAACCAGCCATCGAATACATAAAGAAACAAAAGATAAATTGGTTCGGCCACATAACAAGATAGAAAGAACTAACAATGACACAAAGAGCCATAAACAAACGCTACGAAAACGCCAGATTAAGAGGAAGACCGAGAAAGAGATGGATAAATGGAATACTAGAGTCACTAGGAGGAATAACATCGGAAGAGGCCAACAGAAGAGCAAAGAATCGCAGATTGTTTCTCCCTCGACGCCAACGGCAACAAAGGAAGGATAGAAGTAGAAGAAGAGGAAGAATATTTGAAATTAGGGATATTGCATTTAAGTCTATCAATATTTGAAATTAGGGATATTGTATTTAAGTCTATCAATATTTGAAATTAGGGATATTGCATTTAAGTCTATCAATATTTGAAATTAGGGATATTGCATTTAAGTCTATCAATATTTGAAATTAGGGATATTGCATTTAAGTCTATCAATATTTGAAATTAGGGATATTCTATTTAAGTCTATCAATATTTGAAATTAGGGATATTGCATTTAAGCCTATCAATATTTGAAATTAGGGACATTGCATTTAAGCCTATCAATATTTGAAATTAGGGATATTGCATTTATGTCTATCTCAGAGGAAGTGTCAGAGTGTTTGAGATGGAGAATTGACTAGTATTACTCAAGAGGAATGAGCAGTGACTAAACAACAGTTACAATCTATATACTCCCAAGATGGGGATGTACAGAGAATATTTATAAAACGGAGACATATACAAGACCAACCTGAGACAGTACAACAGTATGGAGATAAATTGTTAGGTTTAAGCCATTTATGAATGAGGGATACACAACACAATGATCCCTTCAGCAAACGTTGTGAGAATACCAGACCCAATGGTCGACCACGAAAATGATGGATGGATGGAATATTAGAAGCACTAGGAAACATAACAGCAGCAGAGGCGACCAGAAGAGCCAAAGACCGCAACTCATAACTTCCCTCGACGCTGAAAGGCAAATGAGGGAGGAAAGAGGAAGAAGAAGAAATAGAATGTGAGAGAAGAAACTATTTAAATGGACATAACGATGGCACTTGTACATGGACTAGAAGATATGGAGTTAATGAAACATTTGTTTCCAGGGAATCCAATAATCCTCAAGCAAGCCATAGATTTTGCGACATTGGAGGACAATGTACACAACAGGATAATGAACACACAGAGAGTGGGAATACTCAACAAGGAAGATGTGACAGCGGTAGGAGAGTAGATCAGGCAAGGAAAATAAGAGCACAAGCGATGGAATTAGAATATGTGAGATATAGTTGGGGTAAAGATCCCAAGACATAGAGAGAGCATTAATTCTGTTAAGGACACAAAAGTGTCTTGGACATGCGGTAGACCAGGTCATATTGCAAGCAAGTGTTATAGAAGAGGAAACGATCAAAACAATAATTAGAAATTTAGTAAAAGGAAGTGTTATAGAATAGGAAACGATCAAACAATAACTAGACATTAAGTAAGATGAAGTGTTATAGAAGAGGAAGTGATCAAACAATAACTAGACATTTAGTAAGAGGAAGTGTTATAGAAGAGGAAGTGATCAAACAATAACTAGACATTTAGTAAGAGGAAGTGTTATAGAAGAGGAAGTGATCAAACAATAACTAGACATTTAGTAAGAGGAAGTGTTATAGAAGAGGAAGTGATCAAACAATAACTAGACATTTAGTAAGAGGAAGTGTTATAGAAGAGGAAGTGATCAAACAATAACTAGACATTTAGTAAGAGGAAGTGTTATAGAAGAGGAAGTGATCAAACAATAACTAGACATTTAGTAAGAGGAAGTGTTATAGAAGAGGAAGGGATCAAACAATAACTAGACATTTAGTAAGAGGAAGTGTGAAAGAGAACTTAGGTGTTGTATGAAGGCCTGAGTATGAAATAACAAAGTGATTGAGTACGAGAAGTAGACTAACTGGAAATATGGAGAGTAACGTGTACCAGTATCTGTAGTCAGAAGCAATAAGATTGTACGTAGACAGGAAGTCATAGTATACAGATAATGAGGATGAAAGAGTTAATTTGAATATTTTATTTATATCTGTAATCAAGAGACTAAACGAAGTACAAAAGGTTCTATGGACCTCGTACTCAGTGTGAAGAAAGAAAGAGTAAGAAACATAAATGTCGATTTTTGTCTACTTTTCCAGACATATAAATAAGGTATAGAGTATAGAAAAGAGAACGTAACATTAAAAATATATAAGAAACGTTTGTTACGTTATCGAGGTTGTATATGATGTGAGATAAGTTGAATTTTCTGTATGGAAGAAATGTCAATTTTTGTTTGTTTGTTATTATTTATGACATAATGTTGAGATATTTGATATTTGATTTGGAAGACGTTTATCTTATTTTTATTTTTATTTTGGGGGGGGGGGGGGGGGGGAAGAAATCTTATTTCTTATTTGTCTCCTAAATTAGGAGAGAATGGTGTCAGGTGACAGGGCGTCGTAGACTGGACATACAAAAAGAAAGTAATTAATGAGATTAGTTTTTTCTGAGACGGCCATATTATATATATATAATTATAATTTTTGGCCTTGCAATGAGAAGGGAACACCTGGAATGTATTGTGACAACTGGGAAAATTGAGGGACGAAGAGATAGAGGGAATTAATGTGAAAAGTTACCAGACAGCTTAAGAAAATGGCTTGGCAGAAGGTCAACAACAGAAATGATAAATAACTGTCGAGATGGAAAGTTGTGGAGAGACATGATCACATAAGTCAGCACGCATGGCACTTGATGATGATGAATCCAGAGACTAAACGATAGGAGAACTGAGAACGACATTTTTGTAAGAGCAATCGCGGGTCACGTGATTGATTTTGATGGGTACGACTTCCAACTACGAGAGTATAAAATGGGACTTGCGATATAAGTGAAGAGACTAGACTTGCGATATAAGTGAAGAGACTAGACTTGCGATATAAGTGAAGAGACTAGACTTGCGATATAAGTGAAGGGACTAGACTTGCGATATAAGTGAAGAGACTAGACTTGCGATATAAGTGAAGAGACTAGACTTGCGATATAAGTGAAGAGACTAGACTTATGAACTAAGTAACGTATAAGAAGACATAGTTAATATAGACCTCGGGAGAGATACAGAGTATTGAATAGAGATCTTGTGCAAGATCAACACAAGGTCTCTAATCAGTAGGACATATAGAATATCTAGAAGACAATGTAGAATAGAGACTTAGAATTAGGTGGAGAGATATGCTAAAAACAGAAGAAATGAATTATTTCTTGTGTTGATGAGGTAGGATATGAAAGTGCAATATATTGAGAATATGTAGTGTAATACTGAAATTGTAATATTATGTAAATCAAGCAGTGTTTTTTTTTTTCTAATGGTATACAGATTGGTGTACCAAAATAGTAATTTATGTATACAGGGAATGTGTGTATTATATTTATGTATACAGGGAATGTGTGTATTATATTTATGTATACAGGGAATGTGTGTATTATATTTATGTATACAGGGAATGTGTGTATTATATTTATGTATACAGGGAATGTGTGTATTATATTTATGTATACAGGGAATGTGTGTATTATATTTATGTATACAGGGAATGTGTGTATTATATTTATGTATACAGGGAATGTGTGTATTATATTTATGTATACAGGGAATGTGTGTATTATATTTATGTATACAGGGAATGTGTGTATTATATTTATGTATACAGGGAATGTGTGTATTATATTTATGTATACAGGGAATGTGTGTATTATATTTATGTATACAGGGAATGTGTGTATTATATTTATGTATACAGGGAATGTGTGTATTATATTTATGTATACAGGGAATGTGTGTATTATATTTATGTATACAGGGAATGTGTGTATTATATTTATGTATACAGGGAATGTGTGTATTATATTTATGTATACAGGGAATGTGTGTGTTATATTTATGTACACAGGGAATGTGTGTATTATATTTATGTACACAGGGAATGTGTGTATTATATTTATGTATACAGGGAATGTGTGTATTATATTTATGTATACAGGGAATGTGTGTATTATAGATTCTCGTTAACTAGGTACAAATAATGGTTATGGTTAGTCTATGACATCGGTATCATTAAAGATGAATTAAAATTCATAATTGCTCATCCGCCAGTGCCAGTGGAATCATCCGAATAAAAACTTAGCCCACTGAAGACTCCAAATAAAGAAAGACAGCTGCATTCCCCATTATAGCTACAGCACAAGCCAAAGGAGATAAGCCCAAGCGACACCGAAGGTGAATGCAGCTGAACTGTCCTGCGTCATACGATATCATCATTCATCGTAGGCAATCGGAATATCTAAAAGCGATCCGGATGAAAAACACAGCTCACGGTGTGCACAGAGCACTGACTCAGTAGATCCGGCAGCACGCCTGACTTGGAATGTGAGTAAACAGCAACAAGGAACACTTTACAGACTGAGCCTGAATGGTTCTTGCCGCCTATCCGCCATATTGACCGGTATTCTGTACTGAAATAATATATTGTGTTTCATTATTATGCAATGTTTAGATTTAGATTTAATTGAGATGACATTGTTGTCGTTAATTGAGAGTGGATTCATAAGAAATCACTGTAAAGATATTGTTTATTGTCGATATAGATGACCTTCATCATCAAGTACCTGTCTGCTGGCGTAGGTGATCATGTCTCTCCTCAACTTTCGATCTCGACAGTAATTTATCATTTCTGTTGTTGACCTTCTGCCAAGCCATTCATAGATGACCTTAGTACCATGTTACGCAAAGTTGTCATTGATTTGATTGGTATTTATACATTTGGTAGAGTGGGCATAATATGACGAATTATTTTGGATATGATGTTAGGACTTATAATGAAAGGTGTTCAATGAGGTGAGAGAGAGAAATTATATTGGAAATATACATCTTGTTAAGTTTGAGAGATGATGATACAGCGACGTATAGGATACTTAATGTCCTGAACAGGATAGTGATACTCGGCCTTGGAGAAATCCGGGCTTACATCACAAAAGACAAACGACGATCTGCCATACGAACCTCTATAGAATATATCCATAGTAATTGTCGCAATATCTCGCTGGTTATGCTGATGATCTCTCCACTATCTGAACTACTCTTTACGTCTATGTTACCCTTTATTACAGTTAATAGTATTTCATATAAAATCAATACATCTAATAATGTACCTCTGTCTGTAAATGCATTACTGGATCAGGTTTAACCAAAGGTCATATGTGTTATAGAAGTGTAGATTGTTTCCAGTCTGTGTATCAAATGCTAAGCGTTTGTTTACTTGTTCACGTTGTCTGTTACATTACATCTTTAACGTTGTTTCATTTACCATCTTTTAGATACTGGTTAAACACATTTGCCTGTATAATTTGTTTGCGTTATTGAAACCAGCGACTAGCTCCGTCGCAACAGCAGACTTTGTCAGTAATTTAAAGTGGGGCAAAGCTATTGCTGCTTTTTCAGAAGCAAGACAATCGATTTCTATCAAATCCAATATTACAACATCATAGTGTTACTATTTAGATAATTCGTGTCGGTTATCAATCCTTTTGAAGCGTCAAAGTGCTCTTAATAGAGCTATATATATATATATATATATATATATATATATATATATATATATGCTGCCAGCGCATAACTTATGTAAATAAATGCGCCCTGACATATAAGATGTCGTAGTGGATTCGTGTCTTCTTGTCCATCTCTTTCCTCTTCAGCGTTAAGGGAAATTGATTGTTTTTGGCAGTGCACTTTGATTCGCCTTTTCAACTGTTATCTTTGCCTTAATGGTACACTATCATTGCTTGTCTTGTTCGTTTCTTTATGCTGTTAGTCCACTCCGAATGTCTCTGCTTCGCTTGCCTTGAATTTTCCCATCCAATTTGGTTTTCTCTAGATTATTGTCTCTCTTACCGTGTTTTAAAGATTCAATTTGTTTTTATTGGAAGCACGTTAAAGAGCTATTTATTTATTTTTAGTTGTTTAGAAACATATGTAGTGCTTTAATTGATCGTCAGATGTTTCGTCTGGCCGTCCCTTGGGAGTGTTCTTCTACCTCTTTTGTTGTTCCATCTGATTGCTAATACTTGTTATTTGATGCTGTTTGTTGGTTCTACATGCTACATGTTTGCACTATGTCATTTGTAGTTCCATCTGATTGTTAATACTTGTTATGTGATGATGTTTGTTGGTACTACATGCTACATGTTGATGCTACATGACACATGTTGACGCTACATGCTACGTATTGGTGCTACATGCCGATGCTACATGCTGATGCTACATGCTACACGTTGGTGCCACATGCTACATGTTGGTGCCACATGCTACTATTGGTGCCACATGCTGGTGCTACATGCTACATGTTGGTGCTACATGCTTCATGTTGGTGCTACATGCTTCATGTTGGTGCTACATGTTACATGTTTGAACTACGTCATTTGTAGTTCCAGATTAATGTTCACCACAGGATTTTCTCCAAACACGTTTCCTAATTTCTTCATTTCTCATTTGATATTTAACCACATTAAATGTTCTTTAACGACAACTCATATCAAAAGTTGTGATATTTCTTTTCTCATCTGCTGATAACGTCCATGTTTGGCGCTGGCAGCACAAGATTGGCAGAAATACTGAGCTGTAAAATGTATATTGCTCTTTTCATTTCCATCGTCATGTTTTTTTTTTTAATAAGGGGTGTTATTTATCTGGTTATTTAGATCAGCCAGAAGAATAATCAGTGTTCTTATTTAATGTTCTTTCTGCCCAGCAAGGAGCTTATACTGGGCCGCAACGTCGAGTTATAATGAGTCTTCTCCGTAAATCTATAACGGTTTCATCCTCTCTCTATTTTTAAAAAAATTTCTTTTACCGTTATCTTTACAGCGGTATTGCATTATTATACCTTCTCTTTGTCCTGCTAACCGTTAAACAAAGTTGTCCTGCATACCTCAAATCATTTTTGTTAATACAAGACAGTATGTCATACACAAAGATATAACCTATTTGATTTTATGTAAAATCTCTCTTAGCAGTGAACATAGAATATCAACAGAAAACTTTATCTCTCGAAACTTAATATAAATAAATACAAAGAAAGAAGCACTATTTACATTACGAATTACGGTTTACGCTTAAGCTTTCCCTTCCCAATGTTGAGATATAATTGTCCAATATATTATAATTAACAAGAAGTTTGTAAGGGTGTTTGTTATTCTTCGATAATTAATAGATGGAAGAATTGAGTAGATATTCATTACTTTATAGCGAGGTGAACTGAGGATGATTGCATTCGAGTGATTCATGGACGTGTCATATGTGACACAATACCAATATACAAATCTATGTGACACAATACCTCAATAAAAATCAACTATAGAACAACATTTTTACAATTTTGGTGTATTTTTTTGCAGGCGTGCTTTTAAACTGACATATGTCATTTCTATAATCTTAGAAAATGAATCTGATGCAGGGTCACATGAAGCTGTTTATGCACTTAAATAACAGAATAACAATAATGTAAGGCACATTCAAATTAACATTGAGTGAATGATGGTGAGTTGGTTTGTGATATCTTCTCGTAGATAAGAATATAAGCATTACAGTACATACGTTGGACAATAATAAAAATAAGTACATAAAAGTTATATAATAGGAACAAAAGTGCATACAAGTTATATAATAGGAACAAAAGTACATAAATGTTATATAATAGGAATAAAAGTACATAAATGTTATATAATAGGAATAAAAGTACATACATGTTATAAAATAGGAAAAAAAATACATAAATGTTATATAATAGGAACACAAGCACATAAAAGTTATATAATAGGAACACAAGTACATAAAAGTTATATAATAGGAACACAAGTACATAAAAGTTATACAATAGGAACAAAAGCACATAAAAGTTATATAACAGGAACAAAAGTACATAAAAGTTGTACAATAAGGAAAAAAGTACTTAAATTTTACAATAAACAAATAAGTACATAAGTTGTACAATAAGAAAAAAGTTCTTAAGTTGTACAATAAACAAATAAGTACATAAGTAGTACAATAAGAAAAAAGTTCTTAAGTTGTACAATAAACAAGTAAGTACATAAGTTGTACAATAAGAAAAAAGATCTTAAGTTGTACAATAAACAAATAAGTACATAAGTTGTACAATAAGAAAAAAGTTCTTAAGTTGTACAATAAACAAGTAAGTACATAAGTTGTACAATAAGAAAAGAGTTCTTAAGTTGTACAATAAATAAAAAATGTGCATAAGTTGTATAATAATAAAAAAAAGCTCATATGTTGTAAAAAAAAATAAATACATAGGTTGTACAATAAGAAAACTAGGGTCCTATCCCAACCGACGGATTCCGGGTTCACCCAGCCTTAAATGGGCACTGGATTTTTTTCTGGGAAAGTAAAGCGGCACGGGCATAATACCGACCACATTACCCCAAAAATCATGTGCTGAAGGTCTGTAAAATTTATGGTCACTAACACCATATTCCCTATACGCCACTTGGCGTGACGGGGGTGCTTTACTTTTTAATTACAATAAGAAAACAAAGGGTTCCATCACCGACGCCTTCACACATATGGACAATATGGAATTAGAGCTCATAATTTTGAACCATCAACGGCACTTTTATGTTTGATGTGGTTGATATCACGCTAGTACCCCATATTTTTCCAGAAAAAAATCTCCGGTACCTATTTCCAGAGACCGAATAAACCCTAAATTCATGTCGGTCTGAAAAATAACCTCCACATCGGGGAACCTCTCAAATCAGCAGCGAATGAACTAGATACCCAGCCACGTGGAACAAGTTGTAAAAGAAGTCTCTCATGGACATCAATGTAGCTGACATTCTACTCTGGTAGATGGAATTGTAGATGAAATTATTCTTTAAGATTTAAACAGTGATCGAAAAGGAAGACTTTACACACTGTCCAATTAGAGAATGACATGCCTGGGACTTGTTGACATATGAGAAAGTAATATGTACTTTTTAATATAGAGAAGTCAACGACCAGGCTTACTCTCAAATGTTCTTTAACAAGTAAAGGTAAAGTACGAGACTGGAAACGGCGTCTCAGCACGCGAGTTTTCATCCATATGTGCTCGGCCGCCTATCTAGAAGTGTTCGGAGATTTCTGTATAGTGTCGCTTCAAGCATCGAAACTCACGATGTGAGGAGGCAATTTCTCACCTTCCGAGAGTAATACCCTGGTACCCATTTCTGCCAATGTCAAGGTCGACCGCGGGGGTATTTTTCTTTTTTCAACCACGAGTACAACTCACACTACTTCCAGCGGGAATCGAACACGGGTTGTCCGAATGTCGGTAGCCCAGTCGAGTATTCTTTAAAAATGCAAACGATGTGCGAACATCTAAATACAGACAAAAATGAAATAATTGAATACAATTATATAAATTAATAATACTTGTATGACAAGTTTTATTTTATGCAAGACACAAGAACAACCTGGCGAAAATCTATAAAAACAGAGAAGAAATGTACTGGTCAGACATGGTCTCCTGTCTCAGACAAAGGTAATAACGGAGAGTAGGAAAGGAACGAATTTTGTTTTTGTCCCATATCATTGGTGGGCTAGTTGTTAATGCGCTCGGTAATGACCATAAGCTTCCTGGTTCAATTCCCCGAGGTCGGTACTTTGATTTGCAATGGCACGATTGCGGGGTTCACTTAACTTTTGTAAAGTAAAAAAAAAAAAAAAGCAGAGAACCCCGTAACGCCAAGTGGCGAATGGGGAATATGGTGTTAGTGACCATAAATTTTACAGACCTTCAGCACATGCTTTTGGGGGAAATGTGGTCGATATTACGCCCGTGCCGCTTTACTTTCCCAGAAAAAAATCAGGTACCCATTTAAGGCTGGGTGAACCGCAGCCGTCGATCACTACCGAGCCCGATCTTTTGTCCAACTTTTGTAAAGGGGTATCATATTTTTTAATGGAAATATAAGGCGGCCAAGCGTGATGCCGACCAAAGAAATGTGTCGATAGTCATTGAAAGAAAATATGGATACTAACGCAATATGTTATTTCCAATATTAGGAAGAGACAATCATCATGTTTTGGCCATGTAATGAGAAGAGAACACCTGGAATATATTATAACAACTGGCAAAAATTGAGGACCCAAGAGATAGAGGGAAGCAAAGAGAAAATATAGCAGACAGCTTAAGAGAATGGCTTGGCAGAAGGTCAACAACAGAAATAACTGTAGAGATTAAAAATTGTGGAGAGACATGATCACCTACGCCAGTAGCACGGTACTTGATGATGATGATGATGATGAACGCAATATGCTTTACCCAACAATTGAGGCTTGCAGAAAACATGTTACCACAGAAGACGTCACAAGATGAACTGAATTTAATTTACCATAAAAGACGTCACAATACGAACTGAATTTATTTTACAGTAATACGACAGCTAGAATGATGATGATGATGGCCCTTTTGGTAATGACAGCCGTAATACGATAGTTATAATGAACATGATAACCTTAATAGATAGATAATATTACAGCCGTAATCTGATAGTTTTAATGATAATGATGGCCGCAATGGCAATAACCACCGAAATGAAATGTGTCAGAAGAATGACAGGAAACAGCTTAAGGGACAGAGTAAGAAACACTGACCTGAGGAAGAAACTCGGAATTGAACCAGCCATCAAATACATAAAAAAACATCAGGTAAATTTGTTCGACCACAAAACAAGACAAAAAGAACTAACAATGACACAAAGAGCCATAAACAAACGCTACTAAAACGCAAGATTAAGAGGAAGACCGAGAAAGAGATGGATAAAGGGAATACTAGAGTCACTAGGAGGGATAACACCAGAAGAGGCCAACATTAGAGCAAAAGATCGCATATTGTATCTCCCCTCGATGCCAACGGCAATGGTGGAAGGATAGAAGAAGAAGAATGGCAATGACACCGGATTTGTTTTCACTTCACAGCGAAAATATTATGAGAAAAGAGTAGATATGCTTGCTTGCTTGCGTTCGCCCGATGACTTAAGGAGTGTACCTCGTCATCATCTGACCTTAAAAGGACGTCAAGTGGGCGTGTCTACGTTGTGTTGTGGTTTGCAGTATAACTGTGATATTTACGCCTTTCGGCCCAACACATCCGACTTCAGCATGACATTTTTGAGTACCGGGTTGTCTTCCCTCTTCAATCCCTACTCGCTTGGCCAGACTAGACAGGTTAGTCTGTTACTAGAGGCACCACGGAGAGGTGGAGCAGGGTCTGGATGGTTCTGGTTCACCGATCAGGGCACAAGCCATCAGCTGTGGATCGCTGACAACTTCCAGCTTGGTGCTGGGAGGCGCGCCTTCGCCTATAAAAGAAATTGAAGTCAAGGTCACAACATAAACAGTTTAGTTTATGATATGTTGATGACACAGTCTTAATGACAGAGAGTAAGAGAGAGAGAGAGAGAGAGAGAGAGAGAGAGAGAGAGCGAACTACAAAAGATTATAGACAGCATAGTAAAAGAAAGCAACAAGAAAAGTCTCAGTCTGAATAGTAATAAAACACAAGTAATGGGCATATCGAAAAACACAATCATCACCATCATGCAGTATACAAATAATTAGGATAAATCTGAAACAAGGGCAACTGGTCAAATACTTGGGCACAATAATATCAGGTGGAAGATGGATCACAGAAATAAAAAAAAAAGCAGAATAGCTCATTCCAAAAAAGCATTTAAGAAAATGATAAACGTTTAATGAAACAAATCTATGTCAATAGAAGTGAGAAAGATAGTTTATCTGTGCAATATAGAGTCACTTCTGACCTATAGAATATTATTTCACATATTGCCTCACACTTTGTCGCACACTTTGTCTCACGCATTGTCTCACGCATTGCCTCACGTACTGTCTCATGTATTTTCTCACGTATTGCCTCACGCATTGCCTCACACATCACCTCAGTATTGTCTCAATTATTGCTTCACGTATTGCCTCACGTATTGCCTCACGTGTTGCTTCACGTGTTGCTTCACACATTGCCTCACATTTTTGCCTCACATATTTTCTCACGTATTGCCTCACGCATTGCCTCACACATCACCTCAGTATTGTCTCAATTATTGCTTCACGTATTGTCTCACGTATTGCTTCACGTGTTGCTTCACACATTGCCTCACATTTTTGCCGCACATATTGTCTCACGTATTGTCTCACGTGTTGCTTCACGTGTTGCTTCACGTGTTGCCTCACGTATTGCCTCACATTTTTGCCTCACATTTTTGCCTCACATTTTTGCCTCACATTTTTGCCTCACATATTGTCTCACGTATTGTCTCAAATATTGTGATACGGAGAAAATAGATAAGACGATATGGATACATACGCAAAATATCAAATAGCTGGAGATAATGTGACGTTATGAAGTAAAATGTTAACCGAGAAGATGCAGCAAGTTGTGAAGGGACGTCAGAAGTTAATTAAGCTGAAAGGGATTATGTTCTTTACCTCTATATTTCAGGTAAGTGATACTCTCGTTTGTGTTTTATGAGTTGCAATGTTATTGTCGTTGTGATCCAGTTTTTTAATGTCACTGCTTGTGCTTGTAGGTTGGCAATGCTCTTTTATGTTTTACATTATGTTGGAATTTGTTTTGAATATTTTGTGTGTGTAGTTGTCCTGATGATTTATTCCTTACGTATTTATATTATATATTTAAAAAATATAATCTGCTACTTATCCAAGCATTCACGCTTTAACAATCAGGAGAGGTTAATGGAATGACTGCAGTTGTAGAGAACGATACTCTCAATGACACTTTATGTACACTTACCGGAATTTGTAGATACTTCTTTCTGCTTTATATAGAATGCTATATGCTGTCACGTTTATCCACACGTTGTCTCAATTCTGAACTATGGAAGCAAATCATGGACAGAAGACAAACAAATGAAAAGACAATTAGAGGCCACAGAGATGGGATTTCTCAGAAGAATGTTGAAAGTTCCCTGGACAGCTAAAAGACCAATGAGAAAGTTCTCAAAGAAGCCAACACAAAAAGGAAGCTTTTAAAAACATCAGAAAGAAGCAATCAACATTTTTTGGGCACATCATGAGAAGAGGAAAGTTGGAATACTTGGTTACAACTGGCAAAATAAAAGGAAAGAGAGATCGCGGACGACAAAGAGAGAAAATACTGGATAGCTTGGTGTCATGGCATTGAAAACAGTCAACAACAGAACTCATACGATGCACTGCGGATAGAAGATTGCGGAAGGACATGATCGTCAACGCCAACCGGTACGGTACATGATGTTGATGATTGTAAACTCTAGTATATCATTTACCTCACAGTGAAGGATTGATCTATGTATGGCTGATTCAATCATTCATGTCTATCTCTGAGATTCTACGATTGCTCAGTGAGGACTTATTGAATGGATAATATACGGGAGGTCAAAAAGTAATGCACACCAATTTTTTTCTCGGCTAATAATAAAGATAGGAATATGAAATTTTGCACACTTGGAATATGACATGTTCCAATTATGTGCACCAAATTGCACAGCATTCTGATAAATATTACGCAATCTATGAACCGTTAAAATGGAGCTTGTCAACAATGTCCGTTACAAACAGCGAATTGTCATAGAATGTCTGGTTGCGGAAAAAGAAACTGTGGCAAACATTCATAAACGACTGTGTGCAGTGTACAAATGTTCTGCAGTCGATAGGAGCACAGTTAGTCGCTGGGTTCAGAGAATTAAAGCTGCAGAAAGTGTACGAGTGGAGCTGCATGATTTACCGCGTTCTGGACGTGTTGCCTCGGCTACCAGCACAGACATGTTAAACCGGGCTGATGCAATTATTCGTAAGGATAGGCGTATCACTAGTCAGCAATTGGCATTGCAGCTTACAGTCAGCAAGGGAAGTACAATCGCAATTTTTAAAACTCTCGGATGTTCAAAGATTTGCGCTCGATGGGTTCCTTGGTGCCTAACAAATGATCACAGAGTTCAAAGGAAAACATTCTGCTCTGAATTGTTGGAGCGTTTCGGTGTTGAAGGAGAAATGTTTTTGTCAAAAATTGTTACCGGTGACGAAACGTGGGCACATTATTATGAGCCTGAAACAAAAATGCAGTCAATGGAATGGCCTCATCCGCAGTCACCAAAAAGAAAAAAATTCAAAACATCTCCATCAGCCGGAAAGGTGATGATCACTGTCTTCTGGGACATTGATGGTGTGATTCTTGTTGATGTAATGACAAGAGGTGAGACAATCAACTCGACAGCTTACATCAATACACTGACAAAACTCAAAAATCGGTTCCACAGAGTTCGGCCTAATAAGCCATCTGCAGATTTGTTGCTTCAACATGACAATGCACGCCCTCACACAAGTCTGGTAACACGGGAAGCAATCAACAAATTTGATTGGACTGTACTGCCCCATCCTCCTTACAGCCCTGATCTGGCTCCCTCAGATTTCCATCTGTTTAGACCACTCAAAAAATTCCTGCGTGGGACACACTTTGACAATGATGAGGGTGTGATCCGTGCAGTTAAAAAATGGCTACGCGAGCAGGATAAAACTTGGTACAAACGAGGCATTCATGACCTAGTTTCGCGTTGGCGTAAGGCAATACGCTTGGACGGAGATTATGTTGAAAAATAGATAGTGTAAAGGGGATGTTCAGCTACAATCTGTGAAAATTTCACACATTTTGCCCGAATAGTTTCCGAGAAAAAAATTGGTGTGCATTACTTTTTGACCTCCCTACGTAGATTGACCGACCTCCCATCCAGTTCGCGAAACGAAAAGAGATTCAATATATAAATACGTCTAAATTAATTAACAAATGCCGTTTCTTGTAGCAACATGTGAAATAAATATTGACATTGCTCAGGAAAAACAGCAAGGAATGATAATAGAAGGTCAGTAATATTAGTCTTCTCTGCTTTGATTTACAAGAAACCAGTAACATTCAACCATCGGAGTTATTGAGTTATTTTCGTGTCATCATTATTGCTCTCCGAACATGTTATGGAGGGGATCGGAGCACCTATGGACAAGTCCCGCAGTGTCCAGCGACTGACGATTCGTTCTGTGTTGGTTGATAAATCCTCTTATATGCTCACTAAGTTTTTCGTTCCTGGCTGTGCCCATCTTAATTCCCATCTTTTTCCACTTGAAGGAGTGACGTGGACTCATGATTGTCGAAGTCCTGTGCCATTTCCACATCTCGGAGGGTAATGATGATGTCCGCCCGATCCATAGGCTGACCGTCCTCAACAACAGCGCAGCTACTAGCTAACCTATCCGCTCTTTCATTTCTCCGAGCTCCCGCATGCCCAGGGACGTAGACAAAGGTGATTCTACGTCGTTTTGACGTCTGCAATAACTCTACCTGGCGTATAAAGCCTGCTTTCACTTTTCCTATCATGCTTATCGAATCACTTAGTATGCAGGCGTGTACGTAGTCTTGTGACTCTAACCAGATGGATGTCCTGGCTACTGCCATCACCTCCATCATCATGCTACTTGTGGTCATAACGTATGTCCCATTGTCTTCTTTGACTATCCTGCAGCCGAGCGTGTTGTAAATATCCAAGCACTCCTTTGGTGTCGTCTTACAGATCCGTCAGTATAGATGACTGTATCTTTCTCATCGATGTTATCTTAGATGAGACCGTTGACCTCCGCATTGACCACGACTGAGTTCTATCCCCTACATTTCCTGTCGAGTGTGACAATACACGAGAATGTGCTCCTGAATGACGAGGCACCGGTATCCACTCCTCGCCAGCATTGATGTTGGTATGCCCACAGACCTGTTTGATGACATCTTCTGTTCGGCACACCGCAGATTTGCCTCCATTTTTAGTCTTACACCTTTCCCTGTGTTAAGCTCGTGATGCGTTTTATCTGCACTTATCTTCAGGTATGAACATGCCCTCCAGATCTTGATCCCATCATCCATGTATGGAAAGTCAAGAAGATACTTCATTGCTGTACAGGGAGTATCCCTCATGGGAACCATTTGAGTTCTTCGCACAAGTGTTTTTAGATAGTTCATTGTCAACGCTTGAAAGGTTCAGGAGTGTAATACGGCAACCCTATACACATTTAATCTCCGTTATTTTGGATAATTTATTATTTATTTATGGCCACAAAATTCATTTCAGTTATTTATTTGTTTTGTTTTTTGGTCACTTAATACTACAAATGTGGGAGCGCAATATCTCAGTGGTTGGTGAACTGGACTACAAAGGGAAAGAGGTAGGCTTCGATCCTGGTCGACGGCTTCCGGGTTCACCCAGCCTTAAATGGGTACTTGGTTATTTTCTGGGAATGTAAAGCGGCACAGCCGTAATGCCAGCCATATTACTCCAAAAATCATGTGCCGAAGGTCTGTAATAATTATAGTCACTAACACCATGTTCCCTATACGCCACTTGGCGTGACGGGGCACTTTACTTTATTTTTATATACTATACATTTTTACAACAAATATTTGCACGTGGCAACCAATAAACAATATCCAAAAAGTTGTAGAAAATAGGCTATATTTTTTATAACTCCTCAGATATTTATATCTGAATTAACATGTTTTTTTTACTTGTGTCCCATTTTTCAAATACAAATAAAAACCTTTGGGACTGAAACACTAGTTGTAAACAATAAACAATGACTTATACTAAAGAAGAATGTATAATTTAATCCTTGTGTCTAAATCATTCAACTGGTGCCGTCTTCACAAAGGACGTTAGCTATCATAGAGCACTATTTTACTTTGTTCTTACGTAACTGGTGAACAATGTCATAGTTTAGATATTCATCTTTTGATGTTTTATCACTGCACTTTAGCATTGGTCTACCTTTTCTGCCTTATACCTTCATTGACAAGATGTCATTGAGTAGTGTATTATATCTCTTCAAATGTTCCGCACAATTTCAGTTGTTTTTTTTTAACTTGTGTTGTGTAGTACTTCTTTTTTTCATTTTAAGGTGATTTTGAACTTTTTTTTGTTTGTCTTTGTTTTCTTCCACACAATTCTTCCCAGTTTCATTAGACTCACATTTAAATTTTATGTTTTCTTATTATAATTATTATAAAGAGGGGAGACAAAAGTCAGGGGACCGGTAATTAGAGGAGGGTTACGCGTTAATCTAACCAACAATTGTGTACATAAATATCAAATTGAAGGTTTTTGAAAATAATTGTTGTTTCCGTTTGCCAGCTATCACCTCTGGCGAAATCCCTAGAGACAAGGAGGAACTGAGCTTTTTGCGTTACTCCGTTTTTTCCTGGCAGCCGTGTGCACATGGACCCTTTAAGGACAGGCAGATACCTCCGTCTTCGGAGTTGGTCATATTTTTTTCCGTCAATGAGTAACTGACGTTTCAAGCCGGGTCTCGCTGCTGAGACCAGGGGTGGTTGCCGCAGACATGAAATTACAAATAAAAATTCCAATCGGTGCAGCTGAGATTTGAACTCACAACCTCTCTGTCTCAATCAAGACCGGAGTCTTGTCTCGAGACCAACCAGTTCCCACAGTTTGAATATAAAACGCGCCTAGTAGAAGGAACCACCCGGTAACAAACATTAACAATTACATTCACAAACCAAGAGAAAAACTAAGACCTGTAAGATAGAGGGTTATTATAATATCAAAAGCAACGCAATTTACTTTGGTTGAAGGAAACCACACTGGGCTATCAATAATTCACAGCTGCCTCCTCTACCCTGAAAGAACCAATACGCCCGACTTAAGACGAAATAAATATGTCCAGTATTTTAAGGACAACATATGAGGATAATTTTTAAAACTGATAACTTAATTTTTTTTTTAAATATGCGACCACTATATATGAGATTGTAATAGTTTCTTCATTGATAAAAGAATATGTTCAAGAAAGTGTCTGTAACAATCGGTCTTTCAATGCTACATCATTTTTCCCGCCTTTAGTTTCCCTGGCTGCAAATTAAAAAAATATCAACAAGCTTTCAGTGTACTTTCCCTGGCTGTGAAACTAAAATATCAACATGTCTTCAGTGTACTTTCCCTGGCTGTAAAACAAAAATATCAACACGTTTTCAGAGTACTTTCCCTGGCTTAAAGACAAAAATATCAACATGTCTTCAGTGTACTTTCCCCGGCTTCTAGACAAAATATCAACATATCTTCAGTGTACTTTCCCCGGGTTCAAGATAAAAATATCAACATGTCTTCAGTGTACTTTCCCCGGCTTCTAGACAAAATATCAACATGTCTTCAGTGTACATTCCTCGGCTTCGAGATAAAAATATCAACATGTCTTCAGTGTACTTTTCCCGGCTTCTAGACAAAAAATCAACATGTATTCAGAGTGTACTTTCCCCGGCTTCTAGACAAAAGTATCAACATGTCTTCAGTGTACTTTCCCCGGCTTCTAGACAAAAATATCAACATGTCTTCAGTGTACTTTCCCCGGCTTCTAGACAAAATATCAACATGTCTTCAGCGTACTTTCCCTGGCTGTAAAACAAAAATATCAACAAGTTTTCAGAGTACTTTCCCTGGCAGTAAAACAAAAATATCAACATGTTTTCAGTGTACTTTCCCTGGCTGTAAAACAAAAATAACAACATGTCTTCAGTGTACTTTCCCTGGCTGTAAAACAAAAAATATCAACATGTCTTCAGTGTACTTTCCCCGGCTTCTAGACAAAATATAAACATGTCTTCAGTGTACTTTCCCCGGCTTCTAGACAAAATATAAACATGTCTTCAGTGTACTTTCCCCGGCTTCAAGACAAAATATCAACATGTCTTCAGTGTACTTTCCCCGGCTTCTAGACAAAATATAAACATGTCTTCAGTGTACTTTCTCCGGCTTCAAGACAAAAATATCAACATGTCTTCAGTGTTCTTTCCCCGGCTTCAAGATAATAATTTTAAAATGTCGTCAGTGTTCTTTCCCTGGCTGCAAGATAAAAATATCAACATGTCTTCAGTGTACTTTCCCCGGCTTCTAGACAAAATATCAACATGTCTTCAGGGTACTTTCCCCAGCTTCTAGATAAAATATCAACATGTCTTCAGTGTACTTTCCCCGGCTTCTAGACAAAATATCAACACGTCTTCAGTGTACTTTCCCCGGCTTCTAGACAAAATATCAACATATCTTCAGTGTACTTTCCCCGGGTTCAAGATAAAAATATCAACATGTCTTCAGTGTACTTTCCCCGGCTTCTAGACAAAATATCAACATGTCTTCAGTGTACTTTCCCCAGCTTCAAGATAAAAATATCAACATGTCTTCAGTGTACTTTCCCCGGCTTCTAGACAAAATATCAACATGTATTCAGAGTGTACTTTCCCCGGCTTCTAGACAAAAGTATCAACATGTCTTCAGTGCACTTTCCCGGTTTAAAGATAAAAATATCAACATGTCTTCAGTGTACTTTCCCCGGCTTCTAGACAAAATATCAACATTTCTTCAGCGTACTTTCCCTGGCTGTAAAACAAAAATATCAACATGTCTTCAGTGTACTTTCCCTGGCTGTAAAACAAAAATATCAACATGTCTTCAGTGTACTTTCCCCGGCTTCAAGACAAAAATATTAACATGTCTTCAGTGTACTTTCCCTGGCTGTAAAATAAAAATATCAACATATCTTCAGTGTACTTTCCCTCGCTGCGAAACAAAAATATCAGCAGCATGTCTTCAGCGTACTTTCCCTGGCTGTAAAACAAAAATGTTAACATATTTCCCTTTATAGTTAGTTTCTCTCACAGTAAAACAAAATGGTAATGTTCCCCTCCATAGTTTCCCTGAACGCAAAAGAAAAATGTTAAACCCATTTTCCCTTTATAGTTTGCCCGACTGCAAAATCTAAATAAAATTAACCAAGCCTCAGGCATCCTTTTTAACGCACACGCAACACACACACACACAACACAGACACACACACACACACACAACACACACAAATGAGTGTACTATCACAAATAGTTTTGGTTATATACATCGGGGAAACCTTTTGAACACATCCCCAGCTTCGTTAGATTAATGATTTCTAACAGTCTGACAAGTAGCTCCATCTTAATTACCACTAACAAGAAGATTGATAACACAGCAACCGGCTCAGGCTATCCGGAAAAGTAACGAATCTAAACATTTTTGGGTAAACAAATTGAGTTTGTGGCTGTCAATGTTTGATTAAGCCCCTTAAAACAACGATGGTGAATGCCCCTGAGGGAAGTTTAGTTCATGAGAATTTGATTGTTGAGTTCTCGGAAGGGGGCTGGACTTAAAAAACAAATCGCGCAGGAATAGTTGAGTCGATATTCATTATTGGCTTGGTTGAGTCGATGAAGGTGATATTAGACCGGCTTAGACGTTTGGGGAATGTTGTGAATACGATTGTGTTTAGAGATAATGTTTATGAACACTGGTGTTCGTTAAATTGGTACTGAACGTAGATACATTTGTAATGTATACATTTGATGAGAATGAGTTAGACAAAAACAATCCATACACTCACATCATTGATACTACATACATACATAATACTATGAGGAGCCGCGACAGTTCAGTGGTTAGTGAACTGGACTACAAAGGACAAGGGGTCGGGTTCGATCCTCATCGACGGATTCCGGGTTCATACAGGCTTAAATGGGTACCTGATTTTTTTTTTTCGGGGAAAGTAAAGCGGAACGAGCATAATACCGACCATATTACCCCAAAGATCATGTGCCGAAGGTCTATAGAAATTATGATCACTGACACCATAATTCCTAAACGTCACTTGGCGTGACGGGTCTCTGTGTGTGTGTGTCTCATATATATATATATATATATATATATATATATATATGGACATGGACAGCTAAGAAGAGAAATGAAGATGTTCTGAGAGAGGTCAAAGCAAACAATTAGAGAGCTAATTTCCAATATTAAGAAGAAACAATCATCATTTTTTGGCCATGTAATGAGAAGAGAACAACTGGAATATATTGTACAAACTGGAAAAATTGAGGGACGAAGAGATAGAGGGAAGCAAAGAGAGAAAATAACAGACAGCTTAAGAGAATGGCTTGGCAGAAGGTCAACAACAGAGATGATAAATAGCTGCCGAAATCGAAAGTTGTGAAGAGACAAGATCACCTACGCCAGTATGTCCGGTACTTGATGATGATGATGATATATACACAGGAAGAGCATTTAAATAACAGGAATTTGTTCTAAAGTGCATGGAATTGTTTTCATTATTTCATTGTTCACACATCGTGGCTGTCAATGATTAAGTCTGCACTGTTTCCTAACAACTTGGATTATTAACAGCTGCTTTCTGAGATGACGAAAGTTAAACCGACACATTTTTCAAAGTTACCTTCACATAGCATTTTTTTTTCTTATAAAATCACTTTGAAAAATCTTATTTATGGACACAAAATGGCTCCTACTCAATTCCCTTTATGCGAGTCGTGACGATCGAGTTGTTGTGCGCTAGAGCAGTAGCTCGTACAACAGGTTCACTCCATTGTCGACTTGCTCCGGGATGTGCAAAGAGGCCTTTTTCATTGCAGTTTCTTTTTCTTTTCTTTTTAGTCAGAGTGTGTGAAAGTTGCTTAATTTTGCAGAAGAATGAGGTTTCAGAATAGTAACAGTTATTTGAGTCAAGTGGGAGTTTATGGATGGGTGGCCATATTTAAGAAGAGGATACGAAACTGAGATTAACAGTGGAATGAAAGACCTGCTATTGTGTAAACAGAGGCAGTGATACACCAGACGGGGCATAGAATTAGTGACAAGAGGAGAGTCACTACTGATAAAACTATGGTATAATACACATTACAAGATCAATAGTAGACAAAAAAGGAATTGAAGTCAACGGTCACAACATAAATAATTTGCGATATGCGGATGACACAGTCTTAATAGCAGAGACGGAGAATGAACTACAAGAAATAATAGACATAATAGCAAAATAAAGCAACAAGAAAGTTCTCAGTCTGAATAGTAAGAAAACAGAAGTAATGGTTATATCGAAGAAACAATCACCACCATCATGCAGCATAAAAATAAACGAGACAAATCTGAAACAAGTGCAACGTTTCAAATACTTGGGCATAATAATAACATCAGATGGGAGATGCACCACAGAAATAAAAAGCAGAATAGCTCAGGCCAAAACGGCATTTAAGAAAATGAGAAATATCTTATGCAACAAATCTATGTCAATAAAAATGAGAAAGAGAGTTCATCGGTGCTATATAGAAACAATTATGACCTATGGAAGCGAATCATGGACAGTAGACAAACAAATGAAAAGACGATTAGAGGCCACAGAGATGGGATTTCTCAGAAGAATGTTGAAAGTTCCCTGGACAGCTAAAAAGACCAACGAGGAAGTTCTCAAAGAGGCCAACACAAAAAGGGAGCTCTTAAAAAACATCAGAAAGAAGCAATCAACATTTTTCGGGCACATCATGAGAAGAGGAAAGTTGGAATACTTGGTTACAACTGGCAAAATAAAAGGAAAGAGAGATCGCGGACGACAAAGAGAGAAAATACTGGATAGCTTGGTGTGATGGCATGGAAAACAGTCAAGAACAGAACTGATACGATGCACTGTAGATAGAGGATTGCGGAGGGACATGACCACCTACGCCAACCGGTATGGCACATGATGATGAGAATACACAAAGAGTTGAGGAGAAGTGCACTGCTGCCAATGATGACCTCAGATATAGGAAAGTGAATAACAGGAGGACAATGACAGATATAGTAAAGTGTGGAGCAAGGGGAAAGACCACAGACACAGGAGAGTTTGGAGCAAAGGGGACCATCTCAGATAAAAGAATGTATGCGTGTGTAACAGTGGAACGCCCTCCGATATAGCAATGTGCGTGTGTGTAACAGTGGAACGACCTCCGATATAGCAATGTGCGCGTGTGTAACAGTGTGACTACATCCGATATAGGAATGTGTGTAGCAGGGGGTTTCTATGAGGTTTACTCACGAGGTAAAGAAGGAAAACAAAATTTGTATCATTTCTTCTTTTAATTCATTCAGGGAAATGTGAACTAACTGTAGTCAAAGCAGGGCACTATTGCGAAATATGTGGCATTTAATCTGCAATCTATTGGTAGAGCAAATGCTAGTAATAAAATACTTGTATAATTATATATATTTTTTGTTATAACATGTAAAACATTGTTACTTTTTTAGATTGTTCAGTCAGTGGTTATAATTTGAAAGACTTCGCAGAGGACTGTACATCTTTTACATTAATGAGATATACAAAATGTTTATTTTAAAATGAAATAAAGTTACTGAAGGGAGGTCAAAAAGTAATGCACACCAATTTTTTTCTCGGCTAATAATAAAGATAGGAATATGAAATTTTGCACACTTGGAATATGACATGTTCCAATTATGTGCACCAAATTGCACAGCATTCTGATAAATATTACGCAATCTATGAACCGTTAAAATGGAGCTTGTCAACAATGTCCGTTACAAACAGCGAATTGTCATAGAATTTCTGGTTGCGGAAAAAGAAACTGTGGCAAACATTCATAAACGACTGTGTGCAGTGTACAGATGTTCTGCAGTCGATAGGAGCACAGTTAGTCGTTGGCTTCAGAGAATTAAAGCTGCAGAAAGTGTACGAGTGGAGCTGCATGATTTACCGCGTTCTGGACGTGTTGCCTCGGCTACCAGCACAGACATGTTAAACCGGGCTGATGCCATTATTCGTAAGGATAGGCGTATCACTAGTCAGAAATTGGCATTGCAGCTTACAGTCAGCAAGGGAAGTGCAATCGCAATTTTTAAAACTCTCGGATATTCAAAGATTTGCGCTCGATGGGTTCCTCGGTACCTAACAAATGATCACAGAGTTCAAAGGAAAACATTCTGTTCTGAATTGTTGGAGCGTTTCGGTGTTGAAGGAGAAATGTTTTTGTCAAAAATTGTTACCGGTGACGAAACGTGGGCACATTATTATGAGCCTGAAGCAAAAATGCAGTCAATGGAATGGCATCATCCGCAGTTACCAAAAAGAAAAAAATTCAAAACATCTCCATCAGCCGGAAAGGTGATGATCACTGTCTTCTGGGACATTGATGGTGTGATTCTTGTTGATGTAATGACAAGAGGTGAGACAATCAACTCGACAGCTTACATCAATACACTGACAAACTCAAAAATCGGTTCCACAGAGTTCGGCCTAATAAGCCATCTGCAGATTTGTTGCTTCAACATGACAATGCACGCCCTCACACAAGTCTGGTAACACGGGAAGCAATCAACAAATTTGGTTGGACTGTACTGCCCCATCCTCCTTACAGCCCTGATCTGGCTCCCTCAGATTTCCATCTGTTTGGACCACTCAAAAAATTCCTGCGTGGGACACACTTTGACAATGATGAGGATGTGATCCGTGCAGTTAAAAAATGGCTACGCGAGCAGGACAAAACTTGGTACAAACGAGGCATTCATGACCTAGTTTCGCGTTGGCGTAAGGCAATACGCTTGGACGGAGATTATGTTGAAAAACAGGTAGTGTAAAGGGGATGTTCAGCTACAATCTGTGAAAATTTCACACATTTTGCCCGAATAGTTTCCGAGAAAAAAATTGGTGTGCATTACTTTTTGACCTCCCTACGTAAATTGGCTTCACTTTTGTTGGTAAATAAATGAGTTTTAATATAAGAGCCTAATTTAGATTGTTTGCGTGGACACAGACTTTGAGGTCAGTGAAGGAAAAGGCGAGTTTTAGAAGATAGAGATTCATTGCTCAGAGATTTTGAATATTGAGATAAAAAGGACAAAACCTATGAAGACAGCGAGTAAAAAGATAACGATTAAGAATATAAATATAATGATCAACATGACAAACATTCAGAAACCAGTAGCCGATTTGGACAAAGATTCAGAAACCAGTAGCCGATTTGGACAAAGATTCAGAAACCAATAGCCGATTTTGACAAAGATTTAGAAAATTGTTGCTGATTTGGACAAATATTCAAAAATTGTAGCCGAGTTGGAGAAAGATTAAAAAAATTGTAGCCGAGTTGGACAAAGATTCAGAAAATTGTAGCCGATTTGGTCAAAGATTCAGAAAATTGTAGCCGATTTGGTCAAAGAATCAGAAAATTGTAGCCGAGTTGGACAAAAATTCAGAAAATTGTAGCCG
Organism: Megaustenia siamemsis; assembly: GCA_032433765.1. Taxonomy (NCBI): domain Eukaryota; kingdom Metazoa; phylum Mollusca; class Gastropoda; order Stylommatophora; family Ariophantidae; genus Megaustenia; species Megaustenia siamemsis. The sequence continues at coordinate 46,776,312 of JAVIAB010000047.1, forward strand.
AGTTGGACAAAGATTCAGAAAATTGTAGCCGAGTTGGACAAAAATTCAGAAAATTGTAGCCGATTTGGACAAAGATTCAGAAAACAGTAGCCGATTTGGACAAAGATTCAGAAAATTGTAGCCGATTTGGACAAAGATTCAGAAAATTGTAGCCGATTTGGACAAAGATTCAGAAAATTGTAGCCGATTTGGACAAAGATTCAGAAACCAATAGCCAACTTGGACAAAGATTAAAAAAAAAAAAATAATCTGAGGACACAGTGTAAGAAATTAGCGATTGAGAGAACAAAGAATGAAGGAATATAGAGTTAGTGAGCAGACAATCATAGAACAACAAAAAACAAAAAGACTATTATTACATCTGAGAGTACATTCTACTCAATGAAGAAGTCGGGCCAAATTAAATTAACTCTAAGCATAGAACCGTAACAATATTTTAAAATCTGGAATACTTCAATTAAGACATAATGAAATTAAAATCCTAAATAATAAATTGAAAGAATTTTTTTTTTTCAGAGACTCAGATGTTTCCACTGTGGAGATGTAATTTTTTTCATGGAACTAAATAATTCTTTAAGAAATAATTATTATATAAAAATGAACTTTTCTTGAAATTTCATGCTTAATTCCGTTTGTCACATCTGGAGTCTCTACATTTTAATAAGAAAACAGGTAAATATGAGAGAAATGATAAAAATGGAAAATTAACTTGGAGGAAAAAGCAAAGAGAGAAGAAAGAGTAAAAAAAAAATTTAAAAAAAAGCAACTACAAAATTAAAATAACGACAGGAAGAAACGCACAGATAAGTAAAACTGAAAGACATTAACCAAGAATGTAATAAAGAAAGAAAAGGAAAAAAAGTCCAGGTAGGAAGAAAGGAAATAAGGAAAGGAAGGAAGGAGGGGAAAAAAGGAAGGAAGGAGGGAAAAAATGAAGGAAGAAAACAAGGAAGGAAGGAAGAAGAAGAAAGAATGATTTAAGATACACACACACGCAGGTATTTGTTTATAACCACCAAGACACGAACTCGTGGTGGCCTGCACGTTTACCATACATACCTGATCAAGAGGAGAGTGAACAGAAAGAAATATACAGATGTAAAGAGAAAAATCATAACTAGAAAGTTATAGCCTTTTATATCATGGTGAAGAGATACCAATATATGTTTTTAGCATGTCTGTATCAGCAGTGACGACTTATGCCAATTTACTAAACGACACTGCCTGCAGTAATTCTGTACTTACGAGTAATTAACAACCCTTATATGAGTCATGATGTATGTTAGTCTTTCTTATTTTTTTTTTATTTCTTATGTTAGTCTTTCTTTTTTTTTTATTTCTTATGTTAGTCTTTCTTTTTTTTTTATTTCTTATGTTAATCTTTCATTTTTTTTTTTATTTCTTATGTTAGTCTTTCTTTTTTTTTTATTTCTTATGTTAGTCTTTCTTTTTTTTTTATTTCTTATGTTAGTCTTTCTTTTTTTTTTATTTCTTATGTTAGTCTTTCTTTTTTTTTTATTTCTTATGTTAGTCTTTCTTTTTTTTTTTTATTTCTTATGTTAGTCTTTCTTTTTTTTTTTATTTCTTATGTTAGTCTTTCTTTTTTTTTTTATTTCTTATGTTAGTCTTTCATTTTTTTTTTATTTCTTATGTTAGTCTTTCATTTTTTTTTATTTCTTATGTTAGTCTTTCTTTTTTTTTTATTTCTTATGTTAGTCTTTCTTTTATTTTTTATTTCTTATGTTAGTCTTTTAGAAAGTGATCCTGGAGGGGAAAATACAAGGTAAAAGAGGCAGAGGCAGACCAAGATTAACATGGACGAGTAACATCAAAAGATGGACAAATCAACCGATGACAACCTGCACCATCAAAGCAAGAGATAGAGCAAAATGGCGCTCCATGGTAGCCAACCTTCGTTGCGGAGACGGCACTCAATGATGATGATGATGATGATGTTAGTCTTTCATTTTTTTTTTATTTCTTATGTTAGTCTTTCATTTTTTTTTATTTCTTATGTTAGTCTTTCATTTTTTTTTTATTTCTTATGTTAGTCTTTCATTTTTTTTTTATTTCTTATGTTAGTCTTTCATTTTTTTTTTTTAATTTCTTATGTTAGTCTTTCATTTTTTTTTTTATTTCTTATGTTAGTCTTTCATTTTTTTTTTTATTTCTTATGTTAGTCTTTCATTTTTTTTTTTTATTTCTTATGTTAGTCTTTCATTTTTTTTATTTATTTCCATTACTGTGTCTACTATTATCCTTCCGAACTGTAGTTACCTGTGGTCCATCGCGAACGACAAATTATCTCTAGATACAGAAACTGACACCCGCATTGGTAAAGATGGTAGCACCTTCGCTCGTATTTCTAGGCGTGTCTGGCAAAACAACAAACTGACAATTAAAACAAAGGCCGCAGTTTACAATGCTTGCATAATTAGTATCCTCCTGTATGGCAGCGAATCTTGGACAACTTATACAAAGCATGAGAGAAGGCTAAACGCATTCCATATGCGATTTCTGCGCCGTAATCTTGGTATCACCTGGAAGGATAAAGTGACAAACGTGGAGGTCATGACTCGCACAGACTTCCCGAACATCTACACGCTGCTCAAACAACGTAGGTTACGCTGACCTGGTCACGTACACCGTATGAAAGATGGCCGCTTACGAGAAGATATACTCTACGGACAACTGGCAGATGGCAAAAGGACTAGGGGGCGCCCAAAACTCCGATTTATAGACGTGTGTAAACGTGACATGAAGACTTAACATAAACCCTGCAGCCTGGGAAGAAATAGCTGCAGACTGCAATCTTTGAAAAACACACTCTAAAGCTCCAATTCAAACATGTAGCAGACAGATTGATACAAAAAGAGAATACATCGCGAAAGATAAGAAAAAATAACATTTTGTAGGGGCGCTGGAAAATCCATAGTCAACTATGACTGACAAAGGCTTCTAATATTGTCCTTCCGAGTCTAGGATGGAACATATTGTACAAATTCTATCCATATCTGTCGACTTCCACTATCAACCGCACAAGATTCGCTTTGTACAGTATCTCGCCGACTGCCCCTGTTCTGAGCGAGCCTCTCAACCTCGGTAATGGAACGGATACCCGTGTTCCTGCTTCTCTTTGCAGTGTTGTGTTTAGTTTTTCTCTAGGTCGGCCGCTATATCTTTTGCCCTCTGTTTCCCCATTTCAAGAATTTTCTATTATTGCTAAAGTTAAATAATACTGGAACAATTTTTTAAAACATATATATATATATATATATATATATATATATAATATATATATCCCGTGTGTTACCGGGGCCTCATTATGCGAGAGGTAAAGAATAGTGACACTGTGACCTTCCAGGCATGTCTAAGAGGAGACTAAGGGGTTTGATCGATGGCTTGACAAGCTGTCACTGTAAAAAGTATTGTTATGGAAACAGCGCCATAGATTTTAGAGCAGTGATCTCTGCAATATGTGCCATTTTGGCACGCAAGGTTTCTATTTTTGAGATTGTGGTTCTACCCTATGTGCCGTCTTCGGCTTGAAAGGACAATAAATAGATATATAGATATATATACACGCATTCTCTACAACATCTCTGCTTCATAATCAACCTTCTCCACAACTCAAACTTTACAGTAGTATGTTCCACATACATTTATTTGCTCAAAACTCTACCTTCTGCACTTTAATATTTCTACAGTAATAGCACTTAAATAATTCCAGCTTCACCACAACTGAAACATCTTCAGACACTCCATTCCTCCACAAAACCCATTCCGCGCAACTCACATTCCCCCGCAACTGTCATTCCTTAACAACAACTCACGTTGCTCCACAACTCACATAGCTCTACAACTCTTTCTCTTCCACAACACTTTATCCTCCACAACACTTTATCCTCCACAACACTTTATCCTCCACAACACTTTATCCTCCACAACACTTTATCCTCCACAACACTTTATCCTCCACAACACTATCCTCCACAAATCACATTCCTCCACAACTCACATTCCTCCACAACTCACATTCCTCCACAACTCACATTCCCCCGCAACTGTCATTCCTTAACAACAACTCACGTTGCTCCACAACTCACATAGCTCTACAACTCTTTCTCTTCCACAACACTTTATCCTCCACAACACTTTATCCTCCACAACACTTTATCCTCCACAACACTTTATCCTCCACAACACTTTATCCTCCACAACACTTTATCCTCCACAACACTTTATCCTCCACAACACTTTATCCTCCACAACACTTTATCCTCCACAACACTTTATCCTCCACAACACTTTATCCTCCACAACACTTTATCCTCCACAAATCACATTCCTCTACAACTCTCATTCCTCAACAATTCACATTCTTCAGCAAACTCCACGCAACTGCAACTCTCATTCCTCCACAACTCCCACTCCACCGCAACTTCCACTCCCCCACAACTAAGATGTTTTTAACCCTCTGACTCCACCTTAAGCTCACACACTGACTTAAGTTACCCTTCATCGCACACATTATCACCACACTTAAAAACAAACTATAAAATTATCACCACTTTAAGGCAAACTATCACTTTTACAAACTATCACTTTTACAAACTATCACAACCGTTAAATTCAAGCCTTTGCTTCTATCACAAAAGCGCAAAAAACCCCTCAGCAAATGTCCAAGTTTGTGTTGCGGAACATAAATGCTATTGGTCGTTTCAAATCTAAATGTTCACGATTAACATGAAATATCTCCTCTTTCCCTGCACTTACAAACTTGATTTTTTTGCATCTGGCCTTGTTTTTCCAAGGTCCCACCGATTTCACAAAATTTAATGATGTAGGATGTATGCTTCATCATGAAGCAGCACTTTCCTTTGATCTCAGTGAATTTACGGATCTTTTTGCTCCTGGAGAAAATAATTTACCGTACATTAATGGAAATCAGCTTCTCGACATAGGCGTCTCTACACAACTTGAAAGTTGGAGGCGTTTATCAACTGTTTACTTTCTATTGTTTACTTTCTTTAAAATACTATGAGAATGTCAATGTTATAGCCTTTACAGACGGTCTAAAACAAATCAGCGTATAAACAGTTCCATTAATGAAAACTATTTAAACAATATACAACAAAGAATACATTTTAAAAAATTAATTATCCGTTGCGAGCGATAACGAGCATGACATATCAAGCAAAGTTATTGTTTATGGGTACGCATGTGACTATAGAGTCCGATGTAAGCACGGGATCCTCTTCACTGTAAAGAGCTACATTGTTCGTTTTATGTCTTTCCATGTGACTTTCATTATTTTACGTAAACAAGACATATGAAAGTGATTTAGTTTCTTTGCATGCCTGCAGTACACATATCAAGAATCTTTACATTTTCAAAACGTTATCAACTTTAGCTAAAGATTGATCATGCGGACATATAAAAACGTCCATTATTATTTCATTTATTCTGAATCAGAGGAGTCTAACATATTGATTACTAATCTGGGCTGAACGAACGATAGTCCATCTTTTTTCCAATAGTCATTTTCTTCTTTTAAGACATGATCTTCACATTTGCACCAAAAATCTTTGTCAATCTGTGATAGAGCAGCATATGTCAGTCCTTTTATATCGCATAGTTTAAAACTTGTATTCTCAGCTGCCACCTGCCCTTTAATTTTTGCCCAAACGAGTTCAATGGGGTTTAATTGTGGATGATAAGGGGGCAGTCTCAAGCACGTATGACCATGCTGTTGAATGATTTTGTCTATTTGGAATACTTTGGTCTTTTGCGATTTCTTAACAAGTGACAGTAATTCAGGTTTCAAAAATCCCTCGTTAAATGGAATTCCTTCCTTTCTTAGCCAAATCTTTATAACATCTTTTGTACTGGTAGATGTAGGAATTTTGTCTTCTTCTGCCACAGCGTTGTGGTACGACGCGTTGTCCATTACCAGACAGGATGGTCTGTCTAGAATTGGAAGAAGAGTATTTTCAATGCACTCTCTAAATATATGGCCATTCATCTCGGTGTGATAGTCCCTGTTGTCAGTATAATTAGAGGTGAATATAAGTTCTGCATTTTTCACCAACCCTTCTTTTCGGCTGCCTGCATGTGCCATTATAATACGCTGTCCTTTTCCAGTGGGTACACATCTTTTAATACTTCCATCTGATAACTGCCATTCCTTTGCACTTGTGTGGTGAGAATTTATCCAAGATTCATCTACAAATACAATATCATAACCTTGGTTACGCATTTCCCGTACTTCACGTAAATATTTACTCCTCATAGAAACTAAGTGCGGCTTCTCGCAGATGACATTTCTACCACTATCGTACTTTCTAAACGTAAAACCGATGCTTCTAACAGTTCTCCATAATGTTGTTTTCGACACAACAATGTCATTTTCTGCTCTCAGTCGAATTTTCAGTTTTCTTAAAGTCACAGTTTCTTTGGAATCGAATATTTTACAAATTGCTCTTCTAATCACTTCCTTGTCAAAACTATCTACTACTTTCTTTCTTCCTAGCGTCCTAGTCTTGATTGAACTGGACACTCCGTTAGCTTTAAGCACTTGTTTGAAAAAGCGTTTGCTTATACCCAATGCGTGAATAGTTCTCTTTTCTGGCTTTGAGATGCTTCGATACAGTTTTCCACGCTTAGCTTCTATGCAAAAATATTTATACACCTTTATTGCCACTGATTGCAATGTAAGGAACTTTACTTTTATACCCATTGACTAACAGATCACAAATTTAACGAAATTACCCAATAATTAGGATACGCCGTTGCACATAAATCACAACAAAACGACAGGAAATGGGATGCACCGGATATAAAATTATAACTATGACGCGTTTTATGTGTTTTTTAGTGCTTAAAACAGGGAAATTGGCGCGCATTACGTTCAAGATGACAAGTCCGTGGGTGCTCACTCATATGAAGCGGTAATTCCTCCAAATATATGGTTTGACCAAAATGCCTTAAATTTGTATACTTCAAATAAAGAATATTTAAAACTATACGTTTGTTGGTGAGGAAATGAATGTACTTCTTGGGACCAAAAAATCACAAGACCATATGCAAAATTTCAGCATTATCAATCAATTGGTTGCAGAGATATGGAATTTTAAACACCTTCAAAATATTTTGAAACGACCAATAGTGGCTACTTGTCTGAGCAGTGGACCATCATTAGAGATCTAGATCACTCTGAGCTGATCTTTGTATCTATAATCTTTAAACTTTATACGTTTTGGCTCACAATTTGTTGTGATCTTCTGCAGACCTCTGCCGCATTGGCCACAGACTGACGTTAAAGTGGCGACGATCAAAATGTATGGTTAATAAAAATGTCGTAAAGCGGTTTCAGTTTGTCTATATTTGTTATTTACAGCTTTGATATGTATGCTAAACTGTGCCATAAAGAATTAATTTTATGTATTTGTTATTATATATACTCGAAATTTTATTAGATTCAAAAATGTGAAAAGATGATTAAAATCCTCTTTAGTCATTCGTCACTAGTGGAGGGAGATAATCCAGACACTTGAGCTCCGTAAATAGTCCCACAACACTTACCAGTTCAAACAGAAATGTTCATCTTTATTTTTCCCTGCCTTTAAAACAAAACAAAAAACAATAATCATCAGATGAAGGAATTGGTGCTATATTTACGACACTGTTATTCCAGTTCTTGAGTCTGCTTTGGGGAGGAGAGGGTTCCAGTTCTTGAGTCTGCTTTGGGGAGGAGAGGGTTCCAGTTCTTGAGTCTGCTTTGGGTAGGAGAGGGAGGTGGGGATTGTGTAAACGACATATGGAACTGGACACTAAAAGCCGCTTGTCTAGTGCAGTCGCCACGTGGTGTTCAGAGTGAGTTTTCATATAACTACTTAAGTTCTGCAGCGATGCAGACTTTTATAATCTTTGATTGTCGACAATCAGAAGCTAAGTGGTTGTATCATGTGCCATAACGGTTGGTGTAGGCGATCATGTCCTTCCACAATTCTCAATCCACAGCACACCTATCAAACCTATTGTTGACTGTTTTCCATGTCAAGATACCAACCTATCCAGTGTCTTCTCTCTTTGTCGCCCGCGATCACTCTATCCCTATTTTGCCAGTTGCAACCAAGTATTCCAACTTTCTGATGATTGTTTCTTTCTGATCTTTCTTGGGAGCTCCCTTGTTGTGTTGATCTCTTCTGATTCTTGACGAATTTCCTCGCTGGTCTTTTTTGCTGTCCAGGAACTCTCAACATTCTTCTGTAGAAATCCCGTCTCAGCAGCCTCTAATCGTCTTTTAGTTTATTTATTTACTGTCTATGATAACTTTCCATGGAAGGATTGCTCTATAAAGAACTAGAGAATACAGGAAATAGAACATGCTACCATTGTGGTATGATATCACACTCCCTAAAATTACCCGGGGTCGGTGATACGAAGTTTGTACAAGTACCAAGAGCTTATGTCATCAGAAAAGAGAGTGGAGTACTAATAAGACGCTTCTTGGAGATAAATATAATGTGTAAAGTGACAATAAATTAGACATGCTAGAAGTAAATTATTTGTGCAGAAAGCGGACAAATGTTGAGACACGTAAATAAACTTTTTGAAGTGATGATAAACACTTCGACTTCTTTCAAGGAAAATAGAATCTGTAAAGTGGCAATACACTTTACTAATGGCTTAAAGAGTTAACCAAAACGACAATAAAATAAATAGGTTACAGGTAAATAAGTCGGTATGCACCTCTTAAAATGAAATAGACTTACCACAAGAGAACAACTATTTTACTATTATAAACAAGGCAATAAGAAAGACATTGTAAATATGTAACCTTAAGAATGAAAAATATAATGGCATCGTCTCTATACTCGTCAACTAAGTTTCTGTTTGTGTCTCTGAGGAAACGCAGCCCATACAATTTACAAAACTGCCTTCTGGTGCCTCTTCAATTTACAATGTTGACCGTGTCAGCTGAAAATCTAAACTATTCCCACGGTAATTTTCAAAATAACGCCCACAATTAAATTCTGCAGTATACGACGTGCCAAAATGAAAAAGAAACGTCAAAAACAAATCCAACAGAGCAGATTTGTTAAAATTTCAAGTAAAGATCTATAGGGAAATAGAGATGAAAGTAAAAATGATTCTTCTATTTTTGAGCATCTATTTTTTTGGTTCAACTACCACAACCACATGTAGCCTGTTAATCACTTCTGAACAGCTTGCCAGGGCTTCTAAGCATTTCCGATAATGCAAAATTAAACCAATACTCTTTTTGATTGACGTTAAGACTGGCAAATGTTCTACTAAAAGAATCGTGGTTAGGATCAGTGCCAGATTTGATTTATTTTTGTTCCTTTGATAAACAAGTCTGGTGTTATTATGAATAAGACCAATTTTTTAACGTTTTGTGCCAAACTGGCATTTAAGAACAGCATCTCAAAGAAGAAGCCATCCGTCATACTGAGCCTTACATAAGCTGATAACATTCTCGTTGGGGACGACTGGCAGTGCAGAATTAGAGGCTGGCTGGAGGGAAGTTATTTCATGGAAGAGCTTGCAGAAAGCTTCAATAACTTTGTGAAACCGAGATATTTATTTTTGATATTTTAGTTCACTTACAAATACGCTCAATTCACAAAGAAAATACGAATACGGATTTTTTCCTAAATTCTTTTCTCTAAGCTGGAACGGCCCGGAAAGTGCTCTAGTAGACGTTTAGGATATAACGGTCCCAAGATATACATATTTTATAAATAATTTAACAACTAAAATAGCCGTCTTTAAGTTATGCTGAGAAGGATAATACAAATGGGAAGTACAACATAGCTGTGTCACCATCATCATGTGCCATACCGGTTTGCATAGGCGATCATGTCCTTCACAATCTTCTATCCACAGTGCATCGTATCAGTTCTGTTGTTGACTGTTTTCCATGCTATGACACCAAGCTATCTAGTAATTTCTCTCTTTGTCGTCCGTGATCTCTTTTTCCCTGTATTTTGCCCGTTGTAATCAAGTATTCCAACTTTCCACTTCTCATGATGTGCCCGAAAAATGTTGATGGTTTCTTTCTGATGTTTTTTTAGGAGCTCCATTTTTGTGTTGGTCTTTTTAGCTGTCCAGGGAACTTTCAACATTCTTCTGAGAAATCCCTGTACCTGTGTAGGAGTGGTATATAACGATTTTTTTTCACTTAATTAATTACATTTTTTAACTCACTGGTTTTTCTGTGACACGTCGGAGTTCATTAAAGGAAAGAGGAGAAAGGGTGACGGCTTGAGTTGTGTCGAAAAGAAACTAATATAATGCCCATGTTCACATTTCTTACCATTAGTTTACCGTTGGATAATGTGCCTGGTACATGCAGTCCAATTTCTACAATTAAGAGTTTGCCCAGATCCATTTGATGCTGATTTAACTGAGAAGCTAATCGTCGTGAGACTTAACCCAACCTACTGGTTACAGACGTCTTCTATCAATACAGTTGCTACGAAGTCGGTTAGAAGTCGATCGTTGTAGGTAAGGTCAACCGGTCAAACAGTAGCCGATTTGGACAAAGATTCAGAAAGCAGTAGCCGATTTAGACAAAGATTCAGAAAACTGTAGCCGATTTAGACAAAGATTCAGAAAACAACTAACCAGAAGATACAGTGTAAGAAATTAGCGACTGAGAGAACAAAGAATGAAGGGACACAGAGTTAGTGAGCAGACAATCATAGAACAACTAAAAACAAAAAGGTTATAACATCTGAGAGCACATTCTACTCAATGAAGAAGTCGGACCCAATTAAATTAACTCCAAGCATAGAATCGTAACAATATTTGAAGAGACAGAATACTCCAATTAAGACATAATGAAATTAAAATCTGACCGCGGCGAGGGGAGAAAAGAATAGAGCTATTGTCACATGTCAAGCCTGTTGTAAAAGGTAATTAAAGGTGTAGTGGTACATGTCTTCGACAGTGCTACGGAGTTCGTTCATCTAAACTGAAGGTTAAGTTTCATAGCAGTTATTTAACACCATTTAGTCTTGAAAGTTCACTTCAGAAAGCGTCAATATATATGATACATGTATTCTCACAAATAATAATCAATGAAAAATCTTTTTAAAACAATTTTTGAAATTACATTTTAGAATGTTATAAATCGAACCACTTCTTTTGTTAGAGTGAGTAGGATGTTGAAATCTAGGACTTCTGCGCTCTTAAAAAGCTACATAAATTAAAAGAAGTGTAACTAAAATGCCGCAATGATTCTGAAACAAGCAGCCTTTAAGAAGAACAGACGAAACTTGCACATGTCAGAGGGTGAATGATATGGAGTTTTACTTATCAAAGATTCGAAAAAAAAATTCCCAATGCATAAAGAAGGAAAATTATCGAGAAATGTTTGAATTAAAGAAATTAGAGATAAAGATAAGCACATATATAAAATATTGTGTACTATGTGGGGTAGAGAGTAGAGCTGCAGAAAATAATGTAAAGTAAACACAACATGGTGCTAAGCAACTAAACTAATAGAGAGACGAGACAAACTACGACGCTTCTCAAGAGCCTAGATCAGGTACAAAATAACAAAGATATACAAAGATAAGATCAACAAATACTATTGTAGGATAAATGAGAAATGTAAATATTAAAGTCAAACACTGATTTGAAAAATGGCGGAAAGAAACGGTGGCCAGGATTTACTTCGTTGTTGATCACCTGATGAATAGACAATAGGCCTGGCAGATTTTAATTGGATCTAAATGATCCAAACTGTCGTAAAAGGCGAATAGATTTAAAGATCAGGACATTAACGTTTTTTTTTTTATTACTGCTGCTATTTTCTATACCTTTGTAAATTACACAACTCTTACAAACATAGCATACATATATTATTTAATTACATTAAATCTTTCTTTTAAGATAATTCCATGTCTTCCCCGTGTAATGATCTTAAAAATAGCAAGAAATAGAACGACTTCAAAAGTGTTTGCTAAAGACGTAGGCTCCACAGGTAGTTGAAAGGTAGAAGACATAATACACACACACATATATATTTGTATGTATATTTAACAATTTGATTGACTTGACAGGTTAGAATTTTTAAAATGGAATTAAATGTAAATAAATAATGTAAAACGTAGAAGTATAAAAATACAGAATAATCAAACTAAATAGGTGTAGACATTAAACAGGCATGCACACATTTGCAAATATAAGTGCAAATAAACAAAGCACACGAAGCAAAATACAAAACAAAACCAAAAAAAACAGATTAATCACGGAACTGGTCACATAATTAGGCACACGGAGAAATAAAATCGTTAAAAATCCAAGAATATAATCAAGTATAAACAGCATGGGGGACATAGATTATAACTTATATCGGTTGAATTAAGCCAGAATGTAAAATATTGGCTGATATGAAGTTCAGTGGTTGATGGCGATCAAAGAAACGGGAAAGAAAAAAGGTGGCAATTAAATGGATATAAAATAAGCGTTTGAATGTGGTAACGCACTTCTTTCTTTATATTTTATGTAACTACAGTAACTGGTTGTCATAAAATAAGAGTGCAGCAAAAGTAGTTTAATTGTACTATACAATATTTATCTAGGGACAGTTAAAGTCACGAACGGTTAAACGGAACGTTCCAGGGTATTCCATAAAATAAATAGTGTATCTTTCGAACCGTAGTCGGCCAATGGGGCATAGATCCGGATATCTTTCCCTGTTTGGAAATGTTCTTCTAACAGTCTCAGTCCTTGCAAAGACCTTTTATCGTCTCGCCATTTGTCTCTGTTCTGTGCAAGCATCTTGATCTCATGGGAGGAGCAGATTCCTGCTGCTTCTGCCTCTCTGATTAATGTTCTTCTCAATGTTTCTCTGGATCGGCCTCTTCTTCTCCTACCTGTTGTTTCCCACATGAGGGCTTGCTTTGCTATTCGGTTATTATTTCATTTCATCACATGTCCAACATATGACCATCACCTTTCCTTGATTACTGAAGATATTAGTGGTTGATTGGCGATTTCTCTAATTTCCTCGCTTGTTTTAAATTCGATCCACGCTATAGCAAGTATTTTCCTTAGACATTTATTTTCAAATGCGTTCAACTTTGTTTCTATGTCTTTTGTGTATACAATGTACACATGCATGTATTGAGTTATTGAGTCATTAGCCGGGCATCATCATTGCACTCCGAACATGTCCAAAGGGGCTCAAATCCCCTCCTCAGTCTTCACTTCTGTGATGGTTGATTCGTCTTCTAATACGCCCACTAAGTTACTCGTTTCTGGCTGTGCCCATCTGAACTCCCATCTCTTTCATCCAAAGGAGTCACGTGGATTCATGGTTGCCGAAGTCCTGTGTCCTTCCAACTTCCCGGAGGGCATTGATGATGTCCGCCCGATCCATTGGATGACCGTCTTCAACAATAGCGCAGCTAGCTAACCTGTCCGCACTTTCATTTCCCCGTACTCCAGCATGTCCTGGGACGTAGACAAGGGAGACTTTACGTATTTTTGACTTCTGCAATGACTCTATCTATTGTATACGTACATAGCTTGACTATTCTGCCTGCCGAGCGTGCTGTAATTGCTCGAGCACAGCTTTCGTGTCGTATTACGGATTCGTCTGTATAGATGACTGCATCTTTATCATCCTGTTCCTTACATTTCCTGTCGAGTGTGACAATGCACGAGAATATCCCCCCCCCTTGAATAACGTAGGCACCGGTATCCACTCGTCGCCAGCGTTGATATTGGTAAGCCCACATACCTGTTTGATGAGATCTGCTGCTCGGTTAAAAAAAAAAAAAGTAAAGTACCCCCCCGTCACGCCAAGTGGCGCATAGGGAATATGGTGTTAGTGACCATAAATTTTACAGACCTTCGGCACATGCTTTTTGGGGTAATGTGGTCGGTATTACGCCCGTGCCGCTTTACTTTCCCAGAAATAAATCTGGTACCCATTTAAGGCTGGGTGAACCCGAAAGCCGTCGGTTGGGATAGAACCCTACCCCTTGTCCATTTCTAGTCCAGTTCACTAACCACTGAGCTGTCGCGGCTCCCATCTGCTGATCGGCCCACCCATGATTTCTTGTATTTATATATGCATCTATATATGTGGACGTTGGTAGGCAGCCATTAACGTTTCGAATAAACCGCGATCAGCTTGGTTTATCACTAATGCTATGTGTTCTACTGGCTACGTATTGAATGGGACAGTACCACACTTGATCAAACACTGAGTAGATTTTTGCTAATCACTACTATGTAAAGATGGGAGTCGAGATAGCTCAGTGATTAGTGAACTGGACTACAAAGGACAAGGGGTAGGGTTCGATCCCAACCGACGGCTTCCGAGTTCACCCAGCCTTAAATGGGTATCGGATTTTTTCTGGGAAAGTAAAGCGGCACGGGCTTTACCTTATCGACCACATTACCCCGAAAATCATGTGCTGAAAAATTATGTAAAATGTATGGTCACTAACACCATATTCCCTATACTCCACTCGGCGTGACGGGGCTCTTTACTTTCCTTTACTTTTACTATCTAAAGACTACGACAATGACACACATATTTATCTCAAACATTGATGTCCGCATGCTTATTAGAAAATTATGACTGTTAATGATGAGTTTGTTAGACTGGTCATATGTCCATTCAGGTAAAGGCAGTGCGAACGAATGTCCCATTCATCCCGAATGTCATATCCGACAAGATTTGCCATTACAGTGTGATCTACGTCTGTCCTATGTGCTGCAATGGTGAACATTTTAGTGGAAGAAAATTGTATGATAAATGGTATAATGAAATGACAAAATAATAACAACTTTGATCACAAATAGTTGGTTGCAGTAAACGATGTCTTTTAATTGATGATGTTACATGTTTTAGACAAAAAGATTCTCATTTGCAAAGTGATTTTATTTTTTTAATGATAACTTCTTCTTCTTTCCTTCCTCATTTGCCTTTCAGCGTCCATGGGAGATACAATTTGCGGTCTTTGCTCTTCTGTTCGCCTCTACTGCAGTTATGTTTCCTAGAGCTTCTAATATTCCGTTAATCCATCTTTCTCGTGGTCGACATTTGGGTCTGGTGTTCTCACAACGTTTAATGAGGGCTCGTTTTGTTGTGTTATGATTACTCTCCCTTGTCACGTGACCAAATCATTTTATCTGTTATTTCTTTATATATTCTATGGCGGGGGTTATTCCTAGTTTGTTTTTTTTCTCAGTTCTTTATTTCTGATCTTGTCTCTCAGGCTGTTTCCTGTCATTCGTCTAACACACTTTATTTCAGAAGAGGTTATTTTTCTTGTTCTCGCGTCTAGGGTCCAGGACTCGCATTTGTAGCACAACGTTGAGATGAAGATTGTATTGTATAGTGCCCGTTTTGCCTCTAGAGTTATTTCTTTGTTAGGCAACAGTGGTGATAGCTGTCGTATGATTTGATAAGCTGTGTTGCATCTTGAGTCTATCTCTGCTGTTGGTGAATTGACGTTTGTCACTAGACTTCCTATGTATTTGAATTCCTCTATTTCTTTTTTTAATAATAACGATAGCAATAAATGAAATATTGAAAGCTATAATGCTAAATGTTTAGTAGAGTAATGATAAAACATTAGTAATATTTCTCACAGAGGATTTACCTACTTAACAAACCCGTCAGTCTGGGTCTCACACTGGAATATATCAAATAAAAACAAAATCACAACAACAAAAAATAAGTAAAATGAATGTAGTATAGGTCATACATTCTCCAGCATTGCTACACGAAGGAAAAGGGGAAAAAAAGGTAAATTCTGTCATTTGTTTGATTTTAAAGAAAACACAGACAAAATGTATTGTGTAAACATTTTTGCGGGGGGGGGGGGGGGAGAAATCAGATTTGACAATTTGTAATTTGTCATGCAATGTTAAAATTGGGCATGGACAGTTTATACTGACTGTCAAAATGTTTAACTGAGGGCGAAACGAGTGACAAAACAAATATGAGTGAAAGTTTAATACGATTGTACAATCAGTAAGTACACTACAGAAGCTTCAGTAATAAACCTTTCGCTGTCTATGGAGCCGACATAGCACCTATGGATTTTCCCAGAGTGCAGTGATGTTGATTATTCATTATAATCAATCAACCAATCAAAATCATCAGGACATTTCAGTGCACACACAGAAAAAATAAATAAATAAGAGAAGAACAAACAGGTCGAAGAACTTAAAGGGGAAATCAGGAAAAAGAAAATACGCGAAAAGTTTCTGAGCAGGTCGGTCGGTGCTATTAAGTTTGCCAAGGAAACGTAAATAAATGTGAAGTATGATTGCTTCCATGAGATAAATATTTATTTGTGTAAAAAGTCTGGTTGGGCACGTTTTTTTGTGTTTAGGTGTATCATTGACGTCGGAGTTGTTCTGTTGAAGAATGCGTGCTCTGACGTCAGAAGAAGGTGCACACTGACGTCCGAAGAAAGTGCGCTTTGACTTCCGAAGAAAGTGCGCTTTGACGCCCAAAGAGAATGTGCTTTGACGTCCAAAGATAGTGTGCATTGACGTCCAAAGATAGTGTGCATTGAGGACCAAAGAAAGTGTACATTGACGTCCAAAGAAAGTGTACATTGACGTCCAAAGAAAGTGTACATTGACGTCCAAAGATAGTGTACTTTGACGTCTAAAGAAAGTGTACAATGACGTCCAAAGAAAGTGTACATTGACGTCCAAAGAAAGAGTACATTGACGTCCAAAGAAAGTGTACATTGACGTCCAAAGAAAGTGTACATTGACGTCCAAAGAAAGTGTAATTTGACGTCCAAAGAAAGTGTACATTGACGTCCAAAGAAAGAGTACATTGACGTCCAAAGAAAGTATACATTGACGTCCAAAGAAAGTGTACATTGACGTCCAAAGAAAGTGTACATTGACGTCCAAAGAAAGAGTACATTGACATCAAAAGAAAGAGTACATTGACGTCCAAAGAAAGTGTACATTGACATCCAAAGAAAGAGTACATTGACATCAAAAGAAAGAGTACATTGACGTCCAAAGAAAGTGTACATTGACGTCCAAAGAAAGTGTACAGTGACGTCCAAAGAAAGTGTACATTGACGTCCAAAGAAAGTGTACATTGACGTCCAAAGAAAGAGTACATTGACGTCCAAAGAAAGTGTACATTGACAACCAAAGAAAGAGTACATTGACGTCCAAAGAAAGTGTACATTGACGTCCAAATAAAGTGTACATTGACGTCCAAAGAAAAGAGTACATTGACATCCAAAGAAAGAGTACATTGACGTCCAAAGAAAGAGTACATTGACGTCCAAAGAAAGTGTACATTGACGTCCAAAGAAAGTGTACATTGACGTCCAAAGAAAGAGTACATTGACGTCCAAAGAATGTGTACATTGACGTCCAAAGAAAGTGTACATTGAAATCCAAATAAAATATACTTTAACGTCAGAAGAAAGTTCTCGCTGACCTCCAAAGAAGGTGTGCATAGACGTCGGAATAAAATATATGCACTGATGTCGAAATGAAATATGCATTGACGTCGGAATAACGTGCGTATTGACGTCAAAAGAAAGTGCGCATTGGCGTCCGAAGAATATGTTGCGATAATTGTAATTTGAATTACATTGGACTTCATGCCCTGCTTCTCATTTCAAGCATTCTCATTGTTCTATTACATATCTATTTAAGTATTACTTACAAAATAGCAGAAATCAGATAAGAGAATTTAACAAAAATGGGTACCCCACTCCTGGATTAAATAAGAATATTACTCAACTAAAAAGAACAATGGCTTCATCATTTCATATGCCAGTAAAGTTGTATTCGTGATTCCATTTTGGTTTATCTTATCTATACGTTAAATATTTATTTTTGAAACCTTCTTTGGTTATGCAATGGCAAAGGAGGAAATGGAAAATATTGTGACAGCAGCGAAAACTGAAGGACGGAGATGCACAGGAAAACAGCAGAAAACACTAGGGAACTTAAAATTTCGGATTGGAAAGAGATCAACAGTAGGACGTAAAACAAATAATAGGAGTAGTATTACACGGAGACAATGTGTGATTACGGGAGTGGGCAAGTAACCTGATGATGGAGGATTCACAGGGGAGGGGATATTTATGCAAGTTCTATCTGAAGTTAGCATTGGGCAATGTTTAATTAATAAATATGTTCAACAACTCCAATGTTACAACTTGATATGGCTGTGAAACATGGAGAACAAGAAAGTTGAGAATAACGAAGATACAGATTAATGGATGCTTGTGCAGAATAAAAGGAAGAAAATTGCAGGACAAAGTCACTAACGTTGAATTATGGAAAAGTACCAGTCAAATACCGTGGATAAAGAGACACAACGAATAACATGGCGCTGGATAGAAACACATACTGCGGCAACCAGTTCAATGTATTACGCGACAGGCTCTTTGTGGGAATCTCCAGGGGTAGAAATAAAGAGGAAGACCAAACTATTCTTGGACAAGACAGGTGGAAGCTGAGGTGAAAATGAAGGGGAAGAAATGGAATGATCTTAAAGGAATGACAATAAACAGAACTGCTTGGAAAATGTTTGTTGAAGACCTATGCTCCAAGGGGAGTTGAAAGGAAGTGAATATTGTATAGATTCATTACGTCACTGAACCTTTATATCTGTAAAAGTAAAAAAAATGTAAAGTACCCCCGTCACGCCAAGTGGCGTATAGGGAAATATGGTGTTAGTGACCCTATATTTTACATTTTATATTTTATATCTGTATAAGGCGGAAAATACATTTCCATATTATGACGAAAAGCTGGACGTCAAATTTATAAAATTGGAATTTGAGCCAAGTTTTTAGAGTGGGAATGAACGCGTTGATTATAAAGTATAGTAAGTAAGAGGCAAAAAATGTCTGCATATCTCAGATGTGGAGCATATGGAATATAATGTCAGTGTTTCAGCTGTTTCAGTTCTCCGGTCCTGTGGTCAGCACTAAGTCAGACGGTCTTTCATTCATAGAAAAAAATACCCAGTACCTATTAAGGCAAGTCGACAAAGACGTAGATATCCGACCGCCTGACCTCCGACATCTTTCACCACTCCTCTACCTTGATATTGTACCAAATGTAAAGTCAAAGTAAGATCCAGCATGAGACTGAAAGTAAAAGTCCACAATCAACCATGATGGGAGGTTTAAAGAAAACAGATTATGACAGAAATCTAGTGATGGAGAAAACTGCAGATAAAAGTATGTTTTTCTTGTCATAGTAAAGCAAAAGAGGGGAGATGCAGAATGGTTCAGGCAAAAGCAACTTTCTAAAAAATGAGGAAGATACTATGCAATCCATTTTTGACAACAGAAACAAAAAAAAAGAGTTTTTAAATGTTATGTAGAGCCAGTCTTAACATATAGAGGGAATGGACAATAGGACAACAGACAAGAAAATCACTGGGGTCTGCACAAATGTGATTTTACAGAAGAATGTTGAGAATACCATGGACAGCTAAGAAGAGTAATGAAAATGTACTGAAAGAGGTCAAAGCAAAAAGAAAGCACATTTCCAATATTAGGAAGAAACAATCATTATTTTTTGGCCATGTAATGAGAAGAGAACAGCTGGAATATATTGTAACAACTGGAACAATTGAGGGACGAAGAGATCGAGGGAAGCAGAAAGAAAAAAAAATACCAGATAGCTTAAGAGAATGGCTTGGCAGAAGGTCAACAACAGAAATGATAAAAACTCTCCAGATCGAAAGCTGTGAAGAGCCATGATCACCTACGCCAGCAGGCCCGGTGCTTGATGATGATGATGAAGGCACTGATCTGTTAAACTGTGAGAATGTTGTAACAATATGCCATTTGCTGCAACAGCGTCGTGCCTCACTATCTCACCATGTAGGGACGTAGGCTGCACGTTATCAACGATCAAGCTGAACTAACTTTAAAAAGGAACGAAGAGTCTCCAAAATAAGTACGCCTAATATCTTGTTATCCTCGATTACTTATAACCTTGGAATAGACTTTAAGCAGAAAAGAATAAAGAAAAGCAAAGCAATTATTAACCATCTCTATTAACTACAAAATCAATTACATATAAAGATAGATAAATCTATCTGTTGACCTTTCGAGCCGTAGCCGGCCCATATGGCCTAGACCCAGATACTATTTCCCTTATTTAAATTTCTATTCTAGCGGTTTTAATTCCTTATAAACACATTTTCATCAAATCTCGCCATTTGTCTCTGTTCTGTGCAAGCAACTATCTCACTGAGGGAGCCGATTCCTGCTGCTCTTGCATCTCTGATCAATATTAGATAAATAGTGCTCATGGATTGGGGAAAAAAAACTGTGTAACCTTAGGAGACATCATTACAGGAAATTAATTGTCCATTTTAACTTAACATATTTCCAAAAATTCACAAAAACCGTTTATTGAATAAACGCGTAGATATTGAGTAGATCTAAGTCCACTCACAAACACCAAGAAATGAAGAGGAAAAAAACATAACACATGATGATAGTGAGTCAGTTTGACTCGTCCCTTTATTTATGTAAAGGTGAAGATTACAATTGTGGTAAACCATATAATGTCGTATAGAGTGAAGTATAAAACTTCACAGTACAGGGCCATATATCGTATAGAGTGAAGTATACAATTTTACAGTACAAGGCCATATATCTTATAGAGTGAAGTATAAAACTTCACAGTGCAGGGCCATATATCGTATCATCATCAAGTACCGGGCCTAGTGGCGTAGGTGATCATGCCTCTCCACAACTTTCGATCTCGGCAGCTATTTATCATTTCTGTTGTTGACATTCTGACAAGCTATTCTCTTAAGCTGTCAGTTATTTTTCTCTTTGCTTCCCTCTATCCCTTCGTCCCTCAATTTTTCCAGTTGTTACAATATATTCAAGTTGTTCTCTTCTCATTACATGGCCAAAAAATGATGATTGTCTCTTCCTAACATTGGAAATTAGCTCTCTTTTTGCTTTGACCTCTCTCAGAACCTCTTCATTACTCTTCTTAGCTGTCCATGGTATTCTCAACATTCTTCTGTAAAATGACATTTCTACAGACTCCAGTGATTTTCTTGTCTGTTGTCCTATTGTCCATGACTCGCATCCATGTGTTAAGACTGGCTCTACGTAACATTTAAGAACTCTTTTTCTTGAATATATCGTATAAAGTGAAGTATAAAACTTTACAGTACAGGGCCATATGAGGTATAGAGTGAATTATAAAACTTCACAGTACAGGGCCATATATCGAATAGAGTGAAGTATAAAACTTTACAGTACAAGGCCATATATCTTATAGAGTGAAGTATAAAACTTCACAGTACAAGGCCATATATCTTATAGAGTGAAGTATAAAACTTTACAGTACAAGGCCATATATCTTATAGAGTGAAGTATAAAACTTTACAGTACAAGGCCATATATCATATAGAGTGAAGTATAAAACTTTAAAGTACAAGGCCATATATCTTATAGAGAAGTATAAAACTTGTCTTTTTGCTATTAAAGCTGAGTATTTCATTCTTGCTTTCTTTCACTATAATGTCCAACATTTCTTGTAACTCATTTTCACTCTTAGCGATTAAGACTTTATCATCAGCATACCTTAGATTATTTATATTATGACCTCCAATTTTTATTCCAGGCATGTCCCTTATTAATCTTAAAATAATCTCACTATAAATATTAAACAAATCTGGTGCCAGCACACAACCTTGTCTAACACCCTGTTTTATATGTTGAAACATTCCCAATTGGTTTCCAGTTCTTATGGCAGCTGTTTGTTGCCAGTACATGTTCTTTATTATTCTTAGATCTTTGCTGTCTACGTTTATGCTTTCTATGATTTTGATTATTTCTTGGTGCTTTACTTTATCAAATGCCTTGGTGTAATCTATGAAACATAGGTATAGATCTGTTTTCATCTCTATGGCTCTTTCTACTAAAGATCTTATGATATAAATGGCATTGCTTGTTCCTTTATCTCTAACAAAACCACACTGTTCATCGCGAATTTCTGGACTGATTTTGTTTCGCTCCCTTCGCATGATGATCTTAGTAATTTCTTAGTCATATGACTCATAAGGCTTATTGTGCGATGATCATCGCATTCAATCGCAATCGATTGAAGACAGAGGTAATGTTAACAACAAAGAAAAAGACATCACCTCAGTGCAAAAGAAAGACAAGTGGAATAATATTAAAACAGGTAAATGAATTTAAATATTTGGGAACTTTGTTAACCTCAGACGGAAGATGTACAAAAGAGGTGAGATACAGAATGGCTCAGGCAAAAGCAGCTTTCCAAAAAATGAGGAAGATACTGTGCAATACATTTTTGACAATAGAAACATGAAAGAGATTTCTTAAATGTTATGTAGAGCCAGTCTTAACATATGGATGCGAATCATGGTCAATAGGACAACAGACAAGAAAATCACTGGAGTCTGTAGAAATGTAGTTTTACTGAAGAATGTTGAGAGTACCATGGACAGCTAAGAAGAGTAATGTGTTCTGAGAGAGGTCAAAGCAAAAAGAGAGCTAATTTCCAATATTAGGAAGAAACAAACATCATTTTTTGGCCATGTAATGAGAAGAAAACAGCTGGAATATATTGTAACAACTGAAAAAATTGAGGGACGAAGAGATAGAGTGAAGAAAAGAGAAAAATTACCAGATAGCTTAAGAGAATCGCTTGGTAGAAGGTCAACAACAGAAATGATAAATAGCTGCCGAGATCGAAAGTTGTGGAGAGACATGATCACCTACGCCAGTAGGCCCGGTACTTGATGATTATGATGATGATACTCTTTTCGTGAGTTGTTGACTATATTTATTAGAGTAATTGGGATTTTATGGGCGCAGCCATTGTTGTTTGTGCTACATCATCACAATGGTTGATTGTATGTCCCTAGAACGGCAGTACGCTAAAAGTGAAATGCGGAATGGAGTTTCGTACATGACTGCAGCATCAGGGTGACTCCCGAAGGTTCAAGTTAGTCAGGAGGGATTAATAATTTCACAAATTCACATTGCATGAAGATCATACAGTCTGTTATTTGACGTATGACGAGGATAAGCCGATGACTAAGTATATTTCATATGTTCGGATTTTGAGTTAAGGTGATGTCCTAACATTATCAAGCTCTATACATAAAAAAAAATATGACGATCATCATTTTTAGGATGACATGGCCTTCCAGTCAATATGGTGGATATGCGCATTAAAGGCTATGTCTGAAAAGTGTTCCTTGTTGCAGTTTCCTCATATTCCAAGTCGGGCGTTGTTGCATGAGCTACTGAGTTAATTGCTTTGTGCACACTGTGTGCTGTGCGTTTCATCTGTTTTGATGTTCCGATTATTTACGATGAATGGTGATATCGTATGATGGAGAACAGATGGCTGTGTTCACTTTCTGTGCGGTTTTGCCTTTTGTCTTTTAGAGTGTGCTGAGACTGCTGTGATGGAGACTACAGCTACCTTTCTTTGTAACAGAGTAAGCTAATGGAAGCATGGGAGCGGGTAATTTAGTCGTTACCCATTCTTTCATCGACAATAGCAGTAACATATGGTAGCGACCAGCAGTAGTTGGGACATAAAATTTCAAGTATGAAAAATTCCAGCCAGAATAACAAGTTAAGGGAATAAAAGTTTATAATAGGGATAGGGACACCTACCGAAGAATTATACTCGGACATAACGGACATCCACCAAGTTAAGGTAGTGGTTCAAGGGGATAGTGGATAAGGAAGGAAATGTAGAATTATACTGAGAGTTGAGGTCCATAGAAATTTCCACTTCAACTTTGTGGAAGTGAGAATAGGCGCATGACAATAGCATGCATTGACCCCATGACTTTGGCTGTCTGATAAATAAGTTGTCATCCAACTACCAGGAAAGGTCATTGTCTTGAGGTAATTATGAATTTAAATAGGGCATAGAGATTCACGAAAACAAAGTGTTTTCGTCAAACCATGAGAATAGTTCAAGTTTCGGTCACAGAATGTTGAGCGGTGACGGACTAAAGTGATCAGAAGAGTGCAAATTGTCACTTTGCGACAGTTTGATTGGCTGCTGATTTTCACGCGAGGAGTTGTGGCTGAATATTTAAACTTCAACACAATAGGTTTGAGTTAGTCAGGAATGAGAAATAGACAGTTAGAGAATTAGAATGACAACAACTTTTTAGATTAGACACTAGTTATTAGGACAATTAGAACAAGAGTCAGAAATAGGAAGAGCTAGAAGTTTATAGAGATAGAAGTCAGATCTAATATGTTAAGATTAGAAAGTTGAGCCAGTTAGTTAGGAAGTTAAAAATCTTCAAGTTGTAGTTTTAAGTCAGTTGAGAAGTTATTAAGTAAGTTGATAGAGAGTAGTAAGGATAGCAGTGAACATATGAACTTTAGTTGTGAAGTGTTTGAGAGTTTTTAAGTTGTTTCACATTCAAATAAACGTAAGTAAGTGATAGAGAGATTGAATGCAAGATATGCACTTGTGGACTGATCATATCCACCGACTATTTGTCTCAGAGAAGTCCAGAATTAATTAACATTAATTTAAGAAAAGTGCATCAACCATTAGTCGAATCATTGTGCCAAGAAATATAATAAACTAAATTATGATTATATAATGAGAGAAAAAGAGTCTGTCATGATTAACGTGTGATCAATGTAAATGTGATGTGTTGTGAACAATAACATCAAAATATAATTTCAATAAAGAGTCTGTGGTTTCTATAACATCTTTGTCTGGGAGATGAGAAAGTAATTCGGATGATTCCACTGGCACGGGCGGTTGATCAATTATGGATTTTAATTCGTTTGCAATGATACCGCTGCCTTCCATAACCATAACTCAGTTCAATAAATGCCTAGAACACCCAACGATTTATACAACGACAATGAATAGAACAAATAGACAATGTTAAATATCTTGGTAGCACGCTAACACAAGACAATAACTAAGAGACAGAAATAGATATAGGTGTAACAAAGCGTGCCATGTTATTGGCCAAGTATCAACACTATTGAAAAACATAGTAATAACTACGGAAGCAAAAGGGCAACATACAAATACATTTTTCTACTAACTCTGTGCTATCAGTGCCAGATTTGGACGCTGGACTCTAGAACAATAAGAAATATAAGACCACCGCAATGAAATGTGTGAGAAGAATGACAGGAAACAGCTTAAGAGACAGAGTAAGAAACACTGACCTGAGGAAGAAACTCGAAATTGAACCAGCCATCGAATACATAAAGAAACTACAGATAAATTGTTTCCACATAACAAGACAAAAAGAACTAACAATGACTCAAAGAGCCATAAACAAACGCTACGAAAACGCCAGATTAAGAAAAGACCGTGAAAGAGATGGATAAAGGGAATACTGGAGTCACTAGGAGAGATAACACCAGAAGAGGCCAACAGAAGAGCAAAGAATTGTAGATTTATTAATTAACAGAAACGAAGCTATTTATAAACATCAAACATTTACTTGTCGTTCAAACGTGCAAAAATGTGCGGAGAAACTACACAAATCACGGGAATTGTGTGAAAGATTAGCAAACGAAATAGGTCAGAAATGTGAACAAGGAGTAGGGTTCGAGCCCAACCGACGGCCGCCGCTTCACCCAGCCTTAAAAGGGTACCGGATTTTTTTTTCTGGGAAAGTAAAGCGGCGCGGGCGTTAACACCGACCACAATACCCTACAAATCATGTGCTGAAGATCTGTAAAATGGATGGTCACTAACACCATATTCCCTATACGCCACTTGGCGTGACGGGTCACTAACACCATATTCCCTATACGCCACTTGGCGTGACGGGTCACTGACACCATATTCCCTATACGCCACTTGGCGTGACGGGTCACTGACACCATATTCCCTATACACCACTTGGCGTGACGGGTCACTAACACCATATTCCCTATACGCCACTTGGCGTGACGGGTCACTAACACCATATTCCCTATACGCCACTTGGCGTGACGGGTCACTAACACCATATTCCCTATACGCCACTTGGCGTGACGGGTCACTAACACCATATTCCCTATACGCCACTTGGCGTGACGGGTCACTAACACCATATTCCCTATACGCCGCCACTTGGCGTGACGGGTCACTAACACCATATTCCCTATACACCACTTGGCGTGACGGGTCACTAACACCATATTCCCTATACACCACTTGGCGTGACGGGTCACTAACACCATATTCCCTATACACCACTTGGCGTGACGGGTCACTAACACCATATTCCCTATACGCCACTTGGCGTGACGGGTCACTAACACCATATTCCCTATACGCCACTTGGCGTGACGGGTCACTAACACCCTATTCCCTATACGCCACTTGGCGTGACGGGGAGCACTTTACTTTTACTTTTTTAAACCATACAAATCCGCACCAATCATCATCAAGAGCGTTCTTCTCGAGAATGCATGGAAAAAGACCAAGAGGAAGACCCAGAAGAAGATGGATAGTTGCAGTGATAGAGACATGTAACAACAAAGGAAAATCACTAATTCAGACAGTTCGAGCAGTTCAAGAACGACAAATGATATCTCTCTCTCTCTCTCTCTCTCTCTCTCTCTCTCTCTCTGCGATCAGGACCCAATCAGAGTAGGATTCCAGCTCCTCACATGAACTCAGCTGTCAGGTTAGGTGTGTTACAAACAGAACATCACAATTAGAGTCTGCCAGATCCACTCTGATTGAACACCCGTTAAAAACGTTGCACTGTGTTCTGCGCCAGTGGCCCAGTGCATCCGATTTCAGCCAGCATTTTATTCAGGTTTGCTTTCCCTAGCCTTTGATTGTCCCCAATCTTCCTGCAAGGCAGCAGATGATCTTTTCTGTAGGGGGATTCTGCCCTTAGATGGTCGGCCCTCCCAGGTTTACGAGCACCATCTGCCCAAGTCACTAGAGGTGACTAACACAGACATGCACACACAAAGATATGAGATGTGACAAACACATATATGCACATAGCGATACGAGGCATGACTAACACTGACATCCATCAAGATATATGACACATGACTAACACAAACATGCACATAAAGATATGAGATATGACTGACATAGACATGCACCCACAAAGAAATTACACATGTCTCATATGGACATGCACACAAAGATATGAGATATGACCAACATAGATAGGCACACACAATGATATGAGATGTGACTAGCATAGCCGTGCAAACACAAGGATATGAGATGTGACATACACAGACATGCACACACAAAGATATGAGATATGACTAACATAAACATCATACACACAGAGAGACATACACACATATGAGATATCACTAGCCCAAACACAAAGATATAACACATTACTAACACAGATACACACTAAGATATGAGATATGACTAAACACATACACACTTAAAGATATGAGACATGATTAACACGGACACTCCAAGATATGAGATATGACTAACATGACACACACCAAGATATGAGCCATGACCAGCACACACACCACACACACAAGCCAAGATATCAGCCTTGGCTAGCAATGAAACACACCAAGAAATGAACCATGTCCAGCACAGAAAGAAATATCCAGTACACATTAAGGTATCCATATGCTTGGGTTTGTTGTAGTCAGCAGACTCTTCTTAACGTGGGAATCATCGACATACGAGACGCCGGCCCCCATGAACTGTTAACAGATATCGTCCAAACAATTGTACGGAGATTTGAGAGTGCAGTCTGACCCGTAGAACGTTCCCTTGCATGAACAGATCCCGGTTGACTGTTCACAGGTGTCGTTGAAACAGTGGTCAGGACATTTGAGAGTGCAGTCTGGCCCGTAGTACGCTTCCGTGCGCGTACAGTCTGCTTTTTCTGTGTCACATATGATGTCACAGCCATCAAAACACGTCTGTTCGCACTGTAGCCCAAAATTACCATCAGGACAAGTGTCATCACAGGTATAGCCAGGATGTTTGCAATGTTGTCATTTTCCGGATTTTCCTCACATAAAGAACTGACACTAAGACAAGATCCGGAGCAGTCGTGTCCATAAATCCCATGTGAACAGTTTAAGTGACACGTACCGATGATGACGGTGCAGCCTTTGCTACTCCCATCACAAACTGTACAAAACGACCAAGAATGCCCGTCCAGACAATAGGTGTCTGTAAATGTTTGCACCTCACACACCGTCAGTGCACTCTCGTCCTGCGAAAAGGTCGGTGAGAACTCAAACTTACTGTGTGCCATTGTCGCTTGTATAGTGACTACAATAGTGTTCACAGAAATATTTAGGTATGATATATCATTATACTGGAACACTACACCGCCACTGTCAGAGAAAGCCTTTGGAGTGTCATTCTTTACCCGAATCATAGTGCTAGCTCGATGATAAATTCGAATGGTGTGAGTCTTCTGGGACGTGTCAAAGTTCAGATACCAGTAAACAGAATTGGTTCCACTTCTCAAATGTGTGTGTGTGCAGTCATTGTCATAAAGATTGGTCTTTGTTTTGCCATTAACTGCGGCCTCTGGTCCACACCCGTCCACGGTATTAACAAGCATTAAATGTGTCGGTCTGGTTTGCGTTCTGTTTGAGAGCCACATTCCGACCCCCAAATATGTAGATGAAGCAGATATTTGCAACTATCGCCCCTTCAATCCGTAACAAGTTGATTAGACCATGAAACTGTCCGGATCTGTAGGTCCAGATCCCTAGGCGTATTTGCAAACTAGATCAAAGTACTGACACTGGGGTCCGAAACGCTCTCGCCGACAACTGTCACCGTTTGTGCATGTCCCTGTAGCCCTGTCACAAACTGAGCGATTTTAGCAGTGACACTGCAACGCATAATTTGCCCCGAACCAACCGTCTACACAAGTTAGGCAGTTAGGTCATTAGCTTCCAATGTCGCAAACAAAGCCAGCAGAATAAAGACTTGATCTACATCGGTGGTTAACGAAATGTGCACAAACAATTATTTCAAACCCGTGGTTACAATTCTAACAATCCGCCAACTCGCTGTGACAACAGACAGCACGATGTTCAAGATCAGCATTGTATACACCACGGCTAGAACTCGGACGAACTTCCATCTTGGTGCGTCCCATGACGTACCACTCAAATGATATAAACCACGACACCTTTTAGGTATCAGTGAAAAGAGAAAAGAAAGAAGAAGAACCATATAAAACAATGGTTTGTCTAGAAGGAAGTAAATTAGTATGCATTAAATAAAGACAATTAAAAACCATACCTTTTTAATTAGGAACAAAAATATATTTGTGGGGACATTGAGGTTATTATGTCAGGTGCAAAATTTGAACAATTTCAACAAGTGGTTACATATATATTAATTATTAAACAGCGGCTAACCATTTTGAAACGGACTATAGATGCTCAAACTAGGAAATAAAAAAGGCCCTTTCCCTGCGGTCCAGAGCGTGGTCAGCTTCTGAATGAACTAAAAGAAGTGGGCGGGCTGACCAACTATATATCTCACTGACCAGACAGACAGGTGAGAAAAAGGAAGGGTTCTAAAAATATGGGGAGGTGGGTACAAGATACGTATAAACATTGTGTATATCTAACTGTGTGTGTACACAATGAACAGATGTGTAAAAAAGCATGTGTACATAACCATACATGCGTACAAGCATAAATCTGTATATATTACCACAAAGCACACAAAAGAAAACCCGAAGGTGTCCAAATGGGCCAATACATATGCAGACAAATATACATACATGTATAAGTTCGGTGGCGCATGGGGGTAAGTAACTCGATGATTAGAAACTGAATATCCAGGATCTGTAGCAGCTAACAATTTATCAATATATTAGCAATCATCAGCATCAAGTACCGGGCCTACTGGCGTAGATGAACATGTCTCTACACAACTTTCGATCTCGACAGTTATTTATCATTTCTGTTGTTGACCTTCTGCCAAGCCATTCTCTTAAGCTGTCTGGTATCTATTCTCTTTGTTTACCTTATCTCTTCGTCCCTCAATTTTTCCAGTTGTTACAATATATTCAAGTTGTTCTCTTCTCATTACATGGCCATTCTCTTAAGCTGTCTGGTATCTTTTCTCTTGGTTAACCGTTATCTCTTTGTCCCTCAATTTTTCCAGTTGTTACAATATATTCAAGTTGTTCTCTTCTCATTACATGGCCAAAAATGATGATTGTTTCTTCCTAGTATTGGAAATAAGCTCACTTTTTGCTTTGACCTCTTTCAGAACATTTACATTACTCTTATTATCTGTCCATGGTATTCTCAACATTCTTCTGTAAAACCACAATTCTACATACTCCAGTGATTTTCTTGTCTGTTGTCCTATTGTCCATGATTCACATCCATATGTTAAGAGTGGCTCTACATAACATTTAAGAACTCTTTTTCTTGTTTCAATTTTCAAAAATGTATTGCATAGTATCTTCCTCATTTTCTGGAAAGCTGCATTTGTCTATATTAGCAATAGCAACACACAAAAATAATGCCATGAAGAACACGTGACACAATACCAACCATGCAGTAAAATTATAATTACTGAGGAAATCGTCTCGATAACATGCTAGCAACTTATTGTTGTGAATCATGGACAATCATGAAAATAGAAAGGAAGAAAATCGATTCGTAACAAAATACTACAGAAAAAGTCTTATGATACATTAGATAATGAAAAAGAGCAAATAATACACGCTAACAGAATTACAGATTTAACAGAAGTGGCATATATACATCATTCTGCAGAGGAAATTGAAATTCTGTGGTCACGTCAAAAGACATAGAGGGCTAGAAAGAACAATGATGGACGTCATAGTTTATGGGTGACGTATCAGTGGAGACCAAAAAGAAGATAAGGCTAAAACATCTTATTAACATTGAACACCACAACAAAAGAAGTGGAAGATCTGGCTAGAGAGTGTGGTTCTTTCAGACGGGCTGTGATGAATGCAACGTTCTGTGGGAGATCTGGCTAGAGAGTGTGGTTCTTTCATACGGGCTGTGATGAATGCAACGTTCTGTGGGAGATCTGGCTAGAGAGTGTGGTTCTTTCAGACGGGCTGTGATGAATGCAACGTTCTGTGGGAGATCTGGCTAGAGACAATTTCTTTCAGACAAGATGTATGTGATGGATGTAATGATTTTTTTTTTTTTGGATGTGCACAATACATCAAATTATATACCAGCTTTTTTGTTATATAAACGATCTCTGGTTGAAACTCCCACAAATATATTTTAAAAAAACCGTTGAGGGGGATGACTCAAAATTTGTGGCGTTTTCAGAAATACACAGTTTGATAAATAAACGAGTTTCCCCAATTGATATAAAGATTGACTGAAATTGCACAAATTAAAGAAACGATGACGACTTAAAACAACTAAAAATGAAAAGAGAACTACTAAACACATTTCAAACAAGACAAATGCGATTTTTGAGCCATGTTAAAAGACCAACAGTCTACTAAAAGTAATCCTGGAGGGGAAAATACAAAGTAAAAGAGGCAGAGGCAAACCAAGACTAACATGGACGAGTAACATCAAAATATGAACAAACAAGCCTATGACAACTTGCACCATCAAAGCAAGAGACAGAGCAGAATGGCGTTCCATGGTAGCCAACCTTCGTTGCGAAGATGGCATTCGATGATGATGAAATTGCACAATTAAAAAATGTCAACTTGTTTCTCTGCAGTGTTTGTGCGGTTATTGCGAGGATGCAGTTGAGGAAGACTGGTTGCACATGCTCGACAAAGTGTGATCTTCTTCTTCTTCTACCTTTTTAGCTCCCAGTGGAGCATAGGTCTTCAACAAACACTTTCCAAGTCGTTCTGTTTTTTTCCATTCTTTTAAGATCATTCCATGTCTTCCCCATCATCTTCATCTCTGCTTCTATCTGTCTTCTCCAATAATTCCTTGATCTTCCTCTTTGTCTTTTCTCCTGGGGATTCCAAAAAAGGGCCTGTTGTGTAATACTCTCCGTTGGCTTCCGTAGTGCGTGTCCTATCCAGCGCCATCGTCTTCGCTGTATATCTTTATCCACTGGTTTTTGACTGGTACATTTCCATAATTCTATGTTAGTGATTTTGTCCTGCCATTTCCATCATTTTATCCTGCGTAAGTATCCATTAATCAAAGTCTGTATCTTCATGATTGTCAATTTTGTTGTTCTCCATGTTTCACAGCCATATAATTGGACCGCCTTAACATTTGAGTTGAACATTTTAATTTTAGTATTTAACCTAATTTCTTTGGATTTCCATATGTTTCCCAGTGCAATGAAAGCTCCTCTTGCTTTTGATATCCTTATTTTGGTATCATTTTCTGTTCCTCCCTCTTTATCTATATTACTGCCCAGATATATGTAAGATTGTACATCTAATAGAGGTAATTCTCCTAGTTTTATTTGGTTATTGTCAACTGTATTAATTCTCATAATGTTGGTCTTATCTCTATTAATCTCCAGTCCTAGCTGTTGTGATCTCTCATCAAGTATGCTCATGTTATCCTGCATCTGTTGATGGTTGTGTGATAGGAGAGCTATGTCATCAGCAAAGTCTAAATCATCAAGTTGTTTGGTCAGTGACAACCGGATTCCATTTCAAAAGTGTGATCTAGCAGACCTCTTATTTGGCGCGGTTTGACATCACCTCAGATACCTATCAGATTTCCAGGGAACCCTCTTCAGTCGCCATTGGAGTTATTACCGGTACGGCTGGTGTTCCGTATATGTAAGCCGTTTCTGGAGACTGGCTAACTGGTAATCAACAACTTTATCGCTCGCCGACATATCGGAACTAGCCGTCAAGAAACCGCTCAACTTCTTGTGTCTGTGAAGTGGGAAGTGAGTTAGTAGAGACCTGGTTTTCGAGATTGTTTTAATCTGCAACTTTTTCAAGTACAGTTTGGTTTAACTCCAAATAATTTTATAATTCTTACCTCTTCCTTTCAGTCAAGTTATGGTTATGTTCTTTCTAGTGTGTAGCATTACATTATAGTTATACACACTAATTGCCAACAGAGCACAAGGCTCACAGCTGATGATAGAATATTC
This sequence comes from Megaustenia siamemsis, assembly GCA_032433765.1. Lineage (NCBI taxonomy): Eukaryota > Metazoa > Mollusca > Gastropoda > Stylommatophora > Ariophantidae > Megaustenia > Megaustenia siamemsis. The sequence goes on from JAVIAB010000047.1 coordinate 46,809,399, forward strand.
TCGTAAACAATACTGCAAAATGAAAATACTTAAAATATCTTGGATGGTGATAAAGAGCAATGAAAACATACTAAAATATTATACAGAATTGGCTAATGAACATAATTCTACAGAGGGAATTAAAATACTGTGACCACGTCAAAAGACACAGAGGGCTGGAAAGAACAATAATAGAAGGATAGTTCCTGGACGAAACAGAGGCAGACCAAGAAGCAAGGTGGTGTAAAGACAAAAAGAAGTTATTGAACATGACAACAGCAGAAGAAGAAGAAGATCTGGTTAGAGTCAGAAAGCAATTATATATTTTAGGACATTCGTCTACTTGTTTTGGTTGTCTGCCTGGGGTTAGGTTTGTGTATATATCCTTATATATATATTTGTGTTGTTATTTGTTGTTCCAGCTGAAGGCCTACATGGCCGAAACGTTGACCTTTGTTTTGTTAATTACCATGTACAGCTGTTACCATATTACTTTTTCATCTTTTTAAAAAAAAATTATCATTATCATCAGCTTTACAGCAGCTTCGCATCTCTATGTATTTTGATGCATCTTGATACCTTTACTCCTGCACGATACCTTTACTTCTGCTTGATACCTTTACTTCTGCTTGATACCTTTACTTCTGCTTGATACCTTTACTTCTGCTTGATACCTTTACTTCTGCTTGATACCTTTACTTCTGCTTGATACCTTTACTTCTGCTTGATACCTTTACTTCTGCTTGATACCTTTACTTCTGCTTGATACCTTTACTTCTGCTTGATACCTTCTTCTGCTTGATACCTTTACTTCTGTAGACAAACGATTAGTCTACTTACTTCATTCAATCTGTCGGGTGAATAGAAGAGACACTTCCGCTTTTCCTCGTTGCTTTTCCTTTCTTCTTTGCCTTTTATGCTGTCCCGCATCCGAGTGACTCAATTATTCTGTCTATTCATTCGAGACCATTTCCCGCATCTTTCGTTGTTAACGTTTGTTGGTAGATGTGTTGAATGTATTTATATGTTTCCATCTTCTCCTGTAGTCGCTATTTAGTTAGTTTCTTCCTAGATTGTGATAGAGTAATGGGTAGAGAACTGGCCCACTGAGGACAAGAGTTGGGGTTCGAGTCTACTAAATAGCTACTATGTTTCTTCTTCTTCTACCTTTCAGCTCCCTGTGGAGCATAGGTCCTCAACAAACGATTTCCAAGTCGTTCTTTTTCTTGCCATTCTTTTAAGATCATCCCACGTCTTCCCAATCATCTTCATCTCTGTTAGCTACTATGTTTACTCAGCTATAAATAGGTATCGATCTTTTCGAAATAGGAAAACAGCACTGACGGAATATTGGCCAGCATTCCAAACGTGTCAGGATTGTGAAAAGATAATACTGATACATCATGACAATTGAGGGGGTGGGGGTGGGTGAGAGTAACTTTATTTCTCCGTTTACTTCTATGTGTATATACCAACAGCCAATTATGAGTCACAGGCCTCCCACGAATTAATCTGTACCACACTTGCTTACTTATCCAAGCACTGGTCTGCATATTATTTCTCCTGGGAGATGGGTGTCATATAATTATATGCTCTTGTCAGCCCGTGCCGCTGCAGTATTTATTATATTATTTTTACTTGCAGTATTAATTATTCACATGACTCATGAAGCTATATGATCGGTTTTTGTAGACACAGCCTGGTAGGCTACAAATTTAAACCTAACGATTCACTTATCGTCTGTATAGCTTTCTTTATAGAACCGACTATTTTATAGTATTAGAAATGTTGTTGTTGATATAAACCACATCCAGAATATATTTCATCTGTTCTTCAAATTCTTTTTTTTTCTGATATTTTCTCGACAAAATCGGTTTTGCTGCTGTCTCAAAACTCTTTTTTCCACATGTTTAGATTCTCGACAAAATCTATTTGCTGCTGTCTCACTTCAAATTCTTTATTTTTTTTTTCTTATATTTTTTCGACAAAATCTGTTTTCTACTATCTCACTTCAAATTTTTTATATATTATTACAGGTGGACTTTGAATGTTTGATTATTAACCCAAACTTCATCGAAATTTATTGTTAAGACTACCCAGCCCACACCACAATTTACTACTCATTATCGTGTAACTCTTCTGTTTGCAACGCTCTTATCTCGCTGCAGCGTAAGAGAGTAAAAGAGTTCCATTAAGGGGAGAGCATTCACGACATGATAATATAAATTAATTCAAGAACTATTCACACCCAAAGTGTAACAGGTACGTCATTCGGGTCTATTTTTAGCTTCATGTAACATTTCCTAGATATAACGTTTTACATTTTGACGCCAAAAAAAAAAAAAAAATGGGATCCCTACAAATAATGTAGTTGGTGAGTAAGGATTTTACTAAAGTATTTGATTTGAAATTCTATAGAAAAATATTGGGAGGTCAAATGTAGCAATAACAGTGTTTTAAGGAAACTAAAAGCTGGATAATGAACTTAGCTAGGCAAGGATAAATCTAATATTCTTGCTACTACCCATCTGTATCTAGAACGACCAGTAGTTGTGAGCAGGTTCCTGAAAGGACTAAAAAACAGATGAGCCAGAGACATATACGACTTCAGTATAACTCAAGCAGTCGACACAGCTAGAAGAAACATAAATCTGATAAAAATCCATTATAACAACGAATCAATCAGTCAATTCATGAACGGATCTAAGCAACTAAAGTTTAGACAATTTTTTTTTTTTTTTTGCGTTCGCCAGTTTTCACCTCTGGCTAAGTATCTAGAATCTAGGAATTGCATTTTGCGAGTTAATCCGTTTTTCCCTGGCAGCTGTGTACACATGGGTCTCTCACCGCACAGGCAGACAACTCCGACTTCGGAGGTACTTATATTTGTTTTCGTTGAGTAATTGACGTTTCAAGCCGGGTCTCACTCCTGAGGCCAGCGGTGTTTGCCGCAGAGAGAAATCACGAATAAAGATTCCAACTGGTGCAACCGAGATTTGAACTCACAAGTTATCTGTCTCGAGACCGGCATCTTGACTCGAGACCACTTAGTCCTCCATCTAATCAATTGATCTTTGAAAATAAAGGAAATCAATCAACCACACTATCCAGTCAATTAATGAATTACTCTACTAGGTCAAACAAAGAGTTAACCAGAAACTAGTAGTGGGGTGTGATGTACACTCCAAGGTATGGTGACAGCTTTACAAAAAAAGGAGCACAACAAAATACTCAAATTTCGGCCTACGGCCTTCTTCAGAAGACTAGGACAACGACAACAATCGGTGAGGCACAAATACGCAAGTACAGAAATTGGAGCGTACATTACACCCCACTACTGGCTCCTTGTTACCAGCTTTACCACAGCAGTGCAATTAGTTGCCTGTTCTCTAAAGAGTTAACCAATTATTTCATTTAACAACGAGTTTAACTGGTTAAAAAAAAGAACAAAAATCACCACTAATCAATTACCCAGTCAGCTAACGAACCAGGCAACAGATTCGCTAATAATAAGTAGCATGTAGACTAACGAACTAGGCAACAGATTCGCTAATAATAAGTAGCATGTAGACTAACGAACCAGGCAACAGATTCGCTAATAATAAATAGCATGTAGACTAACGAAAATATGGCTTACCATCAAAAATCATAAATATTATCAAAGACATGTATGATGGTTACACATGTGCAGTTCGAACAGAGGAAGGACTGAGCGAATGTTTCCCAATAGAAACTGGGGTTAAACAAGGATGTATTTTATCGCCCTTGTTATTTGGAATTGTTATGGACTTCATAATGAAGAAATGCTGCACTGGTAATAAAGGCATCGAATGGATACAAGGAGACCATTTGGAGGACCTGGACTTTGCTGATGACATAGTTCTCATCAGCAATCAGATAAAAACGATGCAGGAAAACACAAATGAACTATCATCAATAGCCAGCAAAATTGGGCTTGAGGTCAATCATGAAAAGACTAAAGTCATGAAAAGTTTAATTCCAACAAGTGACAAAATATACATGGAAAACAAACCAGTAGAAGAGATCGATCACTTCATCTATCTTGGAAGTCACATTGATCGAGAAGGGGATACGAGCAAAGAAATTAGAATCAGACTGGCTAAAGCAGCAATGTCTTTCAGAAGCCTTGAAAAGTTGTGGAAATCAAAACTCATTAGCACAAACACAAAACTTAGGCTATTCAAATCAAATGTACTATCAACCCTTACGTATGCGTGTGAAAGCTGGAAAACAACAAGAGATATAGAAACAAAGTTGAACGCATTCGAAAATAAATGTCTAAGGAAAATACTTGGTATAGAATGGAACGAATTCAAAACAAACGAGGAAATTAGAGAAATCGCCAATCAACCACTAATATCTTCAGTAATAAAGAAAAGACGATGGTCATACGTTGGACATGTGATGAGAAGAGATAATAATCGAATAGCAAAGCAAGCCCTCATATGGGAAACAACAGGTAAAAGAAAAAGAGGAAGACCCAGGGAGACACTGAGAAGAACATTGATGAGAGAGGCAAGAGCAGCAGGAATCGGCTCCCTCAATGAGATAGAACTGCTTGCACAGAACAGAGACAGATGGCGAGATTTGATAAAATATCTTTAAAAGAAAACTGCTAGAACAAAAATTCATATAGGAGAAGGTGTATCTTGGTCTACGCCCTATGGGCCGGTTACGGCTCGAAAGGTCAATAGATAGATAGACTAACGAACCAGGCAACAGATTCGCTAATAATAAATAGCATGTAGACTAACGAACTAGGCAACAGATTCGCTAATAATAAATAGCATGTAGACTAACGAACCAGGCAACAGATTCGCTAATAATAAATAGCATGTAGACTAACGAACCAGGCAACAGATTCGCTAATAATAAATAGCATGTAGACTAACGAACCAGGCAACAGATTCGCTAATAATAAGTAGCATGTTGACTAACGAACTAGGCAACAGATTCGCTAATAATAAGTAGCATGTAGACTAACGAACCAGGCAACAGATTCGCTAATAATAAGTAGCATGTAGACTAACGAAACAGGCAACAGATTCGCTAATAATAAGTAGCATGTAGACTAACGAACCAGGCAACAGATTCGCTAATAATAAGTAGCATGTAGACTAACGAACCAGGCAACAGATTCGCTAATAATAAATAGCATAAAGACTAACGAACTATAGCTCGTTTCAAATCCCTTGCCCAACTTCAAAACGCTATTACTAAGTAACTGTTTGTTAAAAACTGTTGAAATTTTCCAAATGTTATTAGAATGCAAAAGACCCTTTAAATGTATATTTAACAAATATCTTGCAGCTGCAGTTTTCTTAAAGCGGCGAATTTCTTTGATGTTTGTCAAAATTGTAAATTGTGAACCCCTAAATAATAGAAATTACCGTAGTTGCTGGTCTATGATTAATTTTCACTAGGTAAAGGCGTGGCCGTAATGGGGAAATAACTGGATAAGACAAAACACCAGGAGAATTATTGTCTTCTCAGTTCGAGGACGGACAATAATATCAATGTATACCTGTATGTCCAATTTTCATAGTTGTGTGGTCCTGAAAAGGACCGTTTGTTGAATTAATTTAAGGTAATATAGGGCCAACATTGTGTGGACTATATACTTTCATTCTGAATCAGACGAGTCTAAAAGATTAATAACTGTTTGGGGTTGAACATTCCACAAACCATCATTTTCCAATATTCCTCTTCCTGTTTTAAGACGTGGTCTTCATATTTAGCCCAATAATCTTTGTCTATATTTAATAAAGCGAGATTAGCAAGAGTCTTTACATCGCATATTTTGAATGTTGTATTTTCATCTGCCACTTGTCCTTTTAATTTTGCCCAGATTAGTTCTATTGGATTTAAATGAGCATGGTAAGGTGGCAGCCTCAAACTTATATGACCGTGCTCTTGGATAATCTTATCTATTTGAAAAATCGTTGTCCTTTGTTTTTGCTTTACTAGAGATAGTAATTCAGGTTTTAAGTACATGTTATTAAATTGTATGTGCTCCTTTGTGAGCCATCTCTTAATAGCATCTTTTGTACTGGATGACGTCGGGACTTTATCTTCAAGTGCAGCAATGTTGTGGTACGCTGCATTGTCCATTATTAGGCAAGATGGTCGATCTAGTGATGGGAGAACAGAATTTTCAATCCAATGTCTAAATATGTGACCATTCATCTCAGAGTGATAATCCCGATTGTATATGGATTTTGAAAGAAAAATGAGCTCAGCATTCTGTATTAGTCCAAGTTGTCGACTACCTGCATGAGCAATTATCAAGCGCTGTCCTTTGCTGCTAGGTATTAATCTCTTAATCTTTCCATCTGATGACTGCCATTCCCTTTGGTTAGTGTGGTGAGCATTGATCCATGTTTCATCCAAGTACACAATATCATAACCTTGCTTGCGCACCTCTTTTACTTCACGTAAGTACTTGCTTCTCATGACTACTATATGTGGCTTCTCACAGATGATGTTTCGTCCATTGGAATACTTTCTGAATGTAAAGCCTGCAGCTCTCACATTCCTCCATAATGTAGACTTTGATATTTCAATACTATTGTTCTTTTTCAGCGAAATTTTTAATTTTCTTATTGCAACAGTTTCATTCATACCCAACATTTTGCGAATTTCACTTCTAATAAGTTCACTGTCGAAATTATCCAACATTTTTGCTCTTCCTTGTGATTTTGTATATTTTGAACATTGACGGTCACGTGCTTGAATCCAGCGATTAAATGACCGTTTAGATAAATCCAAAATGTGTCTTGTCCTATTCTCAGGGTTTTCTAAAGAATGAAATAATCATCATCGTTTAGCCTCTTTGCAAAAAATAGTCATACATTTTTATTGCGATGTTTTGTAAACTGCAGAATTTCATTTTAAGACTCATGATAAATGTTATCTTTCCACGTCTACACCTCTGAAAGAACTGAAATGGAACACACAATTTCTCAAGTGTCTAATTGTGTCACAAAACCACGTCGAAAGCGTGCAAACACGTCAATTTTACCGTGTATGGATTTTTACTCGCTATTTTTAACTTAAAATACTGTAAACATTAAGTTTTGACTACATCAATGGGTCGTTATAAATTTATATAAATCAAATAAGCAACAATAATATCCAAATGTTTTTTTTAATGAAATTAATTCCATGTTGGGTTCTAATCATTATAACTTTACATGCACATTTTGAACAACTTACAACAAGCGGTTAAAAAGCTATCGATTTTAAAAGTTGGGCACGAGTTATGAAACAAGCTTTAGCAAACTGTTTAACAGAACTCATCCTAATAATCACTTAGCTATTAACTGTCATAATTTCCTGATCAGAACACATATCACGACACGTGTGTCTGTCCTGCACAAGATATACATGCAGCATACAATTTTTGCAAATTCACATTGCCGTAAATGGGTACCGGATTTTTTGGTGAAAAATAGAGGCACTGGCGTAATACTGACAACACTACCCCTAAAATCATGTTCCGAAAATCTGTAAATATTATAGTCACTAAAACCATAGGGAGCCGCGATAGCACAGTGGTTAGTGAACTGGACTACAAAGGACATGGGGTAGGGTTCGATCCCAACCGACGGCTTCCTGGTTCACCCAGCCTTAAATGGGTACATGATTTTTTTAGGGAAATTAAAGCAGCACGGGCGTAATACCGACCACATTACCCCAAAAGTCATGTGCTGAAGGTCTGTAAAATATAGGGTCACTAACACCATATTTCCCTATACGTCACTTGGCGTGACGGGGGTACTTTACTTTTACTTACTAAAACCATATTCCCTATACGCCACTTGGCTTGACGGGGTTCTTTACTTACTTTTTTTTACAATTTATTATTTGTCTTATTCTGTATTTTCTACTTGGTACTATACCATCTATAACAACTTGCCCTACATCTTCTCTAGGTTTAATGATACAAAATTATGTTATTTTACCTTTACTTTTATTTCCTTCAGAAATCAATATTAAATATTAAATTGGAGACAAGTAATAATAAATGAATATTATTATAGAGGGAAATTTCCCAGATGATAGATCTGCGAATCATTTCAGAGCAGGAGATATGTTTACAGCACGCGGAAAAAAGTAACAAATAATCAACAATATAAAAAAAACAACAAAGAACAGTATAAGGTCAGCAGCAGGATCGAACCCGTACACCTTGGCAAAGCGCTGTGACAAGAAGTACGGGTTCGATCCTGCTTCGGACCATATATTGTTCTTTGTTTTTATTTCCTGTTGATTATTTGTGACTTTTTTTCCGAGTGTTGTAAACGTGCCTTCTCCTCTGAAATGATTCGCTGAAATATTAAATTGTTGAAAATTGTTGTTAATTCATCTCCTTGTCCGTAATGATATTGCCAATATTGTCAAGTTTTCAGCGGGCCAGGTTGATATACCAGGTTATACAGCTCAATGTTGCTATGGGAAATTACAGGCCCTCAGAAGTGTAAGCTTTGTACCATATCAGTTCCTTTCAACAAAATTAACAAGAGAGTCCACATTCAAAGCAAGCAAACAACTAACTAATCAACCAGCTAACAAGTTAGCAATTTTGAATGTATTTGGAGACTCACTTAAAACATGCCACTCAAAAGACCTGTTTCCCAGGTTTTGAAACAGCGCCACTAGCTGCGAATAAAATGCAAGTCTTAAACCCATTTCCAAAGCTCTTGTATTCTGTTAGCAGGTTTTTTTAGGGGGGGGGGGTGGTGGTGGTGTCTATCTTTAGCCAAACATGAATTTCTAAAACATTACACGCAGCTCAACATGACAGGAGATGTGAAATCAAAGTGCGAGTTTTTGTTCATTCCTTTGATGCAGATTGAAGCTGATCTTAATCAGGCTGCTTGGTGTGTTTATCGCTGCCCCACAGAAAAGCCACAAATACGGGATGTTTACAATGTGCAAGACATAACGCTTTACTTCCCTTCATAAAACCTAAGACATCTCTCCTATGAATTCTGTAATTCCACTGGCCAAATTGCCTCCAAAGAGACTTTGCCGAGAAGGTCGTTTTGGATGATAGAGTTTTACATTGTATGGGATTTGACTGAATTAAAATATCAACTCTTCTGATGGAGTTTGTAAGAGGAAATGCAGCTGTAATAACATTTATTTTTACTGAATTCGTTCCGTAGGAAAAAGCACGTAATTTGCACGACCTACACGCTTACATTCGTACTGTTTAATAGATTTACATAAATAAAAGAAAAGTAATAAAAGTTTCCCACACGCATAACTAGACGTATAAAGAATACGGTGTTCGTGGCCACTTTCTTCTACAACATCACATGCGTGGGTGGTGTGGTCAGTATCACGCCAGGCCGCCTATACTTCCCATAAAAATATCTGCACCCATTTTTTAGAGGCTGGATGAACCACGGAGCCTTGTCGATTGCAAAAAAAAATGTCTTTTCTCGGAATCGATCCCGGACCTTTATGGTCATGAAGCTAGCTCGCTAAGCACTCAGCCACCGAGTCACGTAATAAGTGTGGAATATAGCTTCAGGTGAAGGCAACATTATATCGTATTGAAGGCACTGCTGGGTAGTAATGGGATATAACAATCTTCTTGTGGGCATAATTTTTACTATACAATTATATGAATGTTCTGCTATGAGAAGGTATGACAGCCACATATTAATTGCATATTTTATTTTACAATATAAATGTACCATGTGGACATCGCTTCAGTTCCCAGTCGAGTTTTATTTCAATTGGGAGTGAAATGGAAATTGTAGCATATTCACTGCGCGACGACTGCACTGTTTATGCGATCATTGTTCCGAAGCATTAACAAGGCTCCTAAGAGGATCCCATATACAATTTAATGCTTTAGGCTATTTTAGAAACGCATATGCAGCGTCAGACAAAAAAGTGAAATGTTAATATTTGATAACCGACTAGACAGTCAAACAAACAAAATAATTGCCTGACATCAATTAACTGCTAATGACTTTCAAGTCTAAAAGACTTGAAACCAAACTCAGCACAGACAGAATCTAGTACTAAAAAGCTTTCTAAAAGTGATTCGACTGCCAGGGAACTAACATAAACACACTATAAACAAGTCTCAAGTTAAGCAAATTTACTTTTCTTGACTATCAATAAATGTTACGCTTAATAAGTGTAAAAGTAATGCAATATTATACGTTAACAGAACAAGCACCTCAACACATCTCGCGAGATAATTCAAAAGGAGTTCTATTTTATGAATTATTATCTGTCCTTACCTTCATATACAATAGAGAAAACAACACCTTCCAGCAGCATTTCAAATATTTGGTTAGAAATGGAGTACGTTAAGCGTCTCAATTCAAAGAAGAAGAATAGGCGAGAGAGACATTAAGCAGAGAATAAATAAATCAAGAACAGCCTTCACCAACTAATGATATATAGCAAAAAGCACCAAAAACAAGCACAGAGATGCGACTATTTAATACAATTATCAAGACGGTCCTCTTAACTGCACAGAGATGTGGAAATTAAATAATTCATCTAAACAAAAGTTACGAAAAGTTATAAACAAAATGTTGGAGGAAAATTCTGAACGTGAAATGATACGAGTAGATGAAAAGAAAATAGGTACCGTAGGTTAATTTCTGGTAGAGCATGTAGACCTGGCTTATGACAACCACATCACCAATTAAATATGGCGTTAGTCATTTGTAAATACAGGCATGTACACTATTCTACATACTTCAAAAGGCATTTACACTATTCTACATACTTCTAAATTCACATACACAATTCTATCTATCTTTTGACATTTCGAGCCGTAGCCAGCCAGCCAGCCAGCCAGCCAGCCAGCCAGCCAACCAACTCTTCACCTCATTTTACATCATTCTTTTAGCATGAGAAATTTACTCTAGGGAAAAGAATGAGTGCATGACGTTACCAATATTGAACTAATGTAAAAAGTAAAGAGCCCCGTCGTGTCAAGTGGCGTATAGGGAATATGGTGTCCATAATTTTTACAGACCTTCGACACTTGATTTTTTGGGTAATGTGGTCAGTATTACGCCCGTGCCGCTTTACTTTCCCAGAAAAAAATCCGATACACATTTAAGGCTGGGTGAACCTGGAAGCCGTCGATCGGTATCGAATCCGATCTCTTGTCCTTTATAGTCCAGTTCACTAACCTCTGAGCTATCGCGGCTCCATTGTCCTAATGGGTTGATCGTAAAGAGACAACAAGCTGACTGTTGATATATACCTGAACTAACAAGATATGATGTTGTTGTTGTTGTTGCGTTCGCCAGCTTTAAACTCTGACGAAGTCCCTAGAGACTAGAACTGAATTTTGCGTGTTAATCCATTTTTCCCTGGCAGCCGTCTGCACGGGGGTCCCTCGCCGCACAGGCAGATAACTCCGACTTCGGAGGTACACATGTTATTTCTGTCGATGAGTAACTGACGTTTCAAGCCGGGCCTCGCTGCTGAGACCAAGGGTGGTTGTCGCAGAGAGAAATCATTAATAAAAATCCCAACCGGTGTAGCCGAGATTTGAACCCACAACTTCTCTGTCCCGAGGCTGGCGTCTTGCATCGAGACCAACCAATCCCCCATGGGCTTGGAATATGAGGAAACTGCAACAAGGAACACTTTACATGCATAGCCTGCAATGGTTCCTGCCATCCACCATATACCAGAAGTTCACGTCCTCCCGAAAGTAATGATCGTCATATTTCTTTGAAAATGTATCGCGCTTGATGATGTTAGGCCATCGTTGCTGACGCCAATTTCGAACATATAAACACACAGTTAGTCGTCAGATCATCCCCGTCGCACATCAAACAATAGACCGTAAGATTAGCGTAACGCCGGTCGGGGGTTTACGATGGGCCATTACGATGATGTAGCACACAAAAATGTCGTACACACAGCAGTGACCCGCCCTTTAATTTCTTTATTACTCTAGTGAATGTAGCCCACGACGAACAGAACATGGTGCAAATTCCCCAAAGAGATAAAGCTGCGATTGACGAAGCATTTCACATTAAAGAATAACATGGAAATAACTTGCGTCAAGCGAATCCAACAACTGTCATGAATAGCACAAATGTGACGTAAAGCGCAGAACAAGCCTAGACGATGGAAGGTCGCATTCACAACACTTGCTTTGTCGAAAATGGTATATTGCCGGCGTACAACATTGTTTTATCAGCGCAGTTGTAATAAGTAGATCATCATCCTGTCTTTAACGCATAGGAGTGCAATGGAGAACCGAAATTAATCAGACATCGAATGCACTTTCTGCAGGATCGAGAGAACGTGGACTATATCCGCCATCTTAGAAACGGAAGTGGAAAGGAACTAACAAGATATAGCAACAATTTACCTATGTGGTTTTGGAAGCAACGATTGCGCACTCTGACAAAGCTATTGAAAAAAAAATCAGAAAAAAAGGCATACTCGATGCACACATAAAGCCTCGAAGTATCAGACTCTGGATGCTTTGCAGCGTTGTATAAATCATTTACATAGCTCAATATGCATCGATTTCTGGGTTTGTCTTGAAAGTGAGAGCATTTTCCTTTCATGAATGTGAGTGAAATGTCAGAAATCATGTTTGTTGTGGCTGAAAAAAAAAATCAGGATTCGGCTTCTAAGTGTGAGTGGAAAATGATAGAATATAACATTCATGAATATGAGTGGAAAATGATAGAATATAACATTCATGAATATGAGTGAGAAATGATAGAATATAACATTCATGAATATGAGTGGGAAATGGGAGAACATAACTTGTACAGGAATGTGTGGACAATAAAAAAAAGTAAAGTAAAGAGGCCCGTCACGCCAAGTGGCGTAAAGGGAATATGGTGTTAGTGACCATAATTTTATAGACCATCGGCACATGATTTTTGTGTGTAATGTGGTCGGTATTACGCCCGTGCCGCTTTACTTTCCAGAAAAAAAAATGGTACCTACTTAATACTGGGTGAATCCGGAAGCCGTCGATCAGGATCGAACCCGACCTCTTGTCCTTTGTAATCTAGTTCACTAACCACTGAGCTAGAGCGGCTTGTGTGGGAAATGCAATCATTTAAATTTCATGAATATGAGTTGACACAGTTAACTATATCATGAATATGATTGGATGGCGTGGACATTTACTATATCATGAATGTGAGTGAAGGGTGTGAACATTTACTATGCCATGAATGTGAGTGAATGGCGTGGACATTCACTATATCATGAATGTGAGTGAATGGCGTGTACATTTACTATACCATGAATGTGAGTGAATGGCGTGTACATTTACTATACCATGAATGTGAGTGAATGGCGTGGACATTCACTATATCATGAATGTGAGTGAATGGCGTGGACATTCACTATATCATGAATGTGAGTGAATGGCGTGTACATTTACTATACCATGAATGTGAGTGAATGGCATGTACATTCACTATATCATGAATGTGAGTGAATGGCGTGGACATTTACTATACCATGAATGTGAGTGAATGGCGCGGACATTCACTATATCATGAATGTGAGTGAATGCGTGGACATTTACTATACCATGAATGTGATTGAAGGGTGTTAACATTCACTATATCATGAATGTGATTGAATGGGGTGTGAACATTTACTATACCATAAATGTGAGTGAATGGCGTGGACATTTACTATACCATGAATGTGATTGAATGGGGTGAAACTACTATATAAATGCGTGAAGCGTCTGACCAACTTTCATATGCAATGATCAGAGTAAAGCATTATTGATCATACCTTCCTGGTATTACTGCGACTACTCAAAAACTGTTAGAAATGAAGGCAACACGAGCACGTGCTATCATGCTAATTAGCCAGGAGTTGTGGCACTTAAAATGAGCTTGAATTATTGAAATAGCTCTCCTGTCAGGTACAGCTCACGTAAACTACATTAGCCCCACGAATGCCGGATATGTGCATTGCTCAGGTTTGGCTCATGTGATTTAATCGTGAATATACGGAGAACCAAATTAAATCATGCACTTTGTGTGTTTGTCATTAAAGAAAAGGGTGTCTCCTCCAGCACTAATAGACTCCACACGTGGTGATCTGTGAGCTAGGCTAGTGTTTGCTGGGGGCTGGTTCTAAGTGAGCTTCCTGATTAACAAACGGTCGTAGGTGAATTGAGTGTGGGTATTCACATGCACTGTTCGGAGGTCTGATGTCTTCCACCACATTCTCTGATGTCTTCCACCACATTCGCTGATGCCTTCAACACTCTCTCTGATGTCTTCCACCACATTCTCTGATGTCTTTCACCACATTCTCTGATGTCTTCCACCACATTCTCTGATGCCTTCAACACTCTCTCTGATGTCTTCCACCACATTCTCTGATGTCTTCCACCACATTCTCTGATGCCTTCAACACTCTCTCTGATTTCTTCCACCACATTCTCTGATGTCTTCCACCACATTCTCTGATGTTTTCTACACTCTCTCTGATTTCTTCCACCACATTCTCTGATTTCTTCCACCACATTCTCTGATGTCTTCCACCACATTCTCTGATGTCTTCCACCACATTCTCTGATGTCTTCCACCACTTTCTATATCTTCCACCACATTCTCTGATGTCTTCCACCACATTTTCTGGTGTCATAAACGCTCTCTCTGATTTCTTCCACCACATTCTCTGATGTCTTCAACACTCTCTCTGATGTCTTCAACACTCTCTCTGATGTCTTCAACACTATCTCTCTGATGTCTTCACCACTCTCTCCGATGTCTTCAACAATCTCTCTGATGTCTTCCACCACATTCTCTGGTGTCTTCAACACTCTCTCTGATGTCTTCAACACTCTCTCTGATGCCTTCAACACTCTCTCTGATGCCTTCAACACTCTCTCTGGTGTCTTCAACACTCTCTTTGATGCCTTCAACACTCTCTTTGATGCCTTCAACAATCTCTCTGGTGTCTTCAACACTCTCTCTGATGCCTTCAACACTCTCTCTGATGTCTTCAACACTCTCTCTGGTGTCTTCAACACTCTCTCTGATGCCTTCAACACTCTCTCTGATGCCTTCAACACTCTCTCTGATGTCTTCAACACTCTCTCTGATGCCTTCCACACTCTCTCTGGTGTCTTCAACACTCTCTTTGATGTCTTCAACACTCTCTCTGATGCCTTCAACACTCTCTCTTGTGTCTTCAACACTCTCTCTGGTGTCTTCAACACTCTCTCTGATGTCTTCAACACTCTCTCTGATGCCTTCCACACTCTCTCTGATGTCTTCAACACTCTCTCTGATGTCTTCAACACTCTCTCTGATGTCTTCCACCACATTCTCTGATGTCTTCAACACTCTCTCTGATGTCTTCAACACTCTCTCTGATGTCTTCAACACTCTCTCTGATGTCTTTAACACTCTCTCTGATGTCTTCAACACTCTCTCTGATGCCTTCCACACTCTCTCTGATGCCTTCCACACTCTCTCTGATGTCTTCAACACTCTCTCTGATGTCTTCAACACTCTCTCTGATGTCTTCCACCACATTCTCTGATGTCTTCCACCACATTCGCTGATGCCTTCAACACTCTCTCTGATGTCTTCCACCACATTCTCTGATGTCTTTCACCACATTCTCTGATGTCTTCCACCACATTCTCTGATGCCTTCAACACTCTCTCTGATGTCTTCCACCACATTCTCTGATGTCTTCCACCACATTCTCTGATGCCTTCAACACTCTCTCTGATTTCTTCCACCACATTCTCTGATGTCTTCCACCACATTCTCTGATGTTTTCAACACTCTCTCTGATTTCTTCCACCACATTCTCTGATTTCTTCCACCACATTCTCTGATGTCTTCCACCACTTTCTATATCTTCCACCACATTCTCTGATGTCTTCCACAACATTTTCTGGTGTCATAAACGCTCTCTCTGATTTCTTCCACCACATTCTCTGATGTCTTCAACACTCTCTCTGATGTCTTCAACACTCTCTCTGATGTCTTCAACACTATCTCTCTGATGTCTTCACCACTCTCTCTGATGTCTTCAACAATCTCTCTGATGTCTTCCACCACATTCTCTGGTGTCTTCAACACTCTCTCTGATGTCTTCAACACACTCTCTGATGCCTTCAACACTCTCTCTGATGCCTTCAACACTCTCTCTGGTGTCTTCAACACTCTCTTTGATGCCTTCAACACTCTCTTTGATGCCTTCAACAATCTCTCTGGTGTCTTCAACACTCTCTCTGATGCCTTCAACACTCTCTCTGATGCCTTCAACACTCTCTCTGATGTCTTCAACACTCTCTCTGGTGTCTTCAACACTCTCTCTGATGCCTTCAACACTCTCTCTGGTGTCTTCAACACTCTCTCTGATGTCTTCAACACTCTCTCTGATGCCTTCCACACTCTCTCTGGTGTCTTCAACACTCTCTTTGATGTCTTCAACACTCTCTCTGATGCCTTCAACACTCTCTCTTGTGTCTTCAACACTCTCTCTGGTGTCTTCAACACTCTCTCTGATGTCTTCAACACTCTCTCTGATGCCTTCCACACTCTCTCTGATGTCTTCAACACTCTCTCTGATGTCTTCAACACTCTCTCTGATGTCTTCCACCACATTCTCTGATGTCTTCAACACTCTCTCTGATGTCTTCAACACTCTCTCTGATGTCTTCAACACTCTCTCTGATGTCTTTAACACTCTCTCTGATGTCTTCAACACTCTCTCTGATGCCTTCCACACTCTCTCTGATGCCTTCCACACTCTCTCTGATGTCTTCAACACTCTCTCTGATGTCTTCCACCGCATTCTCTGGTGTCTTCAACACTCTCTTTGATGTCTTCCACCACATTCTCTGATGTCTTCAACACTCTCTCTGATGTCTTCCACCACATTCTCTGGTGTCTTCAACACTCTCTCTGATGTCTTCAACACTCTCTCTGATGTCTTCCACCACATTCTCTGATGTCTTCCACCACATTCTCTGATGTCTTCAACACTCTCTCTGATGTCTTCCACCACATTCTCTGATGCCTTCAACACTCTCTCTGATGCCTTCAACACTCTATCTGATGCCTTCAACACTCTCTCTGATGTCTTCAACACTCTCTCTGATGTCTTCCACCACATTCTCTGTTGTCTTCAACACTCTCTCTGATGTCTTCCACCACATTCTCTGATGTCTTCAACACTCTCTCTGTCTTCCACCACATTCTCTGGTGTCTTCAACACTCTCTCTGGTGTCTTCAACACTCTCTCTGATGTCTTTCACCACATTCTCTGGTGTCTTCAACACTCTCTCTGATGTCTTCCACCACATTCTCTGATGCCTTCAACACTCTCTCTGATGCCTTCAACACTCTCTCTGATGCCTGCAACACTCTCTCTGATGTCTTCAACACTCTCTCTGATGTCTTCAACACTCTCTCTGATGTCTTCCACCACATTCTCTGATGCCTTCAACACTCTCTCTGATGTCTTCCACCACATTCTCTGATGTCTTCCACCACATTCGCTGATGCCTTCAACACTCTCTCTGATGTCTTCCACCACATTCTCTGATGTCTTTCACCACATTCTCTGATGTCTTCCACCACATTCTCTGATGCCTTCAACACTCTCTCTGATTTCTTCCACCACATTCTCTGATGTCTTCCACCATATTCTCTGATGTTTTCAACACTCTCTCTGATTTCTTCCACCACATTCTCTGATTTCTTCCACCACATTCTCTGCTGTCTTCCACCACATTCTCTGATGTCTTCCACCACATTCTCTGATGTCTTCCACCACTTTCTATATCTTCCACCACATTCTCTGATGTCTTCCACCACTTTCTATATCTTCCACCACATTCTCTGATGTCTTCCACCACATTTTCTGGTGTCATAAACGCTCTCTCTGATTTCTTCCACCACATTCTCTGATGTCTTCAACACTCTCTCTGATGTCTTCAACACTCTCTCTGATGTCTTCAACACTATCTCTCTGATGTCTTCACCACTCTCTCTGTTGTCTTCAACAATCTCTCTGATGTCTTCCACCACATTCTCTGGTGTCTTCAACACTCTCTCTGATGTCTTCAACACTCTCTCTGATGCCTTCAACACTCTCTCTGATGCCTTCAACACTCTCTCTGATGCCTTCAACACTCTCTCTGGTGTCTTCAACACTCTCTTTGATGCCTTCAACTCTCTCTTTGATGCCTTCAACAATCTCTCTGGTGTCTTCAACACTCTCTCTGATGCCTTCAACACTCTCTCTGATGCCTTCAACACTCTCTCTGATGTCTTCAACACTCTCTCTGGTGTCTTCAACACTCTCTCTGATGCCTTCAACACTCTCTCTGATGCCTTCAATACTCTCTCTGATGCCTTCAATACTCTCTCTGATGCCTTCAACACTCTCTCTGGTGTCTTCAACACTCTCTCTGATGCCTTCAACACTCTCTCTTGTGTCTTCAACACTCTCTCTGGTGTCTTCAACACCCTCTCTGATGTCTTCAACACTCTCTCTGATGCCTTCCACACTCTCTCTGATGTCTTCAACACTCTCTCTGATGTCTTCAACACTCTCTCTGGTGTCTTCAACACCCTCTCTGATGTCTTCAACACTCTCTCTGATGTCTTCCACCACATTCTCTGATGTCTTCAACACTCTCTCTGATGTCTTCAACACTCTCTCTGATGTCTTCAACACTCTCTCTGATGTCTTTAACACTCTCTCTGATGTCTTCAACACTCTCTCTGATGCCTTCCACACTCTCTCTGATGCCTTCCACACTCTCTCTGATGTCTTCAACACTCTCTCTGATGTCTTCCACCGCATTCTCTGGTGTCTTCAACACTCTCTTTGATGTCTTCCACCACATTCTCTGATGTCTTCAACACTCTCTCTGATGTCTTCCACCACATTCTCTGGTGTCTTCAACACTCTCTCTGATGTCTTCAACACTCTCTCTGGTGTCTTCAACACTCTCTCTGATGTCTTCCACCACATTCTCTGATGTCTTCAACACTCTCTCTGATGTCTTCCACCACATTCTCTGATGCCTTCAACACTCTCTCTGATGCCTTCAACACTCTCTCTGATGCCTTCAACACTCTCTCTGATGTCTTCAACACTCTCTCTGATGTCTTCCACCACATTCTCTGTTGTCTTCAACACTCTCTCTGATGTCTTCCACCACATTCTCTGGTGTCTTCAACACTCTCTCTGATGTCTTCAACACTCTCTCTGATGTCTTCAACACTCTCTCTGATGTCTTCCACCACATTCTCTGTTGTCTTCAACACTCTCTCTGATGTCTTCCACCACATTCT
Source organism: Megaustenia siamemsis (assembly GCA_032433765.1). Taxonomy (NCBI): domain Eukaryota; kingdom Metazoa; phylum Mollusca; class Gastropoda; order Stylommatophora; family Ariophantidae; genus Megaustenia; species Megaustenia siamemsis. Next base: position 46,828,724 of record JAVIAB010000047.1, read on the forward strand.
CTGATGTCTTCAACACTCTCTCTGTCTTCCACCACATTCTCTGGTGTCTTCAACACTCTCTCTGGTGTCTTCAACACTCTCTCTGATGTCTTCCACCACATTCTCTGGTGTCTTCAACACTCTCTCTGATGTCTTCCACCACATTCTCTGATGCCTTCAACACTCTCTCTGATGCCTTCAACACTCTCTCTGATGCCTGCAACACTCTCTCTGATGTCATCAACACTCTCTCTGATGTCTTCAACACTCTCTCTGATGTCTTCCACCACATTCTCTGGTGTCTTCAACACTCTCTCTGATGTCTTCCACCACATTCTCTGGTGTCTTCAACACTCTCTCTGATGTTTTCCACCACATTCTCTGATGCCTTCAACACTCTCTCTGATGCCTTCAACACTCTCTCTGATGCCTGCAACACTCTCTCTGATGTCTTCAACACTCTCTCTGATGTCTTCAACACTCTCTCTGATGTCTTCCACCACATTCTCTGATGCCTTCAACACTCTCTCTGATGTCTTCCACCACATTCTCTGATGTCTTCCACCACATTCGCTGATGCCTTCAACACTCTCTCTGATGCCTTCAACACTCTCTCTGATGCCTGCAACACTCTCTCTGATGTCTTCAACACTCTCTCTGATGTCTTCAACACTCTCTCTGATGTCTTCCACCACATTCTCTGGTGTCTTCAACACTCTCTCTGATGTCTTCCACCACATTCTCTGGTGTCTTCAACACTCTCTTTGATGCCTTCAACACTCTCTTTGATGCCTTCAACAATCTCTTTGGTGTCTTCAACACTCTCTCTGATGCCTTCAACACTCTCTCTGATGTCTTCAACACTCTCTCTGATGTCTTCAACACTCTCTCTGATGCCTTCAACACTCTCTCTGGTGTCTTCAACACTCTCTCTGATGTCTTCAACACTCTCTCTGATGCCTTCCACACTCTCTCTGGTGTCTTCAACACTCTCTTTGATGTCTTCAACACTCTCTCTGATGCCTTCAACACTCTCTTTTGTGTCTTCAACACTCTCTCTGGTGTCTTCAACACTCTCTCTGATGTCTTCAACACTCTCTCTGATGCCTTCCACACTCTCTCTGATGTCTTCAACACTCTCTCTGATGTCTTCAACACTCTCTCTGATGTCTTCCACCACATTCTCTGATGTCTTCAACACTCTCTCTGATGTCTTCAACACTCTCTCTGATGTCTTCAACACTCTCTCTGATGTCTTTAACACTCTCTCTGATGTCTTCAACACTCTCTCTGATGCCTTCCACACTCTCTCTGATGCCTTCCACACTCTCTCTGATGTCTTCAACACTCTCTCTGATGTCTTCAACACTCTCTCTGATGTCTTCCACCACATTCTCTGATGCCTTCAACACTCTCTCTGATGTCTTCCACCACATTCTCTGATGTCTTCCACCACATTCGCTGATGCCTTCAACACTCTCTCTGATGTCTTCCACCACATTCTCTGATGTCTTTCACCACATTCTCTGATGTCTTCCACCACATTCTCTGATGCCTTCAACACTCTCTCTGATGTCTTCCACCACATTCTCTGATGTCTTCCACCACATTCTCTGATGCCTTCAACACTCTCTCTGATTTCTTCCACCACATTCTCTGATGTCTTCCACCACATTCTCTGATGTTTTCAACACTCTCTCTGATTTCTTCCACCACATTCTCTGATTTCTTCCACCACATTCTCTGATGTCTTCCACCACATTCTCTGATGTCTTCCACCACATTCTCTGATGTCTTCCACCACTTTCTATATCTTCCACCACATTCTCTGATGTCTTCCACCACTTTCTATATCTTCCACCACATTCTCTGATGTCTTCCACCACATTTTCTGGTGTCATAAACGCTCTCTCTGATTTCTTCCACCACATTCTCTGATGTCTTCAACACTCTCTCTGATGTCTTCAACACTCTCTCTGATGTCTTCAACACTATCTCTCTGATGTCTTCACCACTCTCTCTGATGTCTTCCACCACATTCTCTGATGTCTTTCACCACATTCTCTGATGTCTTCCACCACATTCTCTGATGCCTTCAACACTCTCTCTGATGTCTTCCACCACATTCTCTGATGTCTTCCACCACATTCTCTGATGCCTTCAACACTCTCTCTGATTTCTTCCACCACATTCTCTGATGTCTTCCACCACATTCTCTGATGTTTTCAACACTCTCTCTGATTTCTTCCACCACATTCTCTGATTTCTTCCACCACATTCTCTGATGTCTTCCACCACTTTCTATATCTTCCACCACATTCTCTGATGTCTTCCACAACATTTTCTGGTGTCATAAACGCTCTCTCTGATTTCTTCCACCACATTCTCTGATGTCTTCAACACTCTCTCTGATGTCTTCAACACTCTCTCTGATGTCTTCAACACTATCTCTCTGATGTCTTCACCACTCTCTCTGATGTCTTCAACAATCTCTCTGATGTCTTCCACCACATTCTCTGGTGTCTTCAACACTCTCTCTGATGTCTTCAACACACTCTCTGATGCCTTCAACACTCTCTCTGATGCCTTCAACACTCTCTCTGGTGTCTTCAACACTCTCTTTGATGCCTTCAACACTCTCTTTGATGCCTTCAACAATCTCTCTGGTGTCTTCAACACTCTCTCTGATGCCTTCAACACTCTCTCTGATGCCTTCAACACTCTCTCTGATGTCTTCAACACTCTCTCTGGTGTCTTCAACACTCTCTCTGATGCCTTAAACACTCTCTCTGGTGTCTTCAACACTCTCTCTGATGTCTTCAACACTCTCTCTGATGCCTTCCACACTCTCTCTGGTGTCTTCAACACTCTCTTTGATGTCTTCAACACTCTCTCTGATGCCTTCAACACTCTCTCTTGTGTCTTCAACACTCTCTCTGGTGTCTTCAACACTCTCTCTGATGTCTTCAACACTCTCTCTGATGCCTTCCACACTCTCTCTGATGTCTTCAACACTCTCTCTGATGTCTTCAACACTCTCTCTGATGTCTTCCACCACATTCTCTGATGTCTTCAACACTCTCTCTGATGTCTTCAACACTCTCTCTGATGTCTTCAACACTCTCTCTGATGTCTTTAACACTCTCTCTGATGTCTTCAACACTCTCTCTGATGCCTTCCACACTCTCTCTGATGCCTTCCACACTCTCTCTGATGTCTTCAACACTCTCTCTGATGTCTTCCACCGCATTCTCTGGTGTCTTCAACACTCTCTTTGATGTCTTCCACCACATTCTCTGATGTCTTCAACACTCTCTCTGATGTCTTCCACCACATTCTCTGGTGTCTTCAACACTCTCTCTGATGTCTTCAACACTCTCTCTGATGTCTTCCACCACATTCTCTGATGTCTTCCACCACATTCTCTGATGTCTTCAACACTCTCTCTGATGTCTTCCACCACATTCTCTGATGCCTTCAACACTCTCTCTGATGCCTTCAACACTCTATCTGATGCCTTCAACACTCTCTCTGATGTCTTCAACACTCTCTCTGATGTCTTCCACCACATTCTCTGTTGTCTTCAACACTCTCTCTGATGTCTTCCACCACATTCTCTGATGTCTTCAACACTCTCTCTGTCTTCCACCACATTCTCTGGTGTCTTCAACACTCTCTCTGGTGTCTTCAACACTCTCTCTGATGTCTTCCACCACATTCTCTGGTGTCTTCAACACTCTCTCTGATGTCTTCCACCACATTCTCTGATGCCTTCAACACTCTCTCTGATGCCTTCAACACTCTCTCTGATGCCTGCAACACTCTCTCTGATGTCTTCAACACTCTCTCTGATGTCTTCAACACTCTCTCTGATGTCTTCCACCACATTCTCTGATGCCTTCAACACTCTCTCTGATGTCTTCCACCACATTCTCTGATGTCTTCCACCACATTCGCTGATGCCTTCAACACTCTCTCTGATGTCTTCCACCACATTCTCTGATGTCTTTCACCACATTCTCTGATGTCTTCCACCACATTCTCTGATGCCTTCAACACTCTCTCTGATTTCTTCCACCACATTCTCTGATGTCTTCCACCATATTCTCTGATGTTTTCAACACTCTCTCTGATTTCTTCCACCACATTCTCTGATTTCTTCCACCACATTCTCTGCTGTCTTCCACCACATTCTCTGATGTCTTCCACCACATTCTCTGATGTCTTCCACCACTTTCTATATCTTCCACCACATTCTCTGATGTCTTCCACCACTTTCTATATCTTCCACCACATTCTCTGATGTCTTCCACCACATTTTCTGGTGTCATAAACGCTCTCTCTGATTTCTTCCACCACATTCTCTGATGTCTTCAACACTCTCTCTGATGTCTTCAACACTCTCTCTGATGTCTTCAACACTATCTCTCTGATGTCTTCACCACTCTCTCTGTTGTCTTCAACAATCTCTCTGATGTCTTCCACCACATTCTCTGGTGTCTTCAACACTCTCTCTGATGTCTTCAACACTCTCTCTGATGCCTTCAACACTCTCTCTGATGCCTTCAACACTCTCTCTGATGCCTTCAACACTCTCTCTGGTGTCTTCAACACTCTCTTTGATGCCTTCAACTCTCTCTTTGATGCCTTCAACAATCTCTCTGGTGTCTTCAACACTCTCTCTGATGCCTTCAACACTCTCTCTGATGCCTTCAACACTCTCTCTGATGTCTTCAACACTCTCTCTGGTGTCTTCAACACTCTCTCTGATGCCTTCAACACTCTCTCTGATGCCTTCAATACTCTCTCTGATGCCTTCAATACTCTCTCTGATGCCTTCAACACTCTCTCTGGTGTCTTCAACACTCTCTCTGATGCCTTCAACACTCTCTCTTGTGTCTTCAACACTCTCTCTGGTGTCTTCAACACCCTCTCTGATGTCTTCAACACTCTCTCTGATGCCTTCCACACTCTCTCTGATGTCTTCAACACTCTCTCTGATGTCTTCAACACTCTCTCTGGTGTCTTCAACACCCTCTCTGATGTCTTCAACACTCTCTCTGATGTCTTCCACCACATTCTCTGATGTCTTCAACACTCTCTCTGATGTCTTCAACACTCTCTCTGATGTCTTCAACACTCTCTCTGATGTCTTTAACACTCTCTCTGATGTCTTCAACACTCTCTCTGATGCCTTCCACACTCTCTCTGATGCCTTCCACACTCTCTCTGATGTCTTCAACACTCTCTCTGATGTCTTCCACCGCATTCTCTGGTGTCTTCAACACTCTCTTTGATGTCTTCCACCACATTCTCTGATGTCTTCAACACTCTCTCTGATGTCTTCCACCACATTCTCTGGTGTCTTCAACACTCTCTCTGATGTCTTCAACACTCTCTCTGGTGTCTTCAACACTCTCTCTGATGTCTTCCACCACATTCTCTGATGTCTTCAACACTCTCTCTGATGTCTTCCTCCACATTCTCTGATGCCTTCAACACTCTCTCTGATGCCTTCAACACTCTCTCTGATGCCTTCAACACTCTCTCTGATGTCTTCAACACTCTCTCTGATGTCTTCCACCACATTCTCTGTTGTCTTCAACACTCTCTCTGATGTCTTCCACCACATTCTCTGGTGTCTTCAACACTCTCTCTGATGTCTTCAACACTCTCTCTGATGTCTTCAACACTCTCTCTGATGTCTTCCACCACATTCTCTGTTGTCTTCAACACTCTCTCTGATGTCTTCCACCACATTCTCTGATGTCTTCAACACTCTCTCTGTCTTCCACCACATTCTCTGGTGTCTTCAACACTCTCTCTGGTGTCTTCAACACTCTCTCTGATGTCTTCCACCACATTCTCTGGTGTCTTCAACACTCTCTCTGATGTCTTCCACCACATTCTCTGATGCCTTCAACACTCTCTCTGATGCCTTCAACACTCTCTCTGATGCCTGCAACACTCTCTCTGATGTCATCAACACTCTCTCTGATGTCTTCAACACTCTCTCTGATGTCTTCCACCACATTCTCTGGTGTCTTCAACACTCTCTCTGATGTCTTCCACCACATTCTCTGGTGTCTTCAACACTCTCTCTGATGTTTTCCACCACATTCTCTGATGCCTTCAACACTCTCTCTGATGCCTTCAACACTCTCTCTGATGCCTGCAACACTCTCTCTGATGTCTTCAACACTCTCTCTGATGTCTTCAACACTCTCTCTGATGTCTTCCACCACATTCTCTGATGCCTTCAACACTCTCTCTGATGTCTTCCACCACATTCTCTGATGTCTTCCACCACATTCGCTGATGCCTTCAACACTCTCTCTGATGCCTTCAACACTCTCTCTGATGCCTGCAACACTCTCTCTGATGTCTTCAACACTCTCTCTGATGTCTTCAACACTCTCTCTGATGTCTTCCACCACATTCTCTGGTGTCTTCAACACTCTCTCTGATGTCTTCCACCACATTCTCTGGTGTCTTCAACACTCTCTTTGATGCCTTCAACACTCTCTTTGATGCCTTCAACAATCTCTTTGGTGTCTTCAACACTCTCTCTGATGCCTTCAACACTCTCTCTGATGTCTTCAACACTCTCTCTGATGTCTTCAACACTCTCTCTGATGCCTTCAACACTCTCTCTGGTGTCTTCAACACTCTCTCTGATGTCTTCAACACTCTCTCTGATGCCTTCCACACTCTCTCTGGTGTCTTCAACACTCTCTTTGATGTCTTCAACACTCTCTCTGATGCCTTCAACACTCTCTTTTGTGTCTTCAACACTCTCTCTGGTGTCTTCAACACTCTCTCTGATGTCTTCAACACTCTCTCTGATGCCTTCCACACTCTCTCTGATGTCTTCAACACTCTCTCTGATGTCTTCAACACTCTCTCTGATGTCTTCCACCACATTCTCTGATGTCTTCAACACTCTCTCTGATGTCTTCAACACTCTCTCTGATGTCTTCAACACTCTCTCTGATGTCTTTAACACTCTCTCTGATGTCTTCAACACTCTCTCTGATGCCTTCCACACTCTCTCTGATGCCTTCCACACTCTCTCTGATGTCTTCAACACTCTCTCTGATGTCTTCCACCACATTCTCTGATGCCTTCAACACTCTCTCTGATGTCTTCCACCACATTCTCTGATGTCTTCCACCACATTCGCTGATGCCTTCAACACTCTCTCTGATGTCTTCCACCACATTCTCTGATGTCTTTCACCACATTCTCTGATGTCTTCCACCACATTCTCTGATGCCTTCAACACTCTCTCTGATGTCTTCCACCACATTCTCTGATGTCTTCCACCACATTCTCTGATGCCTTCAACACTCTCTCTGATTTCTTCCACCACATTCTCTGATGTCTTCCACCACATTCTCTGATGTTTTCAACACTCTCTCTGATTTCTTCCACCACATTCTCTGATTTCTTCCACCACATTCTCTGATGTCTTCCACCACATTCTCTGATGTCTTCCACCACATTCTCTGATGTCTTCCACCACTTTCTATATCTTCCACCACATTCTCTGATGTCTTCCACCACTTTCTATATCTTCCACCACATTCTCTGATGTCTTCCACCACATTTTCTGGTGTCATAAACGCTCTCTCTGATTTCTTCCACCACATTCTCTGATGTCTTCAACACTCTCTCTGATGTCTTCAACACTCTCTCTGATGTCTTCAACACTATCTCTCTGATGTCTTCACCACTCTCTCTGATGTCTTCAACACTCTCTCTGGTGTCTTCAACACTCTCTCTGATGCCTTCAACACTCTCTCTGGTGTCTTCAACACTCTCTCTGATGTCTTCAACACTCTCTCTGATGCCTTCCACACTCTCTCTGGTGTCTTCAACTCTCTCTTTGATGTCTTCAACACTCTCTCTGATGCCTTCAACACTCTCTCTTGTGTCTTCAACACTCTCTCTGGTGTCTTCAACACTCTCTCTGATGTCTTCAACACTCTCTCTGATGCCTTCCACACTCTCTCTGATGTCTTCAACACTCTCTCTGATGTCTTCAACACTCTCTCTGATGTCTTCCACCACATTCTCTGATGTCTTCAACACTCTCTCTGATGTCTTCAACACTCTCTCTGATGTCTTCAACACTCTCTCTGATGGCTTTAACACTCTCTCTGATGTCTTCAACACTCTCTCTGATGCCTTCCACACTCTCTCTGATGCCTTCAACACTCTCTCTGATGTCTTCAACACTCTCTCTGATGTCTTCCACCACATTCTCTGTTGTCTTCAACACTCTCTCTGATGTCTTCCACCACATTCTCTGGTGTCTTCAACACTCTCTCTGATGTCTTCAACACTCTCTCTGATGTCTTCAACACTCTCTCTGATGTCTTCCACCACATTCTCTGTTGTCTTCAACACTCTCTCTGATGTCTTCCACCACATTCTCTGATGTCTTCAACACTCTCTCTGTCTTCCACCACATTCTCTGGTGTCTTCAACACTCTCTCTGGTGTCTTCAACACTCTCTCTGATGTCTTCCACCACATTCTCTGGTGTCTTCAACACTCTCTCTGATGTCTTCCACCACATTCTCTGATGCCTTCAACACTCTCTCTGATGCCTTCAACACTCTCTCTGATGCCTGCAACACTCTCTCTGATGTCTTCAACACTCTCTCTGATGTCTTCAACACTCTCTCTGATGTCTTCCACCACATTCTCTGATGCCTTCAACACTCTCTCTGATGTCTTCCACCACATTCTCTGATGTCTTCCACCACATTCGCTGATGCCTTCAACACTCTCTCTGATGTCTTCCACCACATTCTCTGATGTCTTTCACCACATTCTCTGATGTCTTCCACCACATTCTCTGATGCCTTCAACACATTCTCTGATGTCTTCCACCACATTCTCTGATGTCTTCCACCATATTCTCTGATGTTTTCAACACTCTCTCTGATTTCTTCCACCACATTCTCTGATTTCTTCCACTACATTCTCTGATGTCTTCCACCACATCCTCTGATGTCTTCCACCACATTCTCTGATGTCTTCCACCACTTTCTATATCTTCCACCACATTCTCTGATGTCTTCCACCACTTTCTATATCTTCCACCACATTCTCTGATGTCTTCCACCACATTTTCTGGTGTCATAAACGCTCTCTCTGATTTCTTCCACCACATTCTCTGATGTCTTCAACACTCTCTCTGATGTCTTCAACACTCTCTCTGATGTCTTCAACACTATCTCTCTGATGTCTTCACCACTCTCTCTGATGTCTTCAACAATCTCTCTGATGTCTTCCACCACATTCTGTGGTGTCTTCAACACTCTCTCTGATGTCTTCAACACTCTCTCTGATGCCTTCAACACTCTCTCTGATGCCTTCAACACTCTCTCTGATGTCTTCAACACTCTCTCTGATGTCTTCAACACTCTCTCTGATGCCTTCAACACTCTCTCTGGTGTCTTCAACACTCTCTCTGATGTCTTCAACACTCTCTCTGATGCCTTCCACACTCTCTCTGGTGTCTTCAACACTCTCTTTGATGTCTTCAACACTCTCTCTGATGCCTTCAACACTCTCTTTTGTGTCTTCAACACTCTCTCTGGTGTCTTCAACACTCTCTCTGATGTCTTCAACACTCTCTCTGATGCCTTCCACACTCTCTCTGATGTCTTCAACACTCTCTCTGATGTCTTCAACACTCTCTCTGATGTCTTCCACCACATTCTCTGATGTCTTCAACACTCTCTCTGATGTCTTCAACACTCTCTCTGATGTCTTCCACCACATTCTCTGATGCCTTCAACACTCTCTCTGATGTCTTCCACCACATTCTCTGATGTCTTCCACCAAATTCGCTGATGCCTTCAACACTCTCTCTGATGTCTTCCACCACATTCTCTGATGTCTTTCACCACATTCTCTGATGTCTTCCACCACATTCTCTGATGCCTTCAACACTCTCTCTGATGTCTTCCACCACATTCTCTGATGTCTTCCACCACATTCTCTGATGCCTTCAACACTCTCTCTGATTTCTTCCACCACATTCTCTGATGTCTTCCACCACATTCTCTGATGTTTTCAACACTCTCTCTGATTTCTTCCACCACATTCTCTGATTTCTTCCACCACATTCTCTGATGTCTTCCACCACATTCTCTGATGTCTTCCACCACATTCTCTGATGTCTTCCACCACTTTCTATATCTTCCACCACATTCTCTGATGTCTTCCACCACTTTCTATATCTTCCACCACATTCTCTGATGTCTTCCACCACATTTTCTGGTGTCATAAACGCTCTCTCTGATTTCTTCCACCACATTCTCTGATGTCTTCAACACTCTCTCTGATGTCTTCAACACTCTCTCTGATGTCTTCAACACTATCTCTCTGATGTCTTCACCACTCTCTCTGATGTCTTCAACACTCTCTCTGGTGTCTTCAACACTCTCTCTGATGCCTTCAACACTCTCTCTGGTGTCTTCAACACTCTCTCTGATGTCTTCAACACTCTCTCTGATGCCTTCCACACTCTCTCTGGTGTCTTCAACTCTCTCTTTGATGTCTTCAACACTCTCTCTGATGCCTTCAACACTCTCTCTTGTGTCTTCAACACTCTCTCTGGTGTCTTCAACACTCTCTCTGATGTCTTCAACACTCTCTCTGATGCCTTCCACACTCTCTCTGATGTCTTCAACACTCTCTCTGATGTCTTCAACACTCTCTCTGATGTCTTCCACCACATTCTCTGATGTCTTCAACACTCTCTCTGATGTCTTCAACACTCTCTCTGATGTCTTAAACACTCTCTCTGATGTCTTTAACACTCTCTCTGATGTCTTCAACACTCTCTCTGATGCCTTCCACACTCTCTCTGATGCCTTCCACACTCTCTCTGATGTCTTCAACACTCTCTCTGATGTCTTCCACCGCATTCTCTGGTGTCTTCAACACTCTCTTTGATGTCTTCCACCACATTCTCTGATGTCTTCAACACTCTCTCTGATGTCTTCCACCACATTCTCTGGTGTCTTCAACACTCTCTCTGATGTCTTCAACACTCTCTCTGGTGTCTTCAACACTCTCTCTGATGTCTTCCACCACATTCTCTGATGTCTTCAACACTCTCTCTGATGTCTTCCACCACATTCTCTGATGCCTTCAACACTCTCTCTGATGCCTTCAACACTCTATCTGATGCCTTCAACACTCTCTCTGATGTCTTCAACACTCTCTCTGATGTCTTCCACCACATTCTCTGTTGTCTTCAACACTCTCTCTGATGTCTTCCACCACATTCTCTGGTGTCTTCAACACTCTCTCTGATGTCTTCAACACTCTCTCTGATGTCTTCAACACTCTCTCTGATGTCTTCCACCACATTCTCTGTTGTCTTCAACACTCTCTCTGATGTCTTCCACCACATTCTCTGATGTCTTCAACACTCTCTCTGTCTTCCACCACATTCTCTGGTGTCTTCAACACTCTCTCTGGTGTCTTCAACACTCTCTCTGATGTCTTCCACCACATTCTCTGGTGTCTTCAACACTCTCTCTGATGTCTTCCACCACATTCTCTGATGCCTTCAACACTCTCTCTGATGCCTTCAACACTCTCTCTGATGCCTGCAACACTCTCTCTGATGTCTTCAACACTCTCTCTGATGTCTTCAACACTCTCTCTGATGTCTTCCACCACATTCTCTGATGCCTTCAACACTCTCTCTGATGTCTTCCACCACATTCTCTGATGTCTTCCACCACATTCGCTGATGCCTTCAACACTCTCTCTGATGTCTTCCACCACATTCTCTGATGTCTTTCACCACATTCTCTGATGTCTTCCACCACATTCTCTGATGCCTTCAACACTCTCTCTGATTTCTTCCACCACATTCTCTGATGTCTTCCACCATATTCTCTGATGTTTTCAACACTCTCTCTGATTTCTTCCACCACATTCTCTGATTTCTTCCACTACATTCTCTGATGTCTTCCACCACATTCTCTGATGTCTTCCACCACATTCTCTGATGTCTTCCACCACTTTCTATATCTTCCACCACATTCTCTGATGTCTTCCACCACTTTCTATATCTTCCACCACATTCTCTGATGTCTTCCACCACATTTTCTGGTGTCATAAACGCTCTTTCTGATTTCTTCCACCACATTCTCTGATGTCTTCAACACTCTCTCTGATGTCTTCAACACTCTCTCTGATGTCTTTAACACTATCTCTCTGATGTCTCATGTGGTGGAAGAAATCAGAGAGAGCGTTTATGACACCAGAAAATGTGGTGGAAGACATCAGAGAATGTGGTGGAAGATATAGAAAGTGGTGGAAGACATCAGAGAATGTGGTGGAAGATATAGAAAGTGGTGGAAGACATCAGAGAATGTGGTGGAAGACATCAGAGAATGTGGTGGAAGACATCAGAGAATGTGGTGGAAGAAATCAGAGAATGTGGTGGAAGAAATCAGAGAGAGTGTTGAAAACATCAGAGAATGTGGTGGAAGACATCAGAGAATGTGGTGGAAGAAATCAGAGAGAGTGTTGAAGGCATCAGAGAATGTGGTGGAAGACATCAGAGAATGTGGTGGAAGACATCAGAGAGAGTGTTGAAGGCATCAGAGAATGTGGTGGAAGACATCAGAGAATGTGGTGAAAGACATCAGAGAATGTGGTGGAAGACATCAGAGAGAGTGTTGAAGGCATCAGCGAATTTGGTGGAAGACATCAGAGAATGTGGTGGAAGACATCAGAGAGAGTGTTGAAGGCATCAGAGAATGTGGTGGAAGACATCAGAGAGAGTGTTGAAGACATCAGAGAGAGTGTTGAAGACATCAGAGAATGTGGTGGAAGACATCAGAGAGAGTGTTGAAGACATCAGAGAGAGTGTTGAAGACATCAGAGAGAGTGTGGAAGGCATCAGAGAGAGTGTTGAAGACATCAGAGAGAGTGTTGAAGACACCAGAGAGAGTGTTGAAGACACAAAAGAGAGTGTTGAAGGCATCAGAGAGAGTGTTGAAGACATCAAAGAGAGTGTTGAAGACACCAGAGAGAGTGTGGAAGGCATCAGAGAGAGTGTTGAAGACATCAGAGAGAGTGTTGAAGACACCAGAGAGAGTGTTGAAGGCATCAGAGAGAGTGTTGAAGACATCAGAGAGAGTGTTGAAGACATCAGAGAGAGTGTTGAAGGCATCAGAGAGAGTGTTGAAGGCATCAGAGAGAGTGTTGAAGACATCAGAGAGAGTGTTGAAGACACCACAGAATGTGGTGGAAGACATCAGAGAGATTGTTGAAGACATCAGAGAGAGTGGTGAAGACATCAGAGAGATAGTGTTGAAGACATCAGAGAGAGTGTTGAAGACATCAGAGAGAGTGTTGAAGACATCAGAGAATGTGGTGGAAGAAATCAGAGAGAGCGTTTATGACACCAGAAAATGTGGTGGAAGACATCAGAGAATGTGGTGGAAGATATAGAAAGTGGTGGAAGACATCAGAGAATGTGGTGGAAGATATAGAAAGTGGTGGAAGACATCAGAGAATGTGGTGGAAGACATCAGAGGATGTGGTGGAAGACATCAGAGAATGTAGTGGAAGAAATCAGAGAATGTGGTGGAAGAAATCAGAGAGAGTGTTGAAACATCAGAGAATATGGTGGAAGACATCAGAGAATGTGGTGGAAGACATCAGAGAATGTGTTGAAGGCATCAGAGAATGTGGTGGAAGACATCAGAGAATGTGGTGAAAGACATCAGAGAATGTGGTGGAAGACATCAGAGAGAGTGTTGAAGGCATCAGCGAATGTGGTGGAAGACATCAGAGAATGTGGTGGAAGACATCAGAGAGAGTGTTGAAGGCATCAGAGAATGTGGTGGAAGACATCAGAGAGAGTGTTGAAGACATCAGAGAGAGTGTTGAAGACATCAGAGAGAGTGTTGCAGGCATCAGAGAGAGTGTTGAAGGCATCAGAGAGAGTGTTGAAGGCATCAGAGAATGTGGTGGAAGACATCAGAGAGAGTGTTGAAGACACCAGAGAATGTGGTGGAAGACATCAGAGAGAGTGTTGAAGACACCAGAGAGAGTGTTGAAGACACCAGAGAATGTGGTGGAAGACAGAGAGAGTGTTGAAGACATCAGAGAATGTGGTGGAAGACATCAGAGAGAGTGTTGAAGACAACAGAGAATGTGGTGGAAGACATCAGAGAGAGTGTTGAAGACATCAGAGAGAGTGTTGAAGACATCAGAGAGAGTGTTGAAGACACCAGAGAATGTGGTGGAAGACATCAGAGAGAGTGTTGAAGACAACAGAGAATGTGGTGGAAGACATCAGAGAGAGTGTTGAAGACATCAGAGAGAGTGTTGAAGGCATCAGAGAGAGTGTGGAAGGCATCAGAGAGAGTGTTGAAGACATCAGAGAGAGTGTTAAAGCCATCAGAGAGAGTGTTGAAGACATCAGAGAGAGTGTTGAAGACATCAGAGAGAGTGTTGAAGACATCAGAGAATGTGGTGGAAGACATCAGAGAGAGTGTTGAAGACATCAGAGAGAGTGTTGAAGACATCAGAGAGAGTGTGGAAGGCATCAGAGAGAGTGTTGAAGACATCAGAGAGAGTGTTGAAGACACCAGAGAGAGTGTTGAAGACACAAGAGAGAGTGTTGAAGGCATCAGAGAGAGTGTTGAAGACATCAAAGAGAGAGTTGAAGACACCAGAGAGAGTGTGGAAGGCATCAGAGAGAGTGTTGAAGACATCAGAGAGAGTGTTGAAGACACCAGAGAGAGTGTTGAAGGCATCAGAGAGAGTGTTGAAGACACCAGAGAGAGTGTTGAAGACATCAGAGAGAGTGGTGAAGACATCAGAGAGATAGTGTTGAAGACATCAGAGAGAGTGTTGAAGACATCAGAGAGAGTGTTGAAGACATCAGAGAATGTGGTGGAAGAAATCAGAGAGAGCGTTTATGACACCAGAAAATGTGGTGGAAGACATCAGAGAATGTGGTGGAAGATATAGAAAGTGGTGGAAGACATCAGAGAATGTGGTGGAAGATATAGAAAGTGGTGGAAGACATCAGAGAATGTGGTGGAAGACATCAGAGAATGTGGTGGAAGACATCAGAGAATGTGGTGGAAGAAATCAGAGAATGTGGTGGAAGAAATCAGAGAGAGTGTTGAAAACATCAGAGAATGTGGTGGAAGACATCAGAGAATGTGGTGGAAGAAATCAGAGAGAGTGTTGAAGGCATCAGAGAATGTGGTGGAAGACATCAGAGAATGTGGTGGAAGACATCAGAGAGAGTGTTGAAGGCATCAGAGAATGTGGTGGAAGACATCAGAGAATGTGGTGAAAGACATCAGAGAATGTGGTGGAAGACATCAGAGAGAGTGTTGAAGGCATCAGCGAATGTGGTGGAAGACATCAGAGAATGTGGTGGAAGACATCAGAGAGAGTGTTGAAGGCATCAGAGAATGTGGTGGAAGACATCAGAGAGAGTGTTGAAGACATCAGAGAGAGTGTTGAAGACATCAGAGAGAGTGTGGAAGGCATCAGAGAGAGTGTGGAAGGCATCAGAGAGAGTGTTGAAGACATCAGAGAGAGTGTTGAAGACACAAAAGAGAGTGTTGAAGGCATCAGAGAGAGTGTTGAAGACATCAAAGAGAGTGTTGAAGACACCAGAGAGAGTGTGGAAGGCATCAGAGAGAGTGTTGAAGACATCAGAGAGAGTGTTGAAGACACCAGAGAGAGTGTTGAAGGCATCAGAGAGAGTGTTGAAGACATCAGAGAGAGTGTTGAAGACATCAGAGAGAGTGTTGAAGGCATCAGAGAGAGTGTTGAAGACACCAAAGAGATTGTTGAAGGCATCAAAGAGAGTGTTGAAGGCATCAAAGAGAGTGTTGAAGACACCAGAGAATGTGGTGGAAGACATCAGAGAGAGTGTTGAAGACACCAGAGAATGTGGTGGAAGACATCAGAGAGAGTGTTGAAGACATCAGAGAGAGTGTTGAAGACATCAGAGAGAGTGTTGCAGGCATCAGAGAGAGTGTTGAAGGCATCAGAGAGAGTGTTGAAGGCATCAGCGAATGTGGTGGAAGACATCAGAGAATGTGGTGGAAGACATCAGAGAGAGTGTTGAAGGCATCAGAGAATGTGGTGGAAGACATCAGAGAGAGTGTTGAAGACATCAGAGAGAGTGTTGAAGACATCAGAGAGAGTGTTGCAGGCATCAGAGAGAGTGTTGAAGGCATCAGAGAGAGTGTTGAAGGCATCAGAGAATGTGGTGGAAAACATCAGAGAGAGTGTTGAAGACACCAGAGAATGTGGTGGAAGACATCAGAGAGAGTGTTGAAGACACCAGAGAATGTGGTGGAAGACATCAGAGAGAGTGTTGAAGACATCAGAGAGAGTGTTGATGACATCAGAGAGAGTGTTGCAGGCATCAGAGAGAGTGTTGAAGGCATCAGAGAGAGTGTTGAAGGCATCAGAGAATGTGGTGGAAGACATCAGAGAGAGTGTTGAAGACACCAGAGAATGTGGTGGAAGACATCAGAGAGAGTGTTGAAGACACCAGAGAGAGTGTTGAAGACACCAGAGAATGTGGTGGAAGACAGAGAGAGTGTTGAAGACATCAGAGAATGTGGTGGAAGACATCAGAGAGAGTGTTGAAGACAACAGAGAATGTGGTGGAAGACATCAGAGAGAGTGTTGAAGACATCAGAGAGAGTGTTGAAGACATCAGAGAGAGTGTTGAAGACACCAGAGAATGTGGTGGAAGACATCAGAGAGAGTGTTGAAGACAACAGAGAATGTGGTGGAAGACATCAGAGAGAGTGTTGAAGACATCAGAGAGAGTGTTGAAGGCATCAGAGAGAGTGTTGAAGGCATCAGAGAGAGTGTTGAAGGCATCAGAGAATGTGGTGGAAGACATCAGAGAGAGTGTTGAAGACATCAGAGAATGTGGTGGAAGACATCAGAGAGAGTGTTGAAGACACCAGAGAGAGTGTTGAAGACATCAGAGAGAGTGTTGAAGACACCAGAGAATGTGGTGGAAGACATCAGAGAGAGTGTTGAAGACATCAGAGAATGTGGTGGAAGACATCAAAGAGAGTGTTGAAGACACCAGAGAATGCGGTGGAAGACATCAGAGAGAGTGTTGAAGACATCAGAGAGAGTGTGGAAGGCATCAGAGAGAGTGTGGAAGGCATCAGAGAGAGTGTTGAAGACATCAGAGAGAGTGTTAAAGACATCAGAGAGAGTGTTGAAGACATCAGAGAGAGTGTTGAAGACATCAGAGAGAGTGTTGAAGACATCAGAGAATGTGGTGGAAGACATCAGAGAGAGTGTTGAAGACATCAGAGAGGGTGTTGAAGACACCAGAGAGAGTGTTGAAGACATCAGAGAGAGTGTTGAAGACATCAGAGAGAGTGTGGAAGGCATCAGAGAGAGTGTTGAAGACATCAGAGAGGGTGTTGAAGACACCAGAGAGAGTGTTGAAGACACAAGAGAGAGTGTTGAAGGCATCAGAGAGAGTGTTGAAGACACCAGAGAGAGTGTTGAAGGCATCAGAGAGAGTATTGAAGGCATCAGAGAGAGTATTGAAGGCATCAGAGAGAGTGTTGAAGGCATCAGAGAGAGTGTTGAAGACACCAGAGAGAGTGTTGAAGACATCAGAGAGAGTGTTGAAGGCATCAGAGAGAGTGTTGAAGGCATCAGAGAGAGTGTTGAAGACACCAGAGAGATTGTTGAAGGCATCAAAGAGAGAGTTGAAGGCATCAAAGAGAGTGTTGAAGACACCAGAGAGAGTGTTGAAGGCATCAGAGAGAGTGTTGAAGGCATCAGAGAGAGTGTTGAAGGCATCAGAGAGAGTGTTGAAGACATCAGAGAGAGTGTTGAAGACACCAGAGAATGTGGTGGAAGACATCAGAGAGATTGTTGAAGACAACAGAGAGAGTGGTGAAGACATCAGAGAGATAGTGTTGAAGACATCAGAGAGAGTGTTGAAGACATCAGAGAGAGTGTTGAAGACATCAGAGAATGTGGTGGAAGAAATCAGAGAGAGCGTTTATGACACCAGAAAATGTGGTGGAAGACATCAGAGAATGTGGTGGAAGATATAGAAAGTGGTGGAAGACATCAGAGAATGTGGTGGAAGATATAGAAAGTGGTGGAAGACATCAGAGAATGTGGTGGAAGACATCAGAGAATGTGGTGGAAGACAGCAGAGAATGTGGTGGAAGAAATCAGAGAATGTGGTGGAAGAAATCAGAGAGAGTGTTGAAAACATCAGAGAATATGGTGGAAGACATCAGAGAATGTGGTGGAAGAAATCAGAGAGAGTGTTGAAGGCATCAGAGAATGTGGTGGAAGACATCAGAGAATGTGGTGAAAGACATCAGAGAATGTGGTGGAAGACATCAGAGAGAGTGTTGAAGGCATCAGCGAATGTGGTGGAAGACATCAGAGAATGTGGTGGAAGACATCAGAGAGAGTGTTGAAGGCATCAGAGAATGTGGTGGAAGACATCAGAGAGAGTGTTGAAGACATCAGAGAGAGTGTTGAAGACATCAGAGAGAGTGTTGCAGGCATCAGAGAGAGTGTTGAAGGCATCAGAGAGAGTGTTGAAGGCATCAGAGAATGTGGTGGAAGACATCAGAGAGAGTGTTGAAGACACCAGAGAATGTGGTGGAAGACATCAGAGAGAGTGTTGAAGACACCAGAGAGAGTGTTGAAGACACCAGAGAATGTGGTGGAAGACAGAGAGAGTGTTGAAGACATCAGAGAATGTGGTGGAAGACATCAGAGAGAGTGTTGAAGACAACAGAGAATGTGGTGGAAGACATCAGAGAGAGTGTTGAAGACATCAGAGAGAGTGTTGAAGGCATCAGATAGAGTGTTGAAGGCATCAGAGAGAGTGTTGAAGGCATCAGAGAATGTGGTGGAAGACATCAGAGAGAGTGTTGAAGACATCAGAGAATGTGGTGGAAGACATCAGAGAATGTGGTGGAAGACATCAGAGAGAGTGTTGAAGACATCAGAGAGAGTGTTGAAGACACCAGAGAATGTGGTGGAAGACATCAGAGAGAGTGTTGAAGACATCAGAGAATGTGGTGGAAGACATCAAAGAGAGTGTTGAAGACACCAGAGAATGCGGTGGAAGACATCAGAGAGAGTGTTGAAGACATCAGAGAGAGTGTGGAAGGACATCAGAGAGAGTGTGGAAGACATCAGAGAGAGTGTTGAAGACATCAGAGAGAGTGTTAAAGACATCAGAGAGAGTGTTGAAGACATCAGAGAGAGTGTTGAAGACATCAGAGAGAGTGTTGAAGACATCAGAGAATGTGGTGGAAGACATCAGAGAGAGTGTTGAAGACATCAGAGAGAGTGTTGAAGACATCAGAGAGAGTGTGGAAGGCATCAGAGAGAGTGTTGAAGACATCAGAGAGAGTGTTGAAGACACCAGAGAGAGTGTTGAAGACACAAGAGAGAGTGTTGAAGGCATCAGAGAGAGTGTTGAAGACATCAAAGAGAGTGTTGAAGACACCAGAGAGAGTGTGGAAGGCATCAGAGAGAGTGTTGAAGACATCAGAGAGAGTGTTGAAGACACCAGAGAGAGTGTTGAAGGCATCAGAGAGAGTGTTGAAGACACCAGAGAGAGTGTTGAAGACATCAGAGAGAGTGTTGAAGGCATCAGAGAGAGTGTTGAAGGCATCAGAGAGAGTGTTGAAGACACCAGAGAGATTGTTGAAGGCATCAAAGAGAGTGTTGAAGGCATCAAAGAGAGTGTTGAAGACACCAGAGAGAGTGTTGAAGGCATCAGAGAGAGTGTTGAAGGCATCAGAGAGTGTGTTGAAGACATCAGAGAGAGTGTTGAAGACACCAGAGAATGTGGTGGAAGACATCAGAGAGATTGTTGAAGACATCAGAGAGAGTGGTGAAGACATCAGAGAGATAGTGTTGAAGACATCAGAGAGAGTGTTGAAGACATCAGAGAGAGTGTTGAAGACATCAGAGAATGTGGTGGAAGAAATCAGAGAGAGCGTTTATGACACCAGAAAATGTTGTGGAAGACATCAGAGAATGTGGTGGAAGATATAGAAAGTGGTGGAAGACATCAGAGAATGTGGTGGAAGAAATCAGAGAATGTGGTGGAAGAAATCAGAGAGAGTGTTGAAAACATCAGAGAATGTGGTGGAAGACATCAGAGAATGTGGTGGAAGAAATCAGAGAGAGTGTTGAAGGCATCAGAGAATGTGGTGGAAGACATCAGAGAATGTGGTGGAAGACATCAGAGAGAGTGTTGAAGGCATCAGAGAATGTGGTGGAAGACATCAGAGAATGTGGTGAAAGACATCAGAGAATGTGGTGGAAGACATCAGAGAGAGTGTTGAAGGCATCAGCGAATGTGGTGGAAGACATCAGAGAATGTGGTGGAAGACATCAGAGAGAGTGTTGAAGGCATCAGAGAATGTGGTGGAAGACATCAGAGAGAGTGTTGAAGACATCAGAGAGAGTGTTGAAGACATCAGAGAGAGTGTGGAAGGCATCAGAGAGAGTGTGGAAGGCATCAGAGAGAGTGTTGAAGACATCAGAGAGAGTGTTAAAGACATCAGAGAGAGTGTTGAAGACATCAGAGAGAGTGTTGAAGACATCAGAGAGAGTGTTGAAGACATCAGAGAATGTGGTGGAAGACATCAGAGAGAGTGTTGAAGACATCAGAGAGAGTGTTGAAGACATCAGAGAGAGTGTGGAAGGCATCAGAGAGAGTGTTGAAGACATCAGAGAGAGTGTTGAAGACACCAGAGAGAGTGTTGAAGACACAAGAGAGAGTGTTGAAGGCATCAGAGAGAGTGTTGAAGACATCAAAGAGAGTGTTGAAGACACCAGAGAGAGTGTGGAAGGCATCAGAGAGAGTGTTGAAGACATCAGAGAGAGTGTTGAAGGCATCAGAGAGAGTGTTGAAGGCATCAGAGAGAGTGTTGAAGACACCAGAGAGAGTGTTGAAGACATCAGAGAGAGTGTTGAAGGCATCAGAGAGAGTGTTGAAGACACCAGAGAGATTGTTGAAGGCATCAAAGAGAGTGTTGAAGGCATCAAAGAGAGTGTTGAAGACACCAGAGAGAGTGTTGAAGGCATCAGAGAGAGTGTTGAAGGCATCAGAGAGAGTGTTGAAGACATCAGAGAGAGTGTTGAAGACACCAGAGAATGTGGTGGAAGACATCAGAGAGATTGTTGAAGACATCGGAGAGAGTGGTGAAGACATCAGAGAGATAGTGTTGAAGACATCAGAGAGAGTGTTGAAGACATCAGAGAGAGTGTTGAAGACATCAGAGAATGTGGTGGAAGAAATCAGAGAGAGCGTTTATGACACCAGAAAATGTGGTGGAAGACATCAGAGAATGTGGTGGAAGATATAGAAAGTGGTGGAAGACATCAGAGAATGTGGTGGAAGACATCAGAGAATGTGGTGGAAGACATCAGAGAATGTGGTGGAAGAAATCAGAGAATGTGGTGGAAGAAATCAGAGAGAGTGTAGAAAACATCAGAGAATGTGGTGGAAGACATCAGAGAATGTGGTGGAAGAAATCAGAGAGAGTGTTGAAGGCATCAGAGAATGTGGTGGAAGACATCAGAGAATGTGGTGGAAGACATCAGAGAGAGTGTTGAAGGCATCAGAGAATGTGGTGGAAGACATCAGAGAATGTGGTGAAAGACATCAGAGAATGTGGTGGAAGACATCAGAGAGAGTGTTGAAGGCATCAGCGAATGTGGTGGAAGACATCAGAGAATGTGGTGGAAGACATCAGAGAGAGTGTTGAAGGCATCAGAGAATGTGGTGGAAGACATCAGAGAGAGTGTTGAAGACATCAGAGAGAGTGTTGAAGACATCAGAGAGAGTGTTGCAGGCATCAGAGAGAGTGTTGAAGGCATCAGAGAGAGTGTTGAAGGCATCAGAGAATGTGGTGGAAGACATCAGAGAGAGTGTTGAAGACACCAGAGAATGTGGTGGAAGACATCAGAGAGAGTGTTGAAGACACCAGAGAATGTGGTAGAAGACATCAGAGAGAGTGTTGAAGACATCAGAGAGAGTGTTGAAGACACCAGAGAATGTGGTGGAAGACAGAGAGAGTGTTGAAGACATCAGAGAATGTGGTGGAAGACATCAGAGAGAGTGTTGAAGACATCAGAGAGAGTGTTGAAGACATCAGAGAGAGTGTTGAAGACACCAGAGAATGTGGTGGAAGACATCAGAGAGAGTGTTGAAGACAACAGAGAATGTGGTGGAAGACATCAGAGAGAGTGTTGAAGACATCAGAGAGAGTGTTGAAGGCATCAGAGAGAGTGTTGAAGGCATCAGAGAGAGTGTTGAAGGCATCAGAGAATGTGGTGGAAGACATCAGAGAGAGTGTTGAAGACATCAGAGAATGTGGTGGAAGACATCAGAGAGAGTGTTGAAGACACCAGAGAGAGTGTTGAAGACATCAGAGAGAGTGTTGAAGACACCAGAGAATGTGGTGGAAGACATCAGAGAGAGTGTTGAAGACATCAGAGAATGTGGTGGAAGACATCAAAGAGAGTGTTGAAGACACCAGAGAATGCGGTGGAAGACATCAGAGAGAGTGTTGAAGACATCAGAGAGAGTGTGGAAGGCATCAGAGAGAGTGTGGAAGGCATCAGAGAGAGTGTTGAAGACATCAGAGAGAGTGTTAAAGACATCAGAGAGAGTGTTGAAGACATCAGAGAGAGTGTTGAAGACATCAGAGAGAGTGTTGAAGACATCAGAGAATGTGGTGGAAGACATCAGAGAGAGTGTTGAAGACATCAGAGAGAGTGTTGAAGACATCAGAGAGAGTGTGGAAGGCATCAGAGAGAGTGTTGAAGACATCAGAGAGAGTGTTGAAGACACCAGAGAGAGTGTTGAAGACACAAGAGAGAGTGTTGAAGGCATCAGAGAGAGTGTTGAAGACACCAGAGAGAGTGTTGAAGGCATCAGAGAGAGTATTGAAGGCATCAGAGAGAGTGTTGATAGCATCAGAGAGAGTGTTGAAGACACCAGAGAGAGTGTTGAAGGCATCAAAGAGAGTGTTGAAGGCATCAAAGAGAGTGTTGAAGACACCAGAGAGAGTGTGGAAGGCATCAGAGAGAGTGTTGAAGACATCAGAGAGAGTGTTGAAGACACCAGAGAGAGTGTTGAAGGCATCAGAGAGAGTGTTGAAGACACCAGAGAGAGTGTTGAAGACATCAGAGAGAGTGTTGAAGGCATCAGAGAGAGTGTTGAAGGCATCAGAGAGAGTGTTGAAGACACCAGAGAGATTGTTGAAGGCATCAAAGAGAGTGTTGAAGGCATCAAAGAGAGTGTTGAAGACACCAGAGAGAGTGTTGAAGGCATCAGAGAGAGTGTTGAAGGCATCAGAGAGAGTGTTGAAGGCATCAGAGAGAGTGTTGAAGACATCAGAGAGAGTGTTGAAGACACCAGAGAATGTGGTGGAAGACATCAGAGAGAGTGTTGAAGACATCAGAGAGAGTGGTGAAGACATCAGAGAGAGTGTTGAAGACATCAGAGAGATAGTGTTGAAGACATCAGAGAGAGTGTTGAAGACATCAGAGAGAGTGTTGAAGACATCAGAGAATGTGGTGGAAGAAATCAGAGAGAGTGTTTATGACACCAGAAAATGTGGTGGAAGACATCAAAGAAAGTGGTGGAAGAATATCGGAGAATTTTGTGGTAGACATCAAAGAATGGGGAGGATTAACCTGATTTCATAAATGAGCTTGTGATGGTGAGTTTGAGAGGACGATACTGAAATGTGCACCAACAGCCGCTAAGATTAGGCGACTAATGAAAATGGTGGTAAATGCAATGAAAGCGAGGAAGGTAATCTATGCCTTGCCATTCTTGAAAGTGAATGTTTTACTGTCTTATGACTGTATATATCTACTAATTTTGAGCAATTCAGTTTTTAATTCGAGTTTGGTTTATTCGGCATATCATCCTCAATGCGCAAGAGACAACTCCATTATTGCTGAGATCCCTTCCTCAGCACTTTCACCAGTGTTAACCATATCTGCCACACGCTAGCGAAAGTACTGAATATAGCTTCCGTTCATTTGCACGAACTCCGTAGCGCCTATTATTACTACGAAAACCTTACTCCTCTTGCATCGTTGAGTGTTATTTCAAATCTAGAAATACAATTTTAATATTTCGCTTCTTTTGGGGGAGAATCAAAATGTACCTGATTATCGAATACTGTCGCCTGCTAACCTGGGCAATTGTCTCTCAGCAACTACCTGTCTTTACGATTGTTCATTATTTCTACTGTTGCTTTACTTCCATGCCATTCTCCTATGCCTGGTTTATTTTCTCTCTATCACTTCCTACCTTAATTTTTCTAACTCTTCAAATCTGCTCTAGCTGTTAAAATATGTTCCTGCTGTTAAAATATGCTCTAGCTGTTAAAATATGTTCCTGCTGTTACACTATGTTCCTGCTGTTAAAATATGTTCCTGCTGTTACAATATGTTCCAGCTGTTACAATACGTTCAAGCTGTTACAATATGTTCATGCTGTTAAAATATGTTCAAGCTGTTAAAATATGTTCAAGTTGTTACAATATGCAACCTAATGAAGCCATTACACAAATTACCTAATTTTCATTTACAAGCGATTGTAATGTAAACATTTTATAACTGATGGAAAGTGAAAGACAGAAAAGAGAGTGGAATGAAAGGGAGATGGTTGATACATAAAAGCGCTGAAAGGGGGGAGGGGGAGTAATTCAAGAATAAATTATACATAGAAAGCTTACATGTTTTATGAGAGGGTTGGCCTGAACTTCACACACAAGGTTGTCCATGTTTGGTGGTATTTGACTGACTGCAATGTGTGGTTTGTGTGGACCTTCCAGTCCCTCCATTTTTATTTCAGAATACGTTCTAACAAGTCAGTAACTTCCATTTGTATCACTGCCGGGAGAGCATTTACATCGATATCAAATGGTGTTGAGAAACATTCTATCTTTGTTTGTTCTGCAGCAAAATCATTTAAGCACTCCACGAAATGGCAGTAAATATTAATGGCGTCAGATAGTCGATGAAATTAATAACAGATTTATTTTTCTCTCTAAGCCTAACAAACAAATTATGTCATTCTTGCAGGTTACTCTCCCAGTTGGTTTGTTTTATTCTGTAAAGCTTTGATATGCCGTAAAGTTTATATACCAATTGTCCTTGTGTTTTTTAATTTGAGATTAAGATCACTAAAATGTTGCGTCATGTCAACCAAAAACGCTAGTTAGCAGATCCACTGAAGATCCGATAATTCTGTGACTGAACTATCCTTCATGTCAATGAAAAGTTCGACTTTAGCACACATATCATACAATTGTTTTCAGCTTTTCCATTAACTTAACTAGCGAACTTTACAACATTAAAGCAGCTTGCCATGCTCTGAATCGACGTCATAAAGGGATTCTTGAAATTGACGATGGTTGAGTCCTTTGGCTTTCATAAAGTTTACAAACAATACTACAATTGACATGAGCTTATTAACTGTAAACGCTTTGGCGCACATATTTTCTTGATGAATAATATAATGTAGGAATTAAACATAAAAATGGCGTACTAAGAAATCTAATAAGTGGGATATTATTTTGCCAACCTGACCTGACATTTGACCAGACATAGCTGGTGCTCCGCCTGTTGTCACACCACAAAGCCTGTCCCACTTTAATCCAAAATCTTTAAGGCGAACCTCAGAGCTTTGAAAATGGTCTTGCCTGTTATGGTGCCTTAGTGTGGTTGTAACGCTAGTATGTACTCCTTAATGTTAAATAATGTGTCCATCCTCTAATAAAGGTAAATAATTGCGGTGTGTCTTCCCATCACTTGGTAAGTTCCCTTATCTAATTTTCAACGCCGCAATATTACAACACCACGCTATCCACTCGAAAAACCACGATCTTTTAGATATCGCGACATTAACAACAAAGGCTGCATCACTCGCGTGATGTTAACTACTCCGCGACATTAACAACAAGGCTGCATCACTCGCGTGATGTTGACTACTCCGCGACATTAACAACAAGGTTGCATCACTCGCGTGATGTTAACTACTCCGCGACATTAACAACAAGGCTGCATCACTCGCGTGATGTTGACTACTCCGCGACATTAACAACAAGGTTGCATCACTCGCGTGATGTTAACTACTCCGCGACATTAACAACAAGGCTGCATCACTCGCGTGATGTTGACTACTCCGCGACATTAACAACAAAGGCTGCATCACTCGCGTGATGTTGACTACTCCGCGACATTAACAACAAGGCTACATCACTCGCGTGATGTTGACTACTCCGCGACATTAAAAGGACTGCCCGCGACGTAGTGTCAATCATCAAACGCAATGAACTTTGCATTCTTGGCTTGTAACACGTAGCAACTAATGGACCACAGATATGGTCATTTCGTTTTAGCGAATTCATTAATCAAATTACTATATTTTTTAAGAGTTCTGAATTCTTGTGCGTTTATGTGTTGATTTTTAATTATTTATTTATTTGTAGCTCAGGGAATGGAGTGTTTAGTAATTAATTATCAAATAAAGCAAATAGGGTCGGTCAAAATAGTTTAGCGGACCAGCTCTGACTCGGGGCTCGAACATTCCCACCTCTGTGTAGTCTTACAATAATTGGAACTGTAGATCAGAAATCATTCTTTTCAAAAGCAGTCAACTGCCTTTAAACCTCTCGGCCAGGGTCTACAGTTACCAAGCAATCTTGACAATTTGCAATGAAATATGAGATCAATGTGCAACAAAACAAATTATTTTAAAAACTTTCTGTTTAATATTCTTTCTTATTTCGGTATATTTCCTTCCATTCTGATATATCTATGTCTGTGTTAATTTCATGCTCATTATCTTGAAAGGTTACCGAGACAAATCGTTGCCGATATGAGTGGGATAAAACAAAGAAAGATTTGCAGGAAGATTGGGGACATTCAAAGGCTAAGGAAAGCAAACTTGAATAAAATTCTGGCTGAAATCGGATGCACTGGGCCACTGGCGCAGAACACAGTGCAACGTTTTAACAGGTATGTTCTACAGGTTTGCCCCCAGTACACAGACCTGAGAAGAGCAATGTGGTCTACACCCACATCCCTGGAAGAGAAACTATATGGGGCAATCGATTCGCTTAAACAGACAGCTGCCTTCACGAAGAGTCTGGAATCCTACTCTGATTGAGTCTTGATCGCAGACAGAGAGAGAGATAGAGAGAGAAACAAAGAAAAACTGAAGACATTTTGTAAAAACATGCGAGTCATTTGTAAGATGTTTCAGTAGCACTTTTTCAGTTTATTTTTACTTAAAATTACATTTGTCTTTTGTAATCTAGTAAAAAAATTAAAGTACACCCATCACGCCAAGTGGCGTATAGGGAATATAGTTTTTGTGACCCTAAATTTTACAGACCTTCGGCACATGATTTTTAGGGTAATGCTGTCGGTATTACTACGCCCGTGCCGCTTTACTTTCCCAGAAACAAATCCGGTACCCATTAAAGGCTGGGTGAACCGGAGCCCTCGGTTGGGATCGAACCCTACCTCTTGTCCTTTATAGTCCAGTTCACTAACCACTGAGCTATCGCGGCTCCTTTTCCAATCTATGTCGACATTTATGAAGGAAATTGATGTTTAAAGAAAACAATATACTCCATATGTCATTTGCAGTTAAAACAAACAGATGTGCTATTATTTCCTAGCTTATAATTTTAATAGGCACTGAGGATCTAGTAGTAGAGTATACTCTTTCTAGATGCTGTATTCTATAGTGCTAATTTTCTCGAAACAAATTCGTATTGATTTTTTTAATATTCTAATTTCTTGCATCAGTTTGTCAGATTTAATAGGGAAGTGGTTTGATATTACTGTCTGTCACTATTAGATGTGTTTTAAACAATTATTTATTTATTCGTTTCCCATCACTATATATAGTTCTAATGAATTATTAAGGTAAAGGGTAAAGTACATATTTGAATCGGCTTCGTAGAACGGGAGTTTTCATCCATATGTGCTCGGCCGCCTATCCAGAAGTGTTCGGAGATTTCAATGCTTCAAGCATTGAAACTCACGATGCGAGGCGGCATTCCTCACCTTCCCAGAGTACTATCTTTGTAAACGAGCAGGTGGTATGTTTACAACACTCGGAAAAAAAAGACAAATAATAAACAACCAAAAAAAAAAAACAAAGAATAATATATGGTCCGAAGCAGGATCGAACCCGCACTCCTTGGCACAGCGCCTTGCCACGAGAGGCCAAATGCAAGGCAAAAACATGCCAACTCAGCTAGCAAAAAATTAACTATCATTGGCAATGTCTTTCACGCAGGTGTTATCATGACTATAGCGTAAAGTTACGATCACAGCACGGGAATAAATTGTGTATCTGTATGTTCCTATTAAGACAAGTATCTCCCGGCAGGGTTGAATACTTGTGTTGCAGACAAACATTTAGGACAAAACAGCACGAATAGTAGTTTCCAGTGGTTTAGACAAATAATAATAAATGAATATTATTATAGAGGGAAATTTCCGAGGCGATAATTAAGGGAAACATATGAGGAAGAGGTATTTTTCAGCTGTTTCGGACCTTATATTGTACTTTGTTTTTGTCCTTTCTTTATTTGACAGTTTTTTTTTTCCGAACGCTGTAAACATTCGTCTTCCTCCTATAATTCGCTGAATTATCGCCTCGAAAGTTTCCCTCTTAAAAAAATATTCATTTTTAAACATTTTTCTCTTCTACCCTGATACCCATTTTTCTGCCAGGTTGCTGGGTCGACCACGGGGTGGGTTTTTTTTTCTCCCAACCACGAATATAATTCACACTACATCCAGCAGGAATTGAACACAGGTTGTCCGAACGTCGGTAGCCCAGTCGGGTGGTATACCAACCAGGCTACCGAGGCCCCTTAAAAATGAATTATTGTCGATGAATGTTTGTATATTTACCACGAATCCTTGTTGCTTTAAGATTTTATATCAGCATTTTCCACAATTCAGAACTTTATTATGTAATAGCCACCTAACTACATCACTCTTTTGTAATAACAGAAATCCCATTTTGTTACAGCCAAGTAACTTTCTAAGTCCTTTTGTAATAACTCGAAAACCCCATTTCGCTATAGCCAAGTAACAACACTCTTTTGTAATAACTTGAAAACCCCATTTCACTATAGCCAAGTAACAACACTCTTTTGTAATAACTTGAAAATCCTTTTTCGCTATAGCCAAGTAACAACACTCTTTTGTAATTACTTGAAAACCGCTATTTTGTTACAGCCAAGTAACTACAACACTGTTGTCATCACATCAAAATAACAATCATCAAGTACCATGCCTGCGGTCGTAGGTGATCATTTCTCTATAAATGTTTTTTTTTTCTCTCGACATTTATCATTTCTGTTGTTGATTTGCAAAGCCATTCTCTTAAGCTCACTGGTATCTTTTCTCTGTGCTTCCCTCTATCTCTTCGTCCCTCAGTTTTCCCAGTTGTCACCATAAATTCCAGCTTTTTCATTACATGAGCAAATCATGATGATCGTTTCTTTTTAATATTGAAAACTCGCTCTCTTTTTGCTCTCTCCTCTTTCAAGGCGTTTTCATTACTCTTCTTAGCTGTTCATGGTATTCTCAACATTCTTATGAAAACTACATTCTACAGCCTCCAGTGATTTTTTGTCTGTGTTATTATTGTCCATGATAGACTGACTATGGGAAAACATGGACTTGGAGATATAAACGAGAATGGAGAGATATTTGTGAATTTCTGCGCCCTTAATCAAGTGAGCCGAGGAGGAGCAATATTCCAACATAAAATAATACATAAAGCTACATGTGTGTCACCAGATCATAGAACGGAAAATCAAATTGATCACATATGTATTAATAATAAGTTTAAGTCATCCTTACAGGATGTAAAAGTATATAGAGGGACAGATGTAGCTTCAGATCATAATCTTCTGTTAGCCAAACTTAAAATTAAACTAAAAAGGTATACTACAACGAATAAGGGTAGAAATTATTTCAATGCAGGGTTTCTTAAAGAACAAGGAATTAAAGATAAATTCGCAGTCACAATATCAAACAAATACCAAGTCCTCCAACAACTAGAAAATACAATAAATATAGAAGATCATTGGAAAAAGGTAAAAGATATATGGAAAGAGACATGCAAAGAAACACTGGGGAAAAGAGAACGCCAGAATAAGGCATGGATGACAGCAGAGACCATGGATACAATTAAAGAAAGAAAGAACAAGAAAGCAGACATAAATAAAAGCAAAGTGAGAAGTACTAAAGCCAAGACACAGGAAGCTTACACAGAGGTGAACAAAGAAGTGAGAAGATGCATTAATAGGGATAAGAGGAAATATATAGATGAACTAGCTAAAGAGGCAGAAGAAGCAGCAAATAAAGGGAATATGAAAGAACTGTACAACAACACACAGAAATTAGTGGAAAATACAAACAGATCAATGTCTTTATGAAAGATAAGAAAGGAAATCTGCTTAGTAATGTAAGGGAACAAATTAAGAGATGGAAAGTGCACTTTGAAGAACTTTTGAACAGGCCTGGCTCAAATAATCCTCCAGATATACTACCAGCAGAAAAAGAGTTGCACGTTAACTGTGGAAAACCAAGTAAAGAAGAAATAATGAAAGCCATCAAACTATTAAAAAATGGTAAAGCCACAGGACCAGATGAAATTCCTTCGGAAGCAATCAAAGCAGATATTAACACCTCTACCAAGATGTTACATAATCTATTAGATAAAATTTGGGAGAGGAAAGAAATACCTAAAGACTGGAAAGGTTATATGATGAAACTACCTAAGAAAGGAAGTTTACAGGAGTGCACAAATTATAGGGGAATTATGCTACAATCAGTGCCAGGAAAAATATTAAGCAGAGTCATTCTGGAGAGACTAAAAGAGGCCATAAAGAAACATTTGAGAGATGAACAAGCAGGTTTTAGGAAGACAGATTATGTCCTGATCAAATAACTACCCTACGTATAATAGTTGAACAAAGTTTAGAACTAAAATCCCCACTTTATATTGAATTCATAGATTACGAAAAGGCATTTGATAGTTTAGACAGAAGAATGCTTTGGAAGTTGCTGAGTCATTACGGAATCCCCATAAAGTTTATTAAAATGATAAAAACAATGTATGAAGGAACGAAATGTAGTGTTCTGCATAAAGGACAGCTTACAGAAGCATTTGAAATAAGAACGGTTGAAATAAGAACGGGAGTAAGGCAGGGATGCCTTCTGTCTCCATTTCTCTTTCTAATGGCCATAGATTGGATTATGAAAATAACTCAAAACAACAGAAATGGGATCCAGTGGTCACTGACCAAACAACTTGATGATTTAGACTTTGCTGATGACATAGCTCTCCTATCACACAGCCATCAACAGATGCAGGATAAAATGAGCATACTTGATGAGAGATCACAACGGCTATGACTGAAGATTAATAGAGATAAGACCAACATTATGAGAATTAATGCAGTTGGCAATAACTAAATAAAATTAGGAGAAATACCTCTATTAGATGTACAATCTTACATATATCTTGGCAGTAATATAGTCAAAGAGGGAGGCACAGAAAATGATACGAAAATAAGATTATCATAAGCAAGAGGAGCTTTCGTTGCACTAGGAATCATATGGAAATCCAAAGAAATTAGGTTAAATAAAAAAAAAAAAAATTTCAACTCAAATGTTAAGTCGACCCTGGTATATGGCTGTGAAACATGGTGAATAACAAAATCGACAATCATGAAGATACAGACTTTCATTAATGGATGATTACGCAGAATAAAGGGATGGAAATGGCAGGACAAATTCACTAACATAGAATTATGGAAATGTACCAGTGGATAAAGAGATAAAGTGAAGACAATGGCGCTGGATAGGACACACACTACGGAAGCCAACTGAGTGTATTACATAACAGGCCCTTTTTGGAATCCCCAGTGGAAAAGATAAAGAGGAAGACCAAGGAATTCTTGGAGAAGATAGATAGAAGCAGAGATGAAGATGATGAGGAAGACATTGAATGATCTTAAAAGAATGGCAACAAACAGAATGACTTGGAAAGTGTTTGTTGAAGACCTATGCTCCACAGGGAGCTTAATAGTTGAAGAAGATAATGGAAACATGTTATTGTGTTTTTCTGTGACTTAAGAGGGGTTATAAGCGAGGACAGCTGCTCCAAAAATAGGGTTGCTTTATCGCAACTGTTATTAATTTCTTCGCCAGTCGTTACCTTTTTTATTATTTAGAATTGTGTCACAAGTTTAAGCCTTATGTATTATATAACTAAAGAAGAGATTGAAACCATGGGTGATTTTGGAATAGAAATAATAACAAAAATATTGAATGATATCTGCAACAGCGGATATACCAGACGACATGCTAGAATCAATATTCATAGCCCTACCAAAGAAATCGGGTGCGATTGAATGCGACGATCATCGCACAATAAGCCTTATGAGTCATATGACTAAGATATTACTAAGAATCATCATGCGAAGAGTGCGAAACAAAATCAGTCCAGAAATTAGCGATGAACAATGTGGTTTTGTTGGAGGTAAAGGAACGAGCAATGCCATATATATCATAAGATCTTTAGTAGAAAGAGCCAAAGAGGTGAAAACAGATCTATACTTATGTTTCATAGATTACACAAAGGCATTTAACAAAGTAAAGCACCAAGAAATAATCAAAATTTTAGAAAGCATGAACGTAGACAGCAAAGATCTAAGAATAATAAAGAACATGTACTGGCAACAAACAGCGGCCATAAGAACTGGAAACCAATTGGGAATGTTTCAACAAATAAAACAGGGTGTTAGACAAAGTTTGTATGCTGTCATCAGATTTGTTACTATTTATAGTGAGATTATTTTAAGATCCATAAGGGACATGCCTAGAATAACAATTGTAGGTCATAATATAAATAATCTAAGGTATGCTGATGATACAGTCATAATCGCTAAGAGTGAAAATGAGTTACAAGAAATGTTGGACATTATGGTGAAAGAAAGCAAAAATAAAGGACTCAGCCTTAATAGCAAAAAGACAGAGGTAATGGTAACAACAAAGAAAAAGACATCACCTCAGTGCAAAATAAAGACAAGTGGAACAATATTAAAACAGGTAAATGAATTTAAATATTTGGGAACTTTGTTAACCTCAGACGGAAGATGTACAAAAGAGGTGAGATGCAGAATGGCTCAGGCAAAAGCAGCTTTCCAAAAAATGAGGAAGATACTATGCAATCCATTTTTGACAATAGAAACAAGAAAAAGAGTTCTTAAATGTTATGTAGAGCCAGTCTTAACATATGGATGCGAATCATGGACAATAGGACAACAGACAAGAAAATCACTGGAGTCTGTAAAACTGTGGTTTTACAGAAGAATGTTGAGAGTACCATGGACAGCTAAGAAGAGTAATGAAGATGTTCTGAGAGAGGTCAAAGCAAAAAGAGAGCTAATTTCCATTATTAGGAAGAAACAATCATAATTTTTTGGCCATGTAATGAGAAGAGAACAACTGGAGTATATTGTAACAACTGGAAAAATTGAGGGACGAAGATATAGAGGGAAGCAAAGAGAAAAAAATAACAGACAGCTTAAGAGAATGGCTTGGCAGAAGGTCAACAACATAAATGATAAATAGCTGCCGAGATCGAAGGTTGTGGAGAGACATGATCACCTTCGCCTGTAGGCCCGGTACTTGATGATGATGATAACTATCATCATTATCATGAGGTACCATTTAAAAAGACAAAGGCGCTAATACTCCTCCACTTAAACCTGTTTCTGGTATCCCTAGCATTTCTACTATTTTTCTGTTTCCTTTCCTGACTGTTGAATTGTCTCTTTGTCAGTCTCTCCCTCTATCTCTCCTTCCTTAAATTTTACGTTTATGCTCTCATCAATGAGCGAGTTAATTAAAAATACCCGGCGCCAGGAATAATAATCTCATAACGGGGCATCACGGAAGAGGAAGAGATTTGTTATAATCGTATTAGGGTAGGAAACTATTTAGGGAGGGAGCTATTTCTGGAGGAGACTAATGATAGGAAAGGGTCACTACCTGGAATTAGCACTGTGTCTGCGATATCACGGAACACTATAATCAATCACATGGAGTCAAGCCCTGCAGCATGCTGGTTCTGTTGACAGGGATGTGCTTGATTAGCTCCCTTCTCGTGTGACACATTATTAATAAATTACGCCTTTGTTGATTTAGTTAATCGCTCATCGTGTGTCCTGCTCCATCTTAGTATTGATGTAATCTTAAACGTGCGATGATTAACAGGTTAATTACATCTTCTTAGAAAAAGGGATACTGTATTTTCTTCCAAACAGTGTTTTGACTATCCTTGTAATGTAGATATCCGTGAGGCTTAGTGGATAATCAGTAGGTACAATGAAGTCAATGTGTTTTGTTGTTGACGCCTATAAGGTTTAGTACAAAAACATGTTAGATGCGTACGTTTATATAGATCGAAGTCCAAGTGTGGACTTAAGTAAATAAAGTATGGTGATATGAAGCAGATGAAAATGAACACACACACACACAAACTTGTTAACACAATTTGAACAAGTAAAATGTCCCTTTTTATACATAGAGAGACGCAAAAACCCACTGAAAGTCATCTTAGAAAGGAAAATACAAGTTAAAGAAGGATAATTTGATAGAGATTAGTGCTGACAGACAACACCAAGAAATGTGCAGGACAGCGTGTATTATCGATGCAAAAGATCAAGAATGAAATGGTGCTCCGTGGTAGGCAGCCATAGATTCGGAGACGACCGTGGATGGATGTTATTTGATCTGAATGCTTCCAACAACCTACAATACAATCACTTTCGAGTCATTTGTCGGGGGGAGAATCTGAAATTATTTTGGTTAAGCAAAATTACCAACAGAGAGCTGCTCAAGTTGTAGAATTGAGAGATTAGACAGCAGCTCAAGTAGAAATAAGAGATTTATTAGCTCTTCAAATTATAGAACTAAGAGATTAGGCAGCTGCTTAATTTGTAGAATTGAGAGATTAGGTAGCTGCTCAAGTAGAAGTATGAGATTAATTAGCTCTTCAAATTATATAACTGAGAGATTAGGCAGCTGCTCAAGTTGTAGAATTGAGAGATTCGGTAGCTGCTCAAGTAGAATTATCAGATTTATTAGCTCTTCAAATAATAGAAATGGGAGATTAGGGAGCTGCTCAAGTTGTAGAGAGATTAGGTAGCTGCTCAAGTAAAATTATGAGATTTATTAGCTCTTCAAATTTTAGAACAGAGATTAGGCAGCTGCTTAAGTTGTAGAATTGAGAGATTAGGTAGCTGCTCAAGTTGTATAATTCGGAGATTAGGCAGCTGTTCAAGTTGTAGAATGGAGACATTAGGAAGCTGCTAAAGTTGAAGAATTGAGAGATCAGGTACTTGCTCAAGTTGTAGAATTGAAAAATTTAGTAGCTTTTGAAATTGTAGAATATTTTTTTCGTTGGCCAGCTACCTCTGACGAAGTCCTTAGAGACTAGGAACTGAATGTTGCGTGTTAATCCATTTTTCCCTGGCAGCCGTGTGCACAGGGGTCCCTCGCAGCACAGACAGATAACTCCAACTTTGGAGGTACTCATATTTGTTCCGTCGATTAGTACTTGACGTTTTAAGCCGGGCCTCGCTGCTGAGACCAGGAGTGATTGCCGCAGATGGAAATCATAAATAAAAATCCCAACCGGTGTAGCCGGGATTTGAACACACAACCTCTCTGTCTCGAGGCCGAAGCCTTGCCTCGAGACTAACCAGTCCCCCAAAATGTAGATTTGAGATATTAGGAAGCTGCTCAAGTTGTAGAATTGAGAGATTGGTAGCAGCTCAAGTTGTAGAATTGAGAGATTAGGTAGCTGCTCAAGTTTTAGCATTGAGAGATTAGGTAGCAGCTCAAGTTGTAGAATTGAGAGATTGGGTAGCAGCTCAAGTTGTAGAATTGAGAGATTAGGTAGCTGCTCAAGTTGTAGAATTGAAAGATTATGCAGCTGCTCAAGTTGTAGAATTGAGAGATTAGGTAGCTGCTCAAGTTGTAGAATTGAGAGATTAGGTAGCTGCTCAAGTTGTAGAATTGAGAGATTATGCAGCTGCTCAAGTTGTAGAATTGAGAGATTATGCAGCTGCTCAAGTAGTATAATTGAGAGAGATAGGTAGCTGCTCAAGTTGTATAATTGAGAGATTAGGTAGCTGCTCAACTTGTAGAATTGAAAGATTATGCAGATGCTCAAGTTGTAGCATTGAGAGATTAGGTAGCTGCTCAAGTTGTAGAATTGAGAGATTAGGCAGCTGCTCAAGTTGTAGAATTGAGAGATTAGGTAGCTGCTCAAGTTGTATAATTGAGAGATTAGGTAGCGGCTCAAGTTGTAGAATTGAAAGATCATGCAGCTGCTCAAGTTGTAGCATTGAAAGATTATGCAGCTGCTCAAGTTGTAGCATTGAGAGATTAGGTAGCTGCTCAAGTTGTAGAATTGAGAGATTAGGCAGCTGCTCAAGTTGTAGATTTGAGAGATTAGGCAGCTGCTCAAGTTGTAGAATTGAGAGATTAGGCAGCTGCTCAAGTTGTAGATTTGAGAGATTAGGCAGCTGCTCAAGTTGTATAATTGAGAGATTAGGCAGCTGCTCAAGTTGTATAATTGAGAGATGATGTAATTCCTCAAGTTGTAGATTTGAGAGATGATGTAATTCCTCAAGTTGTATAATTGAGAGATTAGGTAGCTGCTCAAGTTGTAGAATTGAGAGATTAGGCAGCTGCTCAAGTTGTAGATTTGAGAGATGATGTAATTCCTCAAGTTTTAGAATTGAGAGATTAGGCAGCTGCTCAAGTTGTAGAATTGAGAGATTAGGCAGCTGCTCAAGTTGTAGAATTGAGAGATGATGTAATTCCTCAAGTTGTAGAATTGAGAGATGATGTAATTCCTCAAGTTGTAGAATTGAGAGATGATGTAATTCCTCAAGTTGTATAATTGAGAGATGATGTAATTCCTCAAGTTGTATAATTGAGAGATGATGCAATTCCTCAAGTTGTATAATTGAGAGATGATGTAATTCCTCAAGTTGTATAATTGAGAGATGATGTAATTCCTCAAGTTGTATAATTGACAGATGATGTAATTCCTCAAGTTGTATAATTGACAGATGATGTAATTCCTCAAGTTGTAGAATTGAGAGATTAGGCACGCTGTGATAACTGACAGGTATCTTGATAGTTAATATCGTTCACAATAAACTCAAAAACGATCACTAAAAAATATTCAGCAGCAGGCATTGTGTGAAGGCAGAAGAGAGGCACACCAAGAAAGCATTAACGAAGAACAGGAAAAAGATATGGACAATGTCGGCGCTCCAGACTGTGGAATCCTGAAAATAATTATCACGAACAGTGAAGAATTAATTAACTTTGTTTCTGCTTTAAAAAACATGTCGAAAACTGGTTGTTTTGTCGCTACGTGGTCAAAGATAATAAGAAAAGGATTATTTTTTGTATCAGTAAATCACGGTGTACATTTGTAAATATACGTTACGTTAATTGTCGGTAGATCATGGTGTACATTCTTAAATACACGTTACGCCACTTGTTAGTAGCTCTAAGTGTATATTTTAAAATATGTGTTACTCTGCTGTGTCAACCTTTGTTGTTTTGTAGTTCATTCTTTTTGACATGTAATTTTATTAATTATTTGAAGGAATCTTACTATCGAATAAAATTGAGTCATTGGTTGGGGAAAGGTTGGGGAAAGGCTGGGGTGTTGGCACAGGTTGTCATGTGATTTTTCAACAATTTATTTCTTCCTGTTGTATTGTTTCAAATAAGGAACAGAAAAAACACATTCAAAAGCTATACGGTCTACTAAGTGCAACACCCATGTTTTGGTTACTCAAAGAAACAAACAAACAACAAAAACAATAAAAACAACAAAACTACTACTAGTTGATAAATAACAGTTTATTCGTCGCATCCCTGCCGTTATTGTTTAATATAAAGCACAATGTAACGTGTTATTGAGAAACCGCAATAGAAATACATACAAACACATACAGAGAAAAATTAAGAAACAAGGCGATGTTGGCGAGAGGATTTCAATAATTAAAAAAAATATGAATCGTTTAAAAGACTTTGTATATATGTGTGTGTGTGTGTGTGCGTATATGTGTTTAAGTGCGCTCGTGTGTGTGGGCAGAGTATAACAAAATTGTAAATGTTATAAAATCAGGTATGTATAGCTTGAATGAAACAAAACCACTAAAGGACATGCTTAGAGTAAAAAAAAAAACGTAAAGTACCCCCTTCACGCCAAGTGGCGTATAGGGAATATGATGTTAGTGACCATAAATTTTACAGACCTTCGGCGCATGATTTTTTCGGGTAATGTGGTCGGTATTACGCCAGTGCTGCTTTACACTCCCAGAAAAAAATCCAGTACCCATTAAAGGCTGGGTGAACCGAAAGCCGTTGGTTGGGATCGAACCCAACCTCTTGTCCTTTGTAGTCCAGTTCACTAACCATGGAGCTATCGCGTCTCCCACATGCTTAGAGTAACAGAGAAAATAATAGCAATAGATGAAATAAAACTCTCTGGTAGAACAAATCAAAGCTCCATATATTGTATACGAAACACTTTATATCGAACATATATAGGATACTTTATATTCAGCCAAGACAACACGATTCCTGAAATATATTGAAATACTGAATCTACGAAGCAGTATTTGATTTGTAAAGTGAGCTTACTCGCATTGCAATGCTAGCAATTCAAATATATGAATCAACAAAGACAGTCCGCAGCATTGACCCCCGCAATGTTCCAACTGGTTCTGTTTTTACGTTTATTATGCAAAACAGATCAAATGACTGATCGGGAGGGGTCTTCTGTCATAGACAACTGTGCCGCTGTTTTAACTTCACTTTGATGTTCCCACAGAAGCGATTGGATCGGAATTAATTACCGAACGAGTAATCTGAACCCCTTGGGGTAATATGTGTCCCTTTGGTTTTATAGGACAGACGTCAGCAGAGGTCGAGGGAGAGAGAGGTTAGGTTGAGATTGGAGGGATGCAACATGTGGATACTAAAGATAGAATTTTCAAAGATAACGGAAACACAGATGGGGGCTAAGTAAACAGAGTAAAGTGGAGAGAAACACTGATGAAATGCTCAGTAATTAGGCAGGAATCTAGTTCAGTTATAAGTAGGGTGAAGCGTAGATTGTTCCCAATTAATTTGTTCATTGCTAGGATGATACATAGATTGTTCACAGCTAGACAGTATATAGTTGTTTACTAAGTAGGCGGAAACGTAGACTAGTCTTTAGATGACAATTACATAGATTAGTTGTATGTAAGCAGTTAGGCAGATTGGTCGTCAGTAGACAGGTACACAAAATGAGCATAGGGGAAAAAAAGTAAAGTGCCCTCGTCACGCCAAGTGGCGTATAGGGAATATGGTGTTAGTGGCCATAACTTTTACATACCTTCGGCACATGATTTTTGGGGTAATGTGGTCGGTATTACGCCCGTGCCCCTTTACTTTCCCAGAAAAAAAATCCGTACCCATTTTAAGGCTGGGTGAACCCGGAACCCGTCGGTTGTGCTCGAACCCTACCTCTTGTCCTTTGTAGTCCAGTTAAAAAACTACTGAGCTATCGTTCCCAATGAGCATATGTAGGCAGGTATATTGGTGTAGATTGATTGCAAATTTATCCGCAGAAAAAAATTATCATTGGTTAATATACATCTAGATTGGTCCCATGGAGTCAAGTATATAGATTGACTGTAATTTGACATTTTCATACATTCTCAAATTAGTCCCATACAATCTACTACTTTCAGGGAAACTTGTTAGTGGTATAGGAAGGAAAATAAGGAAATGACGTGGGAAGATGAGATAGATCAAGAGTAATTTATTGAAGAAAGAACATGTGGTTAGGGAAAGATCAAGTGCACCTAGGACAGTGACACTGACCGTGAACTTGAACCGCAGAGGTCGTGGTACAATTATCGGTTAAAGCCTAGCTTCACATAATAACAGCTGATGTGTACCTATATCATTGAGCTGTAAATCTTTGTCGCTGAGTCCAATCAAAACAGAAAAAATAAATTCAGCTCACATTTTTGTGGTCCTGCAACCTAATTGATTTAGTAGGAGACAAAGTGGTGCCTTCTGAGAGTGCTCTGAGGAACAAGTAACTACAACTGTGCTTGGGTGAAGTAATTTGAATGTCATGAAAAATATACTAACATCAAAACAAATAACACCAGGGTTAAAACTAAGAATATCAAAATGGTATATCTTCTCAACATTCATGTATGGTGCCGAGATATGGAAATGAGACAAAGAAATCAGAGCACAAAATTTAAGCCTTCGAACTATGGATACATAGAAGAATAGGAAGAATTGAATGGAAATAAAAGAAAACAAACTAAAAAAAAAACAAAATTACAAGAGAACTACTAAACACAATATAAACAAGACAAACAAGACAAATTAGATTTTTGAGGCATGTCAAAAGACACAGCAGCCTGCTAAAATCTTGGAGGGGAAAATACAAGGTAAAAGAGGCAGAGGTAGACCAAGACTAACATGGACGAGTAACATCAAAAGATCGACAAGTCAGCCTATGACAACCTGCACTGTCAAAGCAATAGACAGAGCGGAATGGCGCTCCATGGTAGCCAACCTTCGATGTGGAGACGACACTCAATGATGATTCACCTCTAAAAACGTTTCTCCAACTAACGAGCCAGGTACCAGTATTCTGAAGGTTGTCTTAACTGAACCCAGAACATGTCTCATTACTGCTACAGCGCGCTAAACAGCATGACTAAAGATCGTAAATTCACACAAAAGGGATGGTTCGGAACCTTGGTGGCGACACCTAGAGAAAAGTATCAACACCGTCATGTTCGACTACATATTTCTTTAATAAGAAGAGTGCTGTAGAAGAAAAACACATTTTAGAACGGCGAGAAAAATTGCATATGACGTGTTGTTAGTTCATGGATTCGCTATATCTAATGTTTTATTAGCCACTAGAATGATAAACCCACACGTGAATTAAAATAAACACTAGACATCACAATTTAAAAGTAATGTATATTGATGAATCGTGCAGGATATACATACTAGATAATGCCTTTCCAAAGTGCTGCAATTAAGTTCAAATCTTAAAGTACGTTCCTGCTGCTGTTGATTTGTCTTCAAATATATGTTAGCTCAGCTGTTGACCTTCCACCAAGCCATTGTCTTACGCTGTCTGGTGTAGTGTTCCTACTCCTGCTCGCCCCTACATGCAGTCAATTATAGCTATACAATAATTTGATAACAACAGTTGAACAACAGAAGCGATGGTCATAACCAAAAACAATTTTAATAAATGAGACTTCATGAAAACAAGTAAATAAAATAAAATAACCGGGAGGGAGATAATATGTGCAAGATTATAGAACTTAATAAAGTTATAGAAGGCTTGAAATGTTGGACGAGAGTCTTCACTGATAGAGCTTGTGTTTGTTACCGGGGCGACTCGACTTGTACACGGAAAGTGCTTGAAGCTGGCGTGCACTGACTGCTGGGTAATACCGCCTCGGTCATGTGGTGGATGGAATAACTGATATACTGCTCGTGGCACCATGGAAAGAACATACACCGTTTTTTCTTATTCTTGTAATAGCTTAGCCCCTCGTGGGTGGTACACCGGTGGTCGGATGTACGACGCTCTTTCCTGAATTACTGACCGTGGACTATCTTGTCCTCGAATTTCCTCGACAATCTCTAGCTGCTCGGTCCACCACGTGTACTTTCCGTTGTTAGGGTGGGCTTGTACCGCCTAGCTTATTTCACGTCCATCTTCGTTGTCTTTGGACTGTTGTTCAGACTTAACTACCATACACACACCTCCTTGGGTAAATAATTGCATACACACGTCTCTCTTGGAATAAACGCTGTGTAAACGTTTCATGACATAAAGTCCAACATGACACTTCTGTAACACAAAACAATGCCCTGCGGTTTAAATATCCCCGCTCGGGTAACTACGTAAACTAGCACTTCAGTTCTGATACTTTCTCACATTACCCTCCAGAACCCGCTAGGTCTCTAAGTTCCACCTGTGATCTGACGAGTGTCTGAGACTTCCGTCCTACTGGTCCTAACTATTTACATAGACTATGTCATTTCTACCACCGTAGTTTTCCAAGCTTCTCTCTCTAATCTCCCAGTCTTTTCCTCCTTTACTAGTAGAAACACTCCACCTACTGGTGCTAATTATCACAGAGCTTGTGCTCATGGTTCTAACCAAAGTTCGAACATTTCACCTACTGGCAAAACTATCAACGGAGTGTGTGCTCCCTGATGACCAGCGGGCCTTACGCCCTCGTGGCGTAACCACTCTGCTGACACGTTAGTTCTACGTCTAATCTCCTATCTCGGTCACTCTACAGTCACTTATGTATTTCCCTTTCAACCAATCAACATCTACTTCCTTAATTTCCCATAGAATGGGTTTTCTTCACGTCATCTTATCTATCTTACCTTTACCTTAGTCCCCACCTAACTCTATATGTGTTTATCACTTGCTTTCTTAAACCCGTGAATCACTTCCTACTCCCCTAGAACACAGTTCACTCCGCTATCTCGTGATCGACACTTCTTCACACATCCGGTGTTTGTCACACTCTCTCCATACCATTCCCACACCCTTCATTTCCTTACATTCTTACATTCACTGCTACAAATACGGGGAAGTAGATATGCAGTTTGAATAATTTGTATAGTAACTGAGTAGAAGCAGAAAGTTGCAGAAATAATATGGAGAAAAGATTGCATACAAAGAATCTTCGCCAATGGAAGCTTAACAAAGTCGTTCGGTTCGATATAGATTCAGACCAGTTCATAAGGCAATAAATAAAGGATAATCAGAAAGAAGGAAATATACGGCTTCCAAAGAAATGCAGTTTTACGGAAAAATAATGCGAATACAATGGGCGTATATACAAAATGGCAGTAGATGAGAGGACAATGCTAGTTAGAGAACAGTTGTACCAACAGCAGAGGTAGAACAATTAATATTTATTTGGGCATTTCATTAGAAGGTGAGTGCCCTGTTCTGACATTTGTTGAAACAAAGGGTAGGGGAGTGTAATGTTCTGACATTTGTTGAAACAGGGGGAGTGTAATGTTCTGATATTTGTTGAAACAAAGGGCGGGGGAGTGTAATGTTCTGACATTTGTTGAAACAAAGGGCGGGGGAGTGTAATGTTCTGACACTTGTTAAAGCAAAGGGTGGAGGATGGAAATGTTCTGACATTTCTTGAAGCAAAGGGTGGGGGAGTGTAATGTTCTGACATTTGTTGAAGCAAAGGGTAGAGGAGTGTAATGTTCTGACATTTGTTGAAGCAAAGGGCGGGGGAGTGTAATGTTCTGACATTTGTTGAAGTAAAGTATAGGGGAGTGTAATGTTCTGACATTTGCTGAAGCAAACGACGGGGGAGTGCAATGTTCTGAGATTTGTTGAAGCAAAGGGCGGGGGAGTGTAATGTTATGACATTTGTTGAAGCATAGTGCGGGGGAGTGCAATGTTTTGAGATTTGTTGAAGCAAAGTGCGGGGAAGAATAATGTCCTGACATTTGGTGAAGTAAAGGGCTGTGGAGTGAAATTTTCTGACATTTGTTGAAGTAAAGGTTGGGGGAGTGTAATGTTCTGACATTTATTAAAGCAAAGGACGGGGGAGTGTAATGATATTTGGTGAAGTAAAGGGCTGTGGAGTGTAATGTTCTGTCATTTGTTGAAGGAAAAGAC
Organism: Megaustenia siamemsis; assembly: GCA_032433765.1. NCBI lineage: Eukaryota > Metazoa > Mollusca > Gastropoda > Stylommatophora > Ariophantidae > Megaustenia > Megaustenia siamemsis. The sequence goes on from JAVIAB010000047.1 coordinate 46,872,644, forward strand.
GGGGAAGTGTGATGTTCTGACATTTGTTGAAGTAAAGGTTGGGGGAGTGTAATGTTCTGACATTTGTTGTAGCAAAGGTTGGGGGAGTGTAATGTTCTGACATTTGTTGTAGCAAAGGTTGGGGGAGTGTAATGTTCTGACATTTATTAAAGCAAAGGGCGGGGGAGTGTAATGTTCTGTTATTTGTTGAAGGAAAAGGCGGGGGAGTGTAATATTCTGACATTTGTTGTAGCAGAGGTTGGGGGAGTGTAATGTTCTGACTTTTGTTGTAGCAAAGGTTGGGGGAGTGTAATGTTCTGACATTTGTTGTAGCAAAGGTTGGGGGAGTGTAATGTTCTGACATTTATTAAAGCAAAGGGCGGGGGAGTGTAATGTTGATAATTGGTGAAGTAAAGGGCTGTGGAGTGTAATGTTCTGACATTTGTTGAAGCAAAGGGCTGGGGAGTGTAATATTCTGACGTTTGTTGAAGCAAAGGGCTGGGGAGTGTAATGTTCTGTCATTTGTTGAAGCAAAGGGCGGGGGAGTGTAATGTTCTGACATTTGTTGAAGCAAAGGGCGGGGGAGTGTAATATTCTGACGTTTGTTGAAGCAAAGGGCTGGGGAGTGTAATGTTCTGTCATTTGTTGAAGGAAAAGGCGGGGAAGTGTGATGTTCTGACATTTGTTGAAGTAAAGGTTTGGGGAGTGTAATGTTCTGACATTTGTTGTAGCAAAGGTTGGGGGAGTGTAATGTTCTGACATTTGTTGTAGCAAAGGTTGGGGGAGTGTAATGTTCTGACATTTATTAAAGTAAAGGGCGGGGAGTGTAATGTTCTGTCATTTGTTGAAGGAAAAGGCGGGGGAGTGTAATATTCTGACATTTGTTGTAGCAGAGGTTGGGGGAGTGTAATGTTCTGACATTTGTTGTAGCAAAGGTTGGGGGAGTGTAATGTTCTGACATTTGTTGTAGCAAAGATTGGGGGAGTGTAATGTTCTGACATTTATTAAAGCAAAGGGCGGAGGAGTGTAATGTTGATATTTGGTGAAGTAAAGGGCTGTGGAGTGAAATATTCTGACATTTGTTGAAGCAAAGAGCTGGGGAGTGTAATGTTCTGATATTTGTTGAAGCAAAGGGCGGGGGAGTGTAATGTTCTGATATTTGTTGAAGCAAAGGGCGGGGGAGTGTAATGTTCTGACATTTGTTGAAGCAAAGGGCGGGGGAGTGTAATGTTCTGACATTTGTTGAAGCAAAGGGCGGGGGAGTGTAATGTTCTGACATTTGTTGAAGCAAAGGGCTGGGGAGTGTAATATTCTGACGTTTGTTGAAGCAAAGGGCTGGGGAGTGTAATGTTCTGTCATTTGTTGAAGCAAAGGGCGGGGGAGTGTAATGTTCTGACATTTGTTGAAGCAAAGGGCGGGGGAGTGTAATATTCTGACGTTTGTTGAAGCAAAGGGCTGGGGAGTGTAATGTTCTGTCATTTGTTGAAGGAAAAGGCGGGGAAGTGTGATGTTCTGACATTTGTTGAAGTAAAGGTTGGGGGAGTGTAATGTTCTGACATTTGTTGTAGCAAAGGTTGGGGGAGTGTAATGTTCTGACATTTGTTGTAGCAAAGGTTGGGGGAGTGTAATGTTCTGACATTTATTAAAGCAAAGGGCGGGGGAGTGTAATGTTCTGTCATTTGTTGAAGGAAAAGGCGGGGGAGTGTAATGTTTTGTGATTTGTTGAAGCAAAGTGCGGGGAAGAATAATGTCCTGAAATTTGGTGAAGTAAAGGGCTGTGGAGTGAAATTTTCTGACATTTGTTGAAGTAAAGGTTGGGGGAGTGTAATGTTCTGACATTTATTAAAGCAAAGGGCGGGGAGTGTAATGTTGATATTTGGTGAAGTAAAGGGCTGTGGAGTGAAATATTCTGACATTTGTTGAAGCAAAGAGCTGGGGAGTGTAATGTTCTGATATTTGTTGAAGCAAAGGGCGGGGGAGTGTAATGTTCTGACATTTGTTGAAGCAAAGGGCGGGGGAGTTTAATGTTCTGATATTTGTTGAAGCAAAGGGCGGGGGAGTGTAATGTTCTGATATTTGTTGAAGCAAAGGGCGGGGAGTGTAATGTTCTGACATTTGTTGAAGCAAAGGGCGGGGGAGTGTAATGTTCTGACATTTGTTGAAGCAAAGGGCGGGGGAGTGTAATGTTCTGACATTTGTTGAAGCAAAGGGCGGGGGAGTGTAATGTTCTGACATTTGTTGAAGCAAAGGGCGGGGGAGTGTAATGTTCTGATATTTGTTGAAGCAAAGGGCGGGGGAGTGTAATGTTCTGACATTTGTTGAAGCAAAGGGCGGGGGAGTGTAATGTTCTGACATTTGTGGAAGCAAAGGGCGGGGGAGTGTAATGTTCTGATATTTGTTGAAGCAAAGGGCGGGGGAGTGTAATGTTCTGATTTTTGTTGAAGCAAAGGGCGGGGGAGTGTAATGTTCTGACATTTGTTGAAGCAAAGGGCGGGGGAGTGTAATGTTCTGACATTTGCTGAAGCAAAGGGCGGGGGAGTGTAATGTTCTGATATTTGCTGAAGCAAAGGGCGGGGGAGTGTAATGTTCTGATATTTGCTGAAGCAAAGGGCGGGGGAGTGTAATGTTCTGACATTTGTTGAAGCAAAGGGCGGGGTAGTGTAATGTTCTGATATTTGCTGAAGCAAACGGTGTGGAGTCTACATTTCCATTTCTTCTAAATAAAGCGTACAGTTCTATATAATTTAAGCACGAACAGCATTAGTTATTTACAGAGTGACATCATTTTGTTTCAAATCAACAACAAATTAATGCACTTTAGAGTTGTTTGTAATTACAATTACCACCCACGTATTTTATTTTATTATTATATTTATATTTATTATTTTAATACACGAATTATTTATTTCAAATTAAATGGGATTTAAATAATTGTGTATGAACACAAATATTATATTTAAGCTTATCCGTAGCACGGGTAAGCTCAAGTAAGCTTTTGAGATAGGAAAACAGAATGTTAATCCCATTGTTAACAAAGCACACACAAGAAACCGAATTATGATCTAGCTATGCTATAATTATTGAAAGTAGCTTGCCAATATCGAATCTGATTTAAGCTTCTGAAAAGTTCTTTAATATTATTATTGTTAAATTTTTAACTGCGCAAATACTTTTTTAATATTTTAAAACTATTTTTTTTTTATTTAGAGTGATTATAACCGAGTGTGTTGGGCCGAAAAGTGCAAATAAAAAATTGATGGAAGATGTCATATTAACGAAGCAAGTACTGGGTGACTGGCGGAGGCAGATATGTCTAGAATCTTCTTTTGGTTTTACAAAAGGAGTATAGTCAAAAATATTACAAATAACCAGTCTTGCAATACTATTAGGCAGCACTTAAGTTCCTTCGAAGAAATCAAATGATCTATTTCTTTCTAGACTTGACATTAGACAAACATGTTTCTCCATAGCTTTTAGTCTCTTTAATTATTTATCAATTCAGCTGTTGACTTTCTACAACGCAATTTTTCTTAAGTTGTCTGGTGTATTCTGTCTTTATTTCCTCAACTCTAGTTGTTTGCATTTGTAATGCACCAAAACAGACAACAAGGAAAGTATGGAGACACACTGGTCATAACAATTAAAGTGGGAAGACACACTGGTCATAACAATTAAAGTGGGAAGACACACTGATCATAACAATTAAAGTGGGAAGACACACTGGTCATAACAATTAAAGTGGGAAGACACACTGATCATAACAATTAAAGTGGGAAGACACACTGATCATAACAATTAAAGCGGGAAGACACACTGGTCATAACAATTGAAGTGGGAAGACACACTGGTCATATCAATTAAAGTAGGAAGACACACTGATCATAACAATTAAAGTAGGAAGACACACTGATCATAACAATTAAAGTAAGAAGACACACTGATCATAACAATTAAAGTAAGAAGACACACTGACCATAACAATTACATTAGAGTGAAAACTGGTAACACCAAGAAAATGACTTTAATCTTTAGCTTTAAAAAAAATATATAATATATGACATTTAGAAGTAAATCTGCTCTGTTACCTGTAAGCGTTTCATTTAATGTTATCCTACATCTTTAGACATCGTCAAGCATAGTTTCTATTGAGAATCTTTAAGAAACATTCTTCTTTATTATTGTAAAAATCTTTTTAAAAGTGGTTATCTTTACTAATGTAGACATGTTGGTCAATAACAGAAATTATAAGTAATTGTCGAGATCAAAAGTTATGGAGAAACATGATCACCTCCGTCAGTAGGCATGGTACTTGATGATGAATTAAGCACCTTTAAATAGAACTTTTAAAAAATGTTCTGTCTTCAGAATGTGGAGATTGTACAGAAATGTTCTCTCTCCAGAATGTAGAGATTGTATAGAAATGTTCTCTCTCCAGAATGTGGAGATTGTAAAGAAATGTTCTCTCTCCAGAATGTAGAGATTGTACAGAAATGTTCTCTCTCCAGAATGTAGACATTGTAAAGAAATGTTCTCTCTAGAATGTAGAGATTGTAAAGAAATGTTCTCTCTCCAGAATGTAGAGATTGTAAAGAAATGTTCTCCCTCCAGAATGTGGAGATTGTACAGATATGTTCTCTATCCAGAATGTGGAGATTGTACAGATATGTTCTCTATCCAGAATGTGGAGATTGTAAAGAAATGTTCTCTCTCCAGTATGTAGAGATTGTAAAGAAATGTCCTCTCTCCATAATGTAGAGATTGTAAAGAAATGTTCTCTCTCCAGAATGTGGAGATTGTAAAGAAATGTTCTCTCTCCAGAATGTAGAGATTGCAAAGAAATGTTCTCTCTCCAGAATGTGGAGATTGTAAAGAAATGTTCTCTCTCCATAATGTAGAGATTGTAAAGAAATGTCCTCTCTCCATAATGTAGAGATTGTAAAGAAATGTCCTCTCTCCATAATGTAGAGATTGTAAAGAAATGTTCTCTCTCCATAATGTAGAGATTGTAAAGAAATGTTCTCTCTCCATAATGTAGAGATTGTAAAGAAATGTTCTCTCTCCAGAATGTAGAGATTGTAAACAAATGTCCTCTCTCCATAATGTAGAGATTGTAAAGAAATGTTCTCTCTCCAGAATGTGGAGATTGTAAAGAAATGTTCTCTCTCCAGAATGTAGAGATTGCAAAGAAATGTTCTCTCTCCAGAATGTGGAGATTGTAAAGAAATGTTCTCTCTCCAGAATGTAGAGATTGTAAAGAAATGTTCTCTCTCCAGAATGTAAAGATTGTAAAGAAATGTTCTCTCTCCAGAATGTAAAGATTGTAAAGAAATGTTCTCTCTCCAGAATAAAGAGATAGTAAAGAAATGTTCTCTCTCCAGAATGTAGAGATTGTAAAGAAATGCTTCTCTTCTCCAGAATATAGAGATTGTAAAGGAATGTTCTCTCTCCAGAATGTAGACATTGTAAAGGAATGTTCTCTCTCCAGAATGTAGAGATTGTAAAGAAATGTTCTCTCTCCAGAATGTGGAGATTGTAAAGAAATGTTCTCTCTCCAGAATGTAGAGATTGTAAAGAAATGTTCTCTCTCCAGAATGTAAAGATTGTAAAGAAATGTTCTCTCTCCAGAATGTAAAGATTGTAAAGAAATGTTCTCTCTCCAGAATAAAGAGATAGTAAAGAAATTTTCTCTCTCCAGAATGTAGAGATTGTACAGAAATGTTCTCTCTCCAGAATGTAGACATTGTAAAGAAATGTTCTCTCTAGAATGTAGAGATTGTAAAGAAATGTTCTCTTTCCAGAATGTGGAGATTGTACAGATATGTTCTCTATCCAGAATGTGGAGATTGTACAGATATGTTCTCTATCCAGAATGTGGAGATTGTAAAGAAATGTTCTCTCTCCAGTATGTAGAGATTGTAAAGAAATGTCCTCTCTCCATAATGTAGAGATTGTAAAGAAATGTTCTCTCTCCAGAATGTGGAGATTGTAAAGAAATTTTCTCTCTCCAGAATGTAAAGATTGTAAAGAAATGTTCTCTCTCCAGAATAAAGAGATAGAAAAGAAATGTTCTCTCTCCAGAATGTAGAGATTGTAAAGAAATGCTTCTCTTCTCCAGAATATAGAGATTGTAAAGGAATGTTCTCTCTCCAGAATGTAGACATTGTAAAGGAATGTTCTCTCTCCAGAATGTAGAGATTGTAAAGAAATGTTTTCTCTCCATAATGTAGAGATTGTAAAGAAATGTTCTCTCTCCAGAATGTAGAGATTGTAAAGAAATGTTCTCTCTCCAGAATGTAAAGATTGTAAAGAAATGTTCTCTCTCCAGAATGTAAAGATTGTAAAGAAATGTTCTCTCTCCAGAATGTAGAGATTGTAAAGAAATGTTCTCTCTCCAGAATGTAAAGATTGTAAAGAAATGTTCTCTCTCCAGAATGTAAAGATTGTAAAGAAATGTTCTCTCTCCAGAATAAAGAGATTGTAAAGAAATGTTCTCTCTCCAGAATGTAGAGATTGTAAAGAAATGCTTCTCTTCTCCAGAATATAGAGATTGTAAAGGAATGTTCTCTCTCCAGAATGTAGACATTGTAAAGGAATGTTTTCTCTCCAGAATGTAGAGATTGTAAAGAAATGTTCTCTCTCCAGAATGTAGAGATTGTAAAGGAATGTTCTCTCTCCAGAATGTAGAGATTGTAAAGAAATGTTCTCTCTCCAGAATGTAAAGATTGTAAAGAAATGTTCTCTCTCCAGAATGTAAAGATTGTAAAGAAATGTTCTCTCTCCAGAATAAAGAGATAGTAAAGAAATGTTCTCTCTCCAGAATGTAGAGATTGTACAGAAATGTTCTCTCTCCAGAATGTAGAGATTGTAAAGAAATGTTCTCTCTAGAATGTAGAGATTGTAAAGAAATGTTCTCTCTCCAGAATGTGGAGATTGTAAAGATATGTTCTCTCTCCAGAATGTGGAGATTGTACAGATATGTTCTCTATCCAGAATGTGGAGATTGTAAAGAAATGTTCTCTCTCCAGTATGTAGAGATTGTAAAGAAATGTCCTCTCTCCATAATGTAGAGATTGTAAAGAAATGTTCTCTCTCCAGAATGTAGAGATTGCAAAGAAATGTTCTCTCTCCAGAATGTGGAGATTGTAAAGAAATGTTCTCTCTCCAAATGTAGAGATTGTAAAGAAATGTTCTCTCTCCATAATGTAGAGATTGTAAAGAAATGTCCTCTCTCCATAATGTAGAGATTGTAAAGAAATGTTCTCTCTCCAGAATGTAGAGATTGTAAAGAAATGTTCTCTCTCCATAATGTAGAGATTGTAAAGAAATGTTCTCTCTCCATAATGTAGAGATTGTAAAGAAATGTTCTCTCTCCAGAATGTAGAGATTGTAAAGAAATGTTTTCTCTCCATAATGTAGAGATTGTAAAGAAATGTTCTCTCTCCAGAATGTGGAGATTGTAAAGAAATGTTCTCTCTCCAGAATGTAGAGATTGTAAAGAAATGTTCTCTCTCCAGAATGTGGAGATTGTAAAGTAATGTTCTCTCTCCAGAATGTAGAGATTGTAAAGAAATGTTCTCTCTCCAGAATGTAAAGATTGTAAAGAAATGTTCTCTCTCCAGAATGTAAAGATTGTAAAGAAATGTTCTCTCTCCAGAATAAAGAGATAGTAAAGAAATGTTCTCTCTCCAGAATGTAGAGATTGTAAAGAAATGCTTCTCTTCTCCAGAATATTTAGATTGTAAAGGAATGTTCTCTCTCCAGAATGTAGACATTGTAAAGGAATGTTCTCTCTCCAGAATGTGAGATTGTAAAGAAATGTTCTCTCTCCAGAATGTGGAGATTGTAAAGAAATGTTCTCTCTCCAGAATGTAGAGATTGTAAAGAAATGTTCTCTCTCCAGAATGTAGAGATTGTAAAGAAATGTTCTCTCTCCAGAATGTAAAGATTGTAAAGAAATGTTCTCTCTCCAGAATGTGGAGATTGTAAAGAAATGTTCTCTCTCCAGAATGTAGAGATTGTAAAGAAATGTTCTCTCTCCAGAATGTGGAGATTGTAAAGAAATGTTCTCTCTCCAGAATGTAGAGATTGTAAAGAAATGTTCTCTCTCCAGAATGTAAAGATTGTAAAGAAATGTTCTCTCTCCAGAATGTAAAGATTGTAAAGAAATGTTCTCTCTCCAGAATAAAGAGATAGTAAAGAAATGTTCTCTCTCCAGAATGTAGAGATTGTAAAGAAATGTTCTCTCTCCAGAATGTAGAGATTGTAAAGGAATGTTCTCTCTCCAGAATGTAGACATTGTAAAGAAATGTTCTCTCTCCAGAATAAAGAGATTGTAAAGAAATGTTCTCTCTCCAGAATGTAGAGATTGTACAGAAATGTTCTCTCTCCAGAATGTAGACATTGTAAAGAAATGTTCTCTCTAGAATGTAGAGATTGTAAAGAAATGTTCTCTCTCCAGAATGTGGAGATTGTAAAGATATGTTCTCTCTCCAGAATGTGGAGATTGTACAGATATGTTCTCTATCCAGAATGTGGAGATTGTAAAGATATGTTCTCTCTCCAGAATGTGGAGATTGTAAAGAAATGTTCTCTCTCCAGTATGTAGAGATTGTAAAGAAATGTCCTCTCTCCATAATGTAGAGATTGTAAAGAAATGTTCTCTCTCCAGAATGTGGAGATTGTAAAGAAATGTTCTCTCTCCAGAATGTAAAGATTGTAAAGAAATGTTCTCTCTCCAGAATAAAGAGATTGTAAAGAAATGTTCTCTCTCCAGAATGTAGAGATTGTAAAGAAATGCTTCTCTTCTCCAGAATATAGAGATTGTAAAGGAATGTTCTCTCTCCAGAATGTAGACATTGTAAAGGAATGTTCTCTCTCCAGAATGTAGAGATTGTAAAGAAATGTTTTCTCTCCAGAATGTAGAGATTGTAAAGAAATGTTCTCTCTCCAGAATGTAGAGATTGTAAAGAAATGTTCTCTCTCCAGAATGTAAAGATTGTAAAGAAATGTTCTCTCTCCAGAATGTAAAGATTGTAAAGAAATGTTCTCTCTCCAGAATGTAGAGATTGTAAAGAAATGTTCTCTCTCCAGAATGTAAAGATTGTAAAGAAATGTTCTCTCTCCAGAATGTAAAGATTGTAAAGAAATGTTCTCTCTCCAGAATAAAGAGATTGTAAAGAAATGTTCTCTCTCCAGAATGTAGAGATTGTAAAGAAATGCTTCTCTTCTCCAGAATATAGAGATTGTAAAGGAATGTTCTCTCTCCAGAATGTAGACATTGTAAAGGAATGTTCTCTCTCCAGAATGTAGAGATTGTAAAGAAATGCTTCTCTTCACCAGAATATAGAGATTGTAAAGGAATGTTCTCTCTCCAGAATGTAGACATTGTAAAGAAATGTTCTCTCTCCAGAATGTAAAGATTGTAAAGAAATGTTCTCTCTCCAGAATGTAAAGATTGTAAAGAAATGTTCTCTCTCCAGAATAAAGAGATAGTAAAGAAATGTTCTCTCTCCAGAATGTAGAGATTGTACAGAAATGTTCTCTCTCCAGAATGTAGACATTGTAAAGAAATGTTCTCTCTAGAATGTAGAGATTGTAAAGAAATGTTCTCTCTCCAGAATGTGGAGATTGTACAGATATGTTCTCTATCCAGAATGTGGAGATTGTACAGATATGTTCTCTATCCAGAATGTGGAGATTGTAAAGAAATGTTCTCTCTCCAGTATGTAGAGATTGTAAAGAAATGTCCTCTCTCCATAATGTAGAGATTGTAAAGAAATGTTCTCTCTCCAGAATGTAGAGATTGCAAAGAAATGTTCTCTCTCCAGAATGTGGAGATTGTAAAGTAATGTTCTCTCTCCATAATGTAGAGATTGTAAAGAAATGTTCTCTCTCCATAATGTAGAGATTGTAAAGAAATGTCCTCTCTCCATAATGTAGAGGTTGTAAAGAAATGTCCTCTCTCCATAATGTAGAGATTGTAAAGAAATGTTCTCTCTCCATAATGTAGAGATTGTAAAGAAATGTTCTCTCTCCATAATGTAGAGATTGTAAAGAAATGTCCTCTCTCCAGAATGTAGAGATTGTAAAGAAATGTGTTTCTCTCCATAATGTAGAGATTGTAAAGAAATGTTCTCTCTCCAGAATGTGGAGATTGTAAAGAAATGTTCTCTCTCCAGAATGTAGAGATTGCAAAGAAATGTTCTCTCTCCAGAATGTGGAGATTGTAAAGAAATGTTCTCTCTCCAGAATGTAGAGATTGTAAAGAAATGTTCTCTCTCCAGAATGTAAAGATTGTAAAGAAATGTTCTCTCTCCAGAATGTAAAGATTGTAAAGAAATGTTCTCTCTCCAGAATAAAGAGATAGTAAAGAAATGTTCTCTCTCCAGAATGTAGAGATTGTAAAGAAATGCTTCTCTTCTCCAGAATATAGAGATTGTAAAGGAATGTTCTCTCTCCAGAATGTAGACATTGTAAAGGAATGTTCTCTCTCCAGAATGTGAGATTGTAAAGAAATGTTCTCTCTCCAGAATGTGGAGATTGTAAAGAAATGTTCTCTCTCCAGAATGTAGAGATTGTAAAGAAATGTTCTCTCTCCAGAATGTAGAGATTGTAAAGAAATGTTCTCTCTCCAGAATGTAAAGATTGTAAAGAAATGTTCTCTCTCCAGAATGTGGAGATTGTAAAGAAATGTTCTCTCTCCAGAATGTAGAGATTGCAAAGAAATGTTCTCTCTCCAGAATGTGGAGATTGTAAAGAAATGTTCTCTCTCCAGAATGTAGAGATTGTAAAGAAATGTTCTCTCTCCAGAATGTAAAGATTGTAAAGAAATGTTCTCTCTCCAGAATGTAAAGATTGTAAAGAAATGTTCTCTCTCCAGAATAAAGAGATAGTAAAGAAATGTTCTCTCTCCAGAATGTAGAGATTGTAAAGAAATGCTTCTCTTCTCCAGAATATAGAGATTGTAAAGGAATGTTCTCTCTCCAGAATGTAGACATTGTAAAGGAATGTTCTCTCTCCAGAATAAAGAGATAGTAAAGAAATGTTCTCTCTCCAGAATGTAGAGATTGTACAGAAATGTTCTCTCTCCAGAATGTAGACATTGTAAAGAAATGTTCTCTCTAGAATGTAGAGATTGTAAATAAATGTTCTCTCTCCAGAATGTGGAGATTGTACAGATATGTTCTCTATCCAGAATGAGGAGATTGTACAGATATGTTCTCTATCCAGAATGTGGAGATTGTAAAGAAATGTCCTCTCTCCATAATGTAGAGATTGTAAAGAAATGTTCTCTCTCCAGAATGTGGAGATTGTAAAGAAATGTTCTCTCTCCAGAATGTAGAGATTGCAAAGAAATGTTCTCTCTCCAGAATGTGGAGATTGTAAAGTAATGTTCTCTCTCCATAATGTAGAGATTGTAAAGAAATGTTCTCTCTCCATAATGTAGAGATTGTAAAGAAATGTCCTCTCTCCATAATGTAGAGATTGTAAAGAAATGTCCTCTCTCCATAATGTAGAGATTGTAAAGAAATGTTCTCTCTCCATAATGTAGAGATTGTAAAGAAATGTTCTCTCTCCAGAATGTGGAGATTGTAAAGAAATGTTCTCTCTCCAGAATGTAGAGATTGTAAAGAAATGCTTCTCTCTCCAGAATATAGAGATTGTAAAGAATGTTTCTCTCCAGAATGTAGACATTGTAAAGGAATGTTCTCTCTCCAGAATGTAGAGATTGTAAAGAAATGCTTCTCTTCTCCTGAATATAGAGATTGTAAAGGAATGTTCTCTCTCCAGAATGTAGACATTGTAAAGAAATGTTCTCTCTCCAGAATGTAAAGATTGTAAAGAAATGTTCTCTCTCCAGAATGTAAAGATTGTAAAGAAATGTTCTCTCTCCAGAATAAAGAGATAGTAAAGAAATGTTCTCTCTCCAGAATGTAGACATTGTACAGAAATGTTCTCTCTCCAGAATGTAGACATTGTAAAGAAATGTTCTCTCTAGAATGTAGAGATTGTAAAGAAATGTTCTCTCTCCAGAATGTGGAGATTGTACAGATATGTTCTCTATCCAGAATGTGGAGATTGTACAGATATGTTCTCTATCCAGAATGTGGAGATTGTAAAGAAATGTTCTCTCTCCAGTATGTAGAGATTGTAAAGAAATGTCCTCTCTCCATAATGTAGAGATTGTAAAGAAATGTTCTCTCTCCAGAATGTGGAGATTGCAAAGAAATGTTCTCTCTCCAGAATGTGGAGATTGTAAAGTAATGTTCTCTCTCCATAATGTAGAGATTGTAAAGAAATGTTCTCTCTCCATAATGTAGAGATTGTAAAGAAATGTCCTCTCTCCATAATGTAGAGGTTGTAAAGAAATGTCCTCTCTCCATAATGTAGATATTGTAAAGAAATGTTCTCTCTCCATAATGTAGAGATTGTAAAGAAATGTTCTCTCTCCATAATGTAGAGATTGTAAAGAAATGTTCTCTCTCCAGAATGTAGAGATTGTAAAGAAATGTGTTTCTCTCCATAATGTAGAGATTGTAAAGAAATGTTCTCTCTCCATAATGTGGAGATTGTAAAGAAATGTTCTCTCTCCAGAATGTAGAGATTGTAAAGAAATGTTCTCTCTCCAGAATGTGGAGATTGTAAAGAAATGTTCTCTCTCCAGAATGTAGAGATTGTAAAGAAATGTTCTCTCTCCAGAATGTAAAGATTGTAAAGAAATGTTCTCTCTCCAGAATGTGGAGATTGTAAAGAAATGTTCTCTCTCCAGAATGTAAAGATTGTAAAGAAATGTTCTCTCTCCAGAATAAAGAGATTGTAAAGAAATGTTCTCTCTCCAGAATGTAGAGATTGTAAAGAAATGCTTCTCTTCTCCAGAATATAGAGATTGTAAAGAAATGTTCTCTCTCCAGAATGTAGACATTGTAAAGAAATGTTCTCTCTCCAGAATGTAGAGATTGTAAAGAAATGTTTTCTCTCCATAATGTAGAGATTGTAAAGAAATGTTCTCTCTCCAGAATGTAGAGATTGTAAAGAAATGTTCTCTCTCCAGAATGTAAAGATTGTAAAGAAATGTTCTCTCTCCAGAATGTAAAGATTGTAAAGAAATGTTCTCTCTCCAGAATGTAGAGATTGTAAAGAAATGTTCTCTCTCCAGAATGTAAAGATTGTAAAGAAATGTTCTCTCTCCAGAATGTAAAGATTGTAAAGAAATGTTCTCTCTCCAGAATAAAGAGATTGTAAAGAAATGTTCTCTCTCCAGAATGTAGAGATTGTAAAGAAATGTTCTCTTCTCCAGAATGTAGAGATTGTAAAGGAATGTTCTCTCTCCAGAATGTAGACATTGTAAAGGAATGTTTTCTCTCCAGAATGTAGAGATTGTAAAGAAATGCTTCTCTTCACCAGAATATAGAGATTGTAAAGGAATGTTCTCTCTCCAGAATGTAGACATTGTAAAGAAATGTTCTCTCTCCAGAATGTAAAGATTGTAAAGAAATGTTCTCTCTCCAGAATGTAAAGATTGTAAAGAAATGTTCTCTCTCCAGAATAAAGAGATAGTAAAGAAATGTTCTCTCTCCAGAATGTAGAGATTGTACAGAAATGTTCTCTCTCCAGAATGTAGACATTGTAAAGAAATGTTCTCTCTAGAATGTAGAGATTGTAAAGAAATGTTCTCTCTCCAGAATGTGGAGATTGTACAGATATGTTCTCTATCCAGAATGTGGAGATTGTACAGATATGTTCTCTATCCAGAATGTGGAGATTGTAAAGAAATGTTCTCTCTCCAGTATGTAGAGATTGTAAAGAAATGTCCTCTCTCCATAATGTAGAGATTGTAAAGAAATGTTCTCTCTCCAGAATGTAGAGATTGCAAAGAAATGTTCTCTCTCCAGAATGTGGAGATTGTAAAGTAATGTTCTCTCTCCATAATGTAGAGATTGTAAAGAAATGTTCTCTCTCCATAATGTAGAGATTGTAAAGAAATGTCCTCTCTCCATAATGTAGAGATTGTAAAGAAATGTTCTCTCTCCATAATGTAGAGATTGTAAAGAAATGTTCTCTCTCCATAATGTAGAGATTGTAAAGAAATGTTCTCTCTCCATAATGTAGAGATTGTAAAGAAATGTCCTCTCTCCAGAATGTAGAGATTGTAAAGAAATGTGTTTCTCTCCATAATGTAGAGATTGTAAAGAAATGTTCTCTCTCCAGAATGTGGAGATTGTAAAGAAATGTTCTCTCTCCAGAATGTAGAGATTGCAAAGAAATGTTCTCTCTCCAGAATGTGGAGATTGTAAAGTAATGTTCTCTCTCCAGAATGTAGAGATTGTAAAGAAATGTTCTCTCTCCAGAATGTAAAGATTGTAAAGAAATGTTCTCTCTCCAGAATGTAAAGATTGTAAAGAAATGTTCTCTCTCCAGAATAAAGAGATAGTAAAGAAATGTTCTCTCTCCAGAATGTAGAGATTGTAAAGAAATGCTTCTCTTCTCCAGAATATAGAGATTGTAAAGGAATGTTCTCTCTCCAGAATGTAGACATTGTAAAGGAATGTTCTCTCTCCAGAATGTGAGATTGTAAAGAAATGTTCTCTCTCCAGAATGTGGAGATTGTAAAGAAATGTTCTCTCTCCAGAATGTAGAGATTGTAAAGAAATGTTCTCTCTCCAGAATGTAGAGATTGTAAAGAAATGTTCTCTCTCCAGAATGTAAAGATTGTAAAGAAATGTTCTCTCTCCAGAATGTGGAGATTGTAAAGAAATGTTCTCTCTCCAGAATGTAGAGATTGCAAAGAAATGTTCTCTCTCCAGAATGTGGAGATTGTAAAGAAATGTTCTCTCTCCAGAATGTAGAGATTGTAAAGAAATGTTCTCTCTCCAGAATGTAAAGATTGTAAAGAAATGTTCTCTCTCCAGAATGTAAAGATTGTAAAGAAATGTTCTCTCTCCAGAATAAAGAGATAGTAAAGAAATGTTCTCTCTCCAGAATGTAGAGATTGTAAAGAAATGCTTCTCTCTCCAGAATATAGAGATTGTAAAGGAATGTTCTCTCTCCAGAATGTAGACATTGTAAAGGAATGTTCTCTCTCCAGAATAAAGAGATAGTAAAGAAATGTTCTCTCTCCAGAATGTAGAGATTGTACAGAAATGTTCTCTCTCCAGAATGTAGACATTGTAAAGAAATGTTCTCTCTAGAATGTAGAGATTGTAAAGAAATGTTCTCTCTCCAGAATGTGGAGATTGTACAGATATGTTCTCTATCCAGAATGAGGAGATTGTACAGATATGTTCTCTATCCAGAATGTGGAGATTGTAAAGAAATGTCCTCTCTCCATAATGTAGAGATTGTAAAGAAATGTTCTCTCTCCAGAATGTGGAGATTGTAAAGAAATGTTCTCTCTCCAGAATGTAGAGATTGCAAAGAAATGTTCTCTCTCCAGAATGTGGAGATTGTAAAGTAATGTTCTCTCTCCATAATGTAGAGATTGTAAAGAAATGTTCTCTCTCCATAATGTAGAGATTGTAAAGAAATGTCCTCTCTCCATAATGTAGAGATTGTAAAGAAATGTCCTCTCTCCATAATGTAGAGATTGTAAAGAAATGTTCTCTCTCCATAATGTAGAGATTGTAAAGAAATGTTCTCTCTCCAGAATGTGGAGATTGTAAAGAAATGTTCTCTCTCCAGAATGTAGAGATTGTAAAGAAATGCTTCTCTTCACCAGAATATAGAGATTGTAAAGGAATGTTTTCTCTCCAGAATGTAGACATTGTAAAGGAATGTTCTCTCTCCAGAATGTAGAGATTGTAAAGAAATGCTTCTCTTCTCCTGAATATAGAGATTGTGAAGGAATGTTCTCTCTCCAGAATGTAGACATTGTAAAGAAATGTTCTCTCTCCAGAATGTAAAGATTGTAAAGAAATGTTCTCTCTCCAGAATGTAAAGATTGTAAAGAAATGTTCTCTCTCCAGAATAAAGAGATAGTAAAGAAATGTTCTCTCTCCAGAATGTAGACATTGTACAGAAATGTTCTCTCTCCAGAATGTAGACATTGTAAAGAAATGTTCTCTCTAGAATGTAGAGATTGTAAAGAAATGTTCTCTCTCCAGAATGTGGAGATTGTACAGATATGTTCTCTATCCAGAATGTGGAGATTGTACAGATATGTTCTCTATCCAGAATGTGGAGATTGTAAAGAAATGTTCTCTCTCCAGTATGTAGAGATTGTAAAGAAATGTCCTCTCTCCATAATGTAGAGATTGTAAAGAAATGTTCTCTCTCCAGAATGTGGAGATTGCAAAGAAATGTTCTCTCTCCAGAATGTGGAGATTGTAAAGTAATGTTCTCTCTCCATAATGTAGAGATTGTAAAGAAATGTTCTCTCTCCATAATGTAGAGATTGTAAAGAAATGTCCTCTCTCCATAATGTAGAGGTTGTAAAGAAATGTCCTCTCTCCATAATGTAGATATTGTAAAGAAATGTTCTCTCTCCATAATGTAGAGATTGTAAAGAAATGTTCTCTCTCCATAATGTAGAGATTGTAAAGAAATGTTCTCTCTCCAGAATGTAGAGATTGTAAAGAAATGTGTTTCTCTCCATAATGTAGAGATTGTAAAGAAATGTTCTCTCTCCAGAATGTGGAGATTGTAAAGAAATGTTCTCTCTCCAGAATGTAGAGATTGCAAAGAAATGTTCTCTCTCCAGAATGTGGAGATTGTAAAGAAATGTTCTCTCTCCAGAATGTAGAGATTGTAAAGAAATGTTCTCTCTCCAGAATGTAAAGATTGTAAAGAAATGTTCTCTCTCCAGAATGTAAAGATTGTAAAGAAATGTTCTCTCTCCAGAATAAAGAGATAGTAAAGAAATGTTCTCTCTCCAGAATGTAGAGATTGTAAAGAAATGCTTCTCTTCTCCAGAATATAGAGATTGTAAAGGAATGTTCTCTCTCCAGAATGTAGACATTGTAAAAGAATGTTCTCTCTCCAGAATGTGGAGATTGTAAAGAAATGTTCTCTCTCCAGAATGTAGAGATTGTAAAGAAATGTTCTCTCTCCAGAATGTAAAGATTGTAAAGAAATGTTCTCTCTCCAGAATGTAAAGATTGTAAAGAAATGTTCTCTCTCCAGAATGTGGAGATTGTAAAGAAATGTTCTCTCTCCAGAATGTAGAGATTGCAAAGAAATGTTCTCTCTCCAGAATGTGGAGATTGTAAAGAAATGTTCTCTCTCCAGAATGTAGAGATTGTAAAGAAATGTTCTCTCTCCAGAATGTAAAGATTGTAAAGAAATGTTCTCTCTCCAGAATGTAAAGATTGTAAAGAAATGTTCTCTCTCCAGAATAAAGAGATAGTAAAGAAATGTTCTCTCTCCAGAATGTAGAGATTGTAAAGAAATGCTTCTCTTCTCCAGAATATAGAGATTGTAAAGGAATGTTCTCTCTCCAGAATGTAGACATTGTAAAGGAATGTTCTCTCTCCAGAATAAAGAGATAGTAAAGAAATGTTCTCTCTCCAGAATGTAGAGATTGTACAGAAATGTTCTCTCTCC
The DNA here is from genome assembly GCA_032433765.1 of Megaustenia siamemsis. Lineage (NCBI taxonomy): Eukaryota > Metazoa > Mollusca > Gastropoda > Stylommatophora > Ariophantidae > Megaustenia > Megaustenia siamemsis. Next base: position 46,890,161 of record JAVIAB010000047.1, read on the forward strand.
AGAATGTAGACATTGTAAAGAAATGTTCTCTCTAGAATGTAGAGATTGTAAAGAAATGTTCTCTCTCCAGAATGTGGAGATTGTACAGATATGTTCTCTATCCAGAATGTGGAGATTGTACAGACATGTTCTCTATCCAGAATGTGGAGATTGTAAAGAAATGTCCTCTCTCCATAATGTAGAGATTGTAAAGAAATGTTCTCTCTCCAGAATGTGGAGATTGTAAAGAAATGTTCTCTCTCCAGAATGTAGAGATTGCAAAGAAATGTTCTCTCTCCAGAATGTGGAGATTGTAAAGTAATGTTCTCTCTCCATAATGTAGAGATTGTAAAGAAATGTTCTCTCTCCATAATGTAGAGATTGTAAAGAAATGTCCTCTCTCCATAATGTAGAGATTGTAAAGAAATGTCCTCTCTCCATAATGTAGAGATTGTAAAGAAATGTTCTCTCTACATAATGTAGAGATTGTAAAGAAATGTTCTCTCTCCAGAATGTGGAGATTGTAAAGAAAAGTTCTCTCTCCAGAATGTAGAGATTGTAAAGAAATGCTTCTCTTCTCCAGAATATAGAGATTGTAAAGGAATGTTCTCTCTCCAGAATGTAGACATTGTAAAGGAATGTTCTCTCTCCAGAATGTAGAGATTGTAAAGAAATGCTTCTCTTCTCCAGAATATAGAGATTGTAAAGGAATGTTCTCTCTCCAGAATGTAGACATTGTAAAGAAATGTTCTCTCTCCAGAATGTAAAGATTGTAAAGAAATGTTCTCTCTCCAGAATGTAAAGATTGTAAAGAAATGTTCTCTCTCCAGAATAAAGAGATAGTAAAGAAATGTTCTCTCTCCAGAATGTAGACATTGTACAGAAATGTTCTCTCTCCAGAATGTAGACATTGTAAAGAAATGTTCTCTCTAGAATGTAGAGATTGTAAAGAAATGTTCTCTCTCCAGAATGTGGAGATTGTACAGATATGTTCTCTATCCAGAATGTGGAGATTGTACAGATATGTTCTCTATCCAGAATGTGGAGATTGTAAAGAAATGTTCTCTCTCCAGTATGTAGAGATTGTAAAGAAATGTCCTCTCTCCATAATGTAGAGATTGTAAAGAAATGTTCTCTCTCCAGAATGTAGAGATTGCAAAGAAATGTTCTCTCTCCAGAATGTGGAGATTGTAAAGTAATGTTCTCTCTCCATAATGTAGAGATTGTAAAGAAATGTTCTCTCTCCATAATGTAGAGATTGTAAAGAAATGTCCTCTCTCCATAATGTAGAGGTTGTAAAGAAATGTCCTCTCTCCATAATGTAGATATTGTAAAGAAATGTTCTCTCTCCATAATGTAGAGATTGTAAAGAAATGTTCTCTCTCCATAATGTAGAGATTGTAAAGAAATGTTCTCTCTCCAGAATGTAGAGATTGTAAAGAAATGTGTTTCTCTCCATAATGTAGAGATTGTAAAGAAATGTTCTCTCTCCAGAATGTGGAGATTGTAAAGAAATGTTCTCTCTCCAGAATGTAGAGATTGTAAAGAAATGCTTCTCTTCTCCAGAATATAGAGATTGTAAAGGAATGTTCTCTCTCCAGAATGTAGACATTGTAAAGGAATGTTCTCTCTCCAGAATGGTGAAATTGTAAAGAAATGTTCTCTCTCCAGAATGTGGAGATTGTAAAGAAATGTTCTCTCTCCAGAATGTAGACATTGTAAAGAAATGTTCTCTCTCCAGAATGTAAAGATTGTAAAAAATGTTCTCTCTCCAGAATGTAAAGATTGTAAAGAAATGTTCTCTCTCCAGAATGTGGAGATTGTAAAGAAATGTTCTCTCTCCATAATGTAGAGATTGCAAAGAAATGTTCTCTCTCCAGAATGTGGAGATTGTAAAGAAATGTTCTCTCTCCAGAATGTAGAGATTGTAAAGAAATGTTCTCTCTCCAGAATGTAAAGATTGTAAAGAAATGTTCTCTCTCCAGAATGTAAAGATTGTAAAGAAATGTTCTCTCTCCAGAATAAAGAGATAGTAAAGAAATGTTCTCTCTCCAGAATGTAGAGATTGTAAAGAAATGCTTCTCTTCCAGAATATAGAGATTGTAAAGGAATGTTCTCTCTCCAGAATGTAGACATTGTAAAGGAATGTTCTTTCTCCAGAATAAAGAGATAGTAAAGAAATGTTCTCTCTCCAGAATGTAGAGATTGTACAGAAATGTTCTCTCTCCAGAATGTAGACATTGTAAAGAAATGTTCTCTCTCCAGAATGTAGAGATTGTAAAGAAATGTTCTCTCTCCAGAATGTGGAGATTGTACAGATATGTTCTCTATCCAGAATGTGGAGATTGTACAGATATGTTCTCTATCCAGAATGTGGAGATTGTAAAGAAATGTTCTCTCTCCAGTATGTAGAGATTGTAAAGAAATGTCCTCTCTCCATAATGTAGAGATTGTAAAGAAATGTTCTCTCTCCAGAATGTGGAGATTGTAAAGAAATGTTCTCTCTCCAGAATGTAGAGATTGCAAAGAAATGTTCTCTCTCCAGAATGTGGAGATTGTAAAGTAATGTTCTCTCTCCATAATGTAGAGATTGTAAAGAAATGTTCTCTCTCCATAATGTAGAGATTGTAAAGAAATGTCCTCTCTCCATAATGTAGAGATTGTAAAGAAAAGTCCTCTCTCCATAATGTAGAGATTGTAAAGAAATGTTCTCTCTCCATAATGTAGAGATTGTAAAGAAATGTTCTCTCTCCATAATGTAGAGATTGTAAAGAAATGTTCTCTCTCCAGAATGTAGAGATTGTAAAGAAATGTGTTTCTCTCCTTAATGTAGAGATTGTTAAGAAATGTTCTCTCTCCAGAATGTGGAGATTGTAAAGAAATGTTCTCTCTCCAGAATGTAGAGATTGCAAAGAAATGTTCTCTCTCCAGAATGTGGAGATTGTTAAGAAATGTTCTCTCTCCAGAATGTAGAGATTGTAAAGAAATGTTCTCTCTCCAGAATGTAAAGATTGTAAAGAAATGTTCTCTCTCCAGAATGTAAAGATTGTAAAGAAATGTTCTCTCTCCAGAATAAAGAGATAGTAAAGAAATGTTCTCTCTCCAGAATGTGGAGATTGTAAAGAAATGCTTCTCTTCTCCAGAATATAGAGATTGTAAAGGAATGTTCTCTCTCCAGAATGTAGACATTGTAAAGGAATGTTCTCTCTCCAGAATGTAGAGATTGTAAAGAAATGTTCTCTCTCCAGAATGTGGAGATTGTAAAGAAATGTTCTCTCTCCAGAATAAAGAGATAGTAAAGAAATGTTCTCTCTCCAGAATGTGGAGATTGTAAAGAAATGCTTCTCTTCTCCAGAATATAGAGATTGTAAAGGAATGTTCTCTCTCCAGAATGTAGACATTGTAAAGGAATGTTCTCTCTCCAGAATGTAGAGATTGTAAAGAAATGTTCTCTCTCCAGAATGTGGAGATTGTAAAGAAATGTTCTCTCTCCAGAATGTAGAGATTGTAAAGAAATGTTCTCTCTCCAGAATGTAAAGATTGTAAAGAAATGTTCTCTCTCCAGAATGTAAAGATTGTACAGATATGTTCTCTATCCAGAATGTGGAGATTGTACAGATATGTTCTCTATCCAGAATGTGGAGATTGTAAAGAAATGTTCTCTCTCCAGTATGTAGAGATTGTAAAGAAATGTCCTCTCTCCATAATGTAGAGATTGTAAAGAAATGTTCTCTCTCCAGAATGTGGAGATTGTAAAGAAATGTTCTCTCTCCAGAATGTAGAGATTGTAAAGAAATGTTCTCTCTCCAGAATGTGGAGATTGTAAAGAAATGTTCTCTCTCCATAATGTAGAGATTGTAAAGAAATGTTCTCTCTCCAGAATGTAGAGATTGTAAAGAAATGTTCTCTCTCCATAATGTAGAGATTGTAAAGAAATGTTCTCTCTCCATAATGTAGAGATTGTAAAGAAATGTTCTCTCTCCATAATGTAGAGATTGTAAAGAAATGTTCTCTCTCCATAATGTAGAGATTGTAAAGAAATGTTCTCTCTCCAGAATGTAGAGATTGTAAAGAAATGTTTCTCTCCATAATGTAGAGATTGTAAAGAAATGTTCTCTCTCCAGAATGTGGAGATTGTAAAGAAATGTTCTCTCTCCAGAATGTAGAGATTGCAAAGAAATGTTCTCTCTCCAGAATGTGGAGATTGTAAAGAAATGTTCTCTCTCCAGAATGTAGAGATTGTAAAGAAATGTTCTCTCTCCAGAATGTAGAGATTGTAAAGAAATGTTCTCTCTCCAGAATGTAGAGATTGTAAAGAAATGTTCTCTCTCCAGAATATAGAGATTGTAAAGAAATGTTCTCTCTCCAGAATGTAGAGATTGTAAAGAAATGTTCTCTCTCCAGAATGTAGAGATTGTAAAGAAATGTTCTCTCTCCAGAATGTAGAGATTGTAAAGGAATGTTCTCTCTCCAGAATGTAGAGATTGTAAAGAAATGTTCTCTCTCCAGAATGTGAAGATTGTAAAGAAATGTTCTCTCTCCAGAATGTGGAGATTGTAAAGAAATGTTCTCTCTCCAGAATGTAAAGATTGTAAAGAAATGTTCTCTCTCCAGAATGTAAAGATTGTAAAGAAATGTTCTCTCTCCAGAATGTGGAGATTGTAAAGAAATGTTCTCTCTCCAGAATGTAGAGATTGTAAAAAAATGTTCTCTCTCCAGAATGTGGAGATTGTAAAGAAATGTTCTCTCTCCAGAATGTAGAGATTGTAAAGAAATGTTCTCTCTCCAGAATGTAAAGATTGTAAAGAAATGTTCTCTCTCCAGAATGTAAAGATTGTAAAGAAATGTTCTCTCTCCAGAATAAAGAGATAGTAAAGAAATGTTCTCTCTCCAGAATGTAGAGATTGTAAAGAAATGTTCTCTCTCCAGAATATAGAGATTGTAAAGGAATGTTCTCTCTCCAGAATGTAGACATTGTAAAGGAATGTTCTCTCTCCAGAATGTGGAGATTGTACAGATATGTTCTCTATCCAGAATGTGGAGATTGTACAGATATGTTCTCTATCCAGAATGTGGAGATTGTAAAGAAATGTTCTCTCTCCAGTATGTAGAGATTGTAAAGAAATGTCCTCTCTCCATAATGTAGAGATTGTAAAGAAATGTTCTCTATCCAGAATGTGGAGATTGTAAAGAAATGTTCTCTCTCCAGAATGTAGAGATTGCAAAGAAATGTTCTCTCTCCAGAATGTGGAGATTGTAAAGTAATGTTCTCTCTCCATAATGTAGAGATTGTAAAGAAATGTTCTCTCTCCATAATGTAGAGATTGTAAAGAAATGTCCTCTCTCCATAATGTAGAGATTGTAAAGAAATGTCCTCTCTCCATAATGTAGAGATTGTAAAGAAATGTCCTCTCTCCATAATGTAGAGATTGTAAAGAAATGTTCTCTCTCCATAATGTAGAGATTGTAAAGAAATGTTCTCTCTCCAGAATGTAGAGATTGTAAAGAAATGTGTTTCTCTCCATAATGTAGAGATTGTAAAGAAATGTTCTCTCTCCAGAATGTGGAGATTGTAAAGAAATGTTCTCTCTCCAGAAAGTAGAGATTGCAAAGAAATGTTCTCTCTCCAGAATGTGGAGATTGTAAAGAAATGTTCTCTCTCCAGAATGTAGAGATTGTAAAGAAATGTTCTCTCTCCAGAATGTAAAGATTGTAAAGAAATGTTCTCTCTCCAGAATGTAAAGATTGTAAAGAAATGTTCTCTCTCCAGAATAAAGAGATTGTAAAGAAATATTCTCTCTCCAGAATGTAGAGATTGTAAAGAAATGCTTCTCTTCTCCAGAATATAGAGATTGTAAAGGAATGTTCTCTCTCCAGAATGTAGACATTGTAAAGGAATGTTCTCTCTCCAGATTGGTGAGATTGTAAAGAAATGTCCTCTCTCCAGAATGTGGAGATTGTAAAGAAATGTTCTCTCTCCAGAATGTAGAGATTGTAAAGAAATGTTCTCTCTCCAGAATGTAAAGATTGTAAAGAAATGTTCTCTCTCCAGAATGTAAAGATTGTAAAGAAATGTTCTCTCTCCAGAATGTGGAGATTGTAAAGAAATGTTCTCTCTCCAGAATGTAGAGATTGCAAAGAAATGTTCTCTCTCCAGAATGTGGAGATTGTAAAGAAATGTTCTCTCTCCAGAATGTAGAGATTGTAAAGAAATGTTCTCTCTCCAGAATGTAAAGATTGTAAAGAAATGTTCTCTCTCCAGAATGTAAAGATTGTAAAGAAATGTTCTCTCTCCAGAATAAAGAGATAGTAAAAAAATGTTCTCTCTCCAGAATGTAGAGATTGTAAAGAAATGCTTCTCTTCTCCAGAATATAGAGATTGTAAAGGAATGTTCTCTCTCCAGAATGTAGACATTGTAAAGGAATGTTCTCTCTCCAGAATGTAGAGATTGTAAAGAAATGTTCTCTCTCCAGAATGTAGAGAAATGTTCTCTCTCCAGAATGTAAAGATTGTAAAGAAATGTTCTCTCTCCAGAATAAAGAGATAGTAAAGAAATGTTCTCTCTCCAGAATGTAGAGATTGTACAGAAATTTTCTCTCTCCAGAATGTAGACATTGTAAAGAAATGTTCTCTCTAGAATGTAGAGATTGTAAAGAAATGTTCTCTCTCCAGAATGTGGAGATTGTTCAGATATGTTCTCTATCCAGAATGTGGAGATTGTACAGATATGTTCTCTATCCAGAATGTGGAGATTGTAAAGAAATGTTCTCTCTCCAGTATGTAGAGATTGTAAAGAAATGTCCTCTCTCCATAATGTAGAGATTGTAAAGAAATGTTCTCTCTCCAGAATGTGGAGATTGTAAAGAAATGTTCTCTCTCCAGAATGTAGAGATTGCAAAGAAATGTTCTCTCTCCAGAATGTGGAGATTGTAAAGAAATGTTCTCTCTCCATAATGTAGAGATTGTAAAGAAATGTTCTCTCTCCATAATGTAGAGATTGTAAAGAAATGTCCTCTCTCCATAATGTAGAGATTGTAAAGAAATGTCCTCTCTCCATAATGTAGAGATTGTAAAGAAATGTTCTCTCTCCATAATGTAGAGATTGTAAAGAAATGTTCTCTCTCCATAATGTAGAGATTGTAAAGAAATGTTCTCTCTCCAGAATGTAGAGATTGTAAAGAAATGTGTTTCTCTCCATAATGTAGAGATTGTAAAGAAATGTTCTCTCTCCAGAATGTGGAGATTGTAAAGAAATGTTCTCTCTCCAGAATGTAGAGATTGCAAAGAAATGTTCTCTCTCCAGAATGTGGAGATTGTAAAGAAATGTTCTCTCTCCAGAATGTAGAGATTGTAAAGAAATGTTCTCTCTCCAGAATGTAAAGATTGTAAAGAAATGTTCTCTCTCCAGAATATAGAGATAGTAAAGAAATGTTCTCTCTCCAGAATGTAGAGATTGTAAAGAAATGCTTCTCTTCTCCAGAATATAGAGATTGTAAAGGAATGTTCTCTCTCCAGAATGTAGACATTGTAAAGGAATGTTCTCTCTCCAGAATGTAGAGATTGTAAAGGAATGTTCTCTCTCCAGAATGTGAAGATTGTAAAGAAATGTTCTCTCTTCAGAATGTGGAGATTGTAAAGAAATGTTCTCTCTCCAGAATTTAGATGTGCTCAAGAAATGTCTACCCTCAGATGTGTGTAATAATACTTAGAATCCATCTTCGATAAACGTTCATCTTCGGACTGTAATCATCTTCGTGAAATTCTCTTCATCTAAGTATGGCATCTTCAATCAATATCCCATCACAGTGTGGGACGTCTACAGCGTATTTGTTCAAATGGCTCTGGTAATGACCCTAGAAAGTTCAATTTTAAAAATCTATTGAGAATTAAGTGATGAGATTTGTGATAGAGTTGTGGTAGATAGAATTAAGTGATGGGACTTGTGATAAAGTTGTGGTAGATAGAATTAAGTGATGGGATTTGTGATAAAGTTGTGGTATATATAATTAAGTGATGTGATTTGTGGTAAAGTTGTGGTATATAGAATTAAGTCATGGGATTTGTGATAAAGTTGTGGTAGATAGAATTAAGTGATGGGATTTGTGATAAAGTTGTGGTAGATATAATTAAGTGATGGGATTTGTGATAAAGTTGTGGTAGACACAATTAAGTGATGGGATTTGTGATAAAGTTGTGTTAGATATAATTAAGTGATGGGATTTGTGATAAAGTTATGGTAGACACAATTAAGTGATGTTATTTGTGATAGAGTTGTGGTAGATAAAATTAAATGATGGTATATGTGATAAAGTTGTGGTAGATAAAATTAAGTGGTGTTATTTTTTATAGAGTTGTAGCAGATAGAATTAAGTGATGGGACTTCAGATAGAGTTGTGGTAGATTTGTGGTTATTGAAAGGTCTGTTGAGGCTGGTAACTAAGTTCATCCAGGCTTTAATGGGAACCGGATATATTTTGTGAACAAAAAGACGGCATTGTGCTAAGTTCTGACCATATACTTTTAAAATGCACACTATCTCCGCAGAACTTTTTACTCCATTGCCGAATTGTTTACTAGGTTCTTTTGTTTGTTCTTTCTTCTCAACTACTTCTTCTTCATCCGATAAATCCCGGGCGTATTTTGGGCATCACTGACATAGACTTTATCATTCTTCTCTATTTATCTCTATCTTCAGAAATTCTTTGAGAATACGAAGTCGAGGGTCGTGCATTCTTTGGTGCTGTCTTCCCATATCTTTATCTGTCTAACTCTTCCTAGTTCCTTGCAGAACAGTTTTTGCCAGCCAAGATTTTTATCGAAATACGTGGTCAAACGATTTCATTTTCTTTTTTTTTTCTTCACAGCAATCAGAAGATCATCACCTACTTGTGTTGTTTGTTACATCCTTTTGTTAACTGTTTTGTCCGTGTTACGATCTAGGAAATGCTCAAAACCCCTTTTATAACTGTTTCGTTCGTGTTAAGATCTAAGAAATGCTCAAAACCCCTTTTATAACTGTTTCGTTCGTGTTAAGATCTAAGAAATGCTCAAAACCCCTTTTATAACTGTTTCGTTCGTGTTAAGATCAAATAAATGCTCAAAACCCCTTTTATAACTGTTTCGTTCGTGTTAAGATCTAATAAATGCTCAAAACCCCTTTTATAACTGTTTCGTTCGTGTTAAGATCTAAGAAATGCTCAAAACCCCTTTTATAACTGTTTCGTTCGTGTTAAGATCTAATAAATGCTCAAAACCCCTTTTATAACTGTTTCGTTCGTGTTAAGATCTAATAAATGCTCAAAACCCCTTTTATAACTGTTTCGTTCGTGTTAAGATCTAATAAATGCTCAAAACCCCTTTGATAACTGTTTAGTTCGTGATACGATCCAAGAGATGCTCAAAACACTTTTGTCAACTGTTTCGTTCGTGATACGATCTAAGTAAGAGATTCTCAAAACCCTTTTAATAACTGTTTCGTTCGTGATACGACCTAAGGGATTCTCAAAACCCTTTTGATAACATTTCATCTCCATATATGGAGATCGTTATTTCCCCTACTAGGGGACTTGGGTGGTTAAAAGGCACGACATTGGCCTCACGATAATATGGTTCTCGGTTCGAAACTGGATATAGGCGGGGTGTATTTTTTTAATTCGAATTCTTGGTTTCTTCGTGGCTTTACCCTCCCCCAAACTACGGATAGCGAGATTCAATGTCTAGCTCTCTCAGATAGCGGCGACAAACAGAAGGTTTCGGTGGCACTCTGCGCACGTTAAAGAACTTCTGACAGTTGAAAATAGATAAGAGTAGGGTAAAAATAACCTCTCGACGATAAAAAAGTGAGTACCTTTGAAGTCAAAGATTATCTGCCTGCATGGCCAGGGAAACCCGAGCACACGACTTGGCGGTGGAAAACGGAAAAAAAATTGATATTCACGCAAAGGTTCAATCCCTGGGGATTTTGCTAGATATCTAAAGCTGGTATCACTGCAAACGAATTAAAATCCATAATCAACCGCCCGTGCCAGTGGAATCATTCGAATTACTAACTCATCTTCAAAACAAATAACGGTAGCTGTTGTCCTCACCATAACAGTCTCAGCACACGCCAAAAGACAAGGCGAAACCGCACAGAAAGTGAACGCAGCCAACTGTTCCTTGTCATAAGATATCATCATTCATCGAAACAATTGAAATATCGAAACATGATCAAAACGGATGAGACACAGCTCACGGTGTGCACAGAGCACTTAACTCAGTAGCTCCTGCAATAAGCCGGACTTGGAATATGAGGAAACTGCAACAAGGAACACTTTTCAGACATAAACCTTCAATGGTTCCTGCCGCCTATCCACCTTATTGACCGGAAATTCACGTCCTCATGAAAATGATGATCGTCATATATATTTTGTTTTATGTATAGCGCCTAATAAGGTTAGGACATCGTTTTTGACTCCAATTCCGAGATAGTCATCGGATTATCCTCGCCGCACATCAAACAACAGACCGTAAGATCTTCCGCAATGTGAATTTGTGAAATTATAAACCACATACTGAAATTATAAAATCACATGCCAAGCTGGAGGCGAAGGCACACCTCACAGTCCCAGAGCTGAAAGTTGTCAACGACCCACAGCTGATGGCTTGCGCCAGGATCGGTGAATCAGAACCATCCAGACCCTGCCCCACCTCTACGTGGTACCTCTATTACCAGACTAATCTCTCTAGTCTGGCCAAGCGAGTAGAGATCGAAGAGGGAAGACAACCTGGTTCTCAAAAATGTCGTGCTGAAGTCGAATGTGTTGTAATATAGGAAAATATCACAATTATACTGCAAGCCACAACACAACGCAGACATGCCCACCTAACGTCCTTTGAGGGCGGGTGATGAAGAGGTAGCAGTGATCTCTGCAATGTGTGCCATTTTGGCACGCAAGGTTTCTGTTTTTGAGATTGTGGTTCTGCCCTATGTGCCGTCGTCGGCTCGAAAGGACGACAGGCAGGCAGGCAGGCAGGCAGGCAGGGCAGGGCAGGCAGGGCAGGCAGGGCAGGCAGGGCAGGCAGGGCAGGCAGGCAGGCAGGCAGGCAGGCAGGCAGGCAGGCAGGCAGGCAGGCAGGCAGGCAGGCAGGCAGGCAGGCAGGCAGGCAGGCAGGCAGGCAGGCAGGCAGGCAGACAGACAGACAGGCAGGCAGGCAGGCAGGCAGGCAGGCAGGCAGGCAGGCAGGCAGGCAGGCAGGCAGGCAGGCAGGCAGGCAGACAGACAGACAGACAGACAGACAGACAGACAGACAGACAGACAGACAGACAGACAGACAGACAGACAGACAGACAGACAGAGACAGACAGACAGACAGACAGAGACAGACAGACAGACAGACAGATAGATAGATAGATAGATAGATAGATAGATAGATAGATAGATAGATAGATAGATAGATAGATAGATAGATAGATAGATAGATAGATAGATAGATAGATAGATAGATAGATAGATAGATAGATAAAGAGGTGTACTCCTTTAGTCATTAGGCGAACGCAGCAAGCAAGCAGCAAGCATGTCTACCCTAGACCTCACAGTAGCCCTCTTGAATTTAGGCAACATCCTTCCCAGACTAACATGAAACTCCTAGAGACACCCAAGTGCTGGAAAATCATGAATAAAGATCCGTCATTTGGCATTTCAACATTAGCGTATGACCGGTCTAGGGATATACAATGAGCCATCAAAACGATTTGGAATTATAAATTAACAAAATAATTTGTTTATTTCTCATAGATTGATAAGTTAAACAATAAACTCATGATAGAATTGTATATATTTGAAGTAATTCACACAATCTTTCCTGCTCGTTGTTTCTTAAATAACATTGTTGCCAAATCTTTCGCAGATGATCACTTAAGCCTATTATATTTTTGATCCTTAACGAAATCTATAAATTTGTCAGATTTATATTCATAAGTCTAAAGTACATTTTGCTATTTTGATTCTGTTATACATCTCGATGTACATGACTGAAATATTTCAGAATTAACTGAAAGTTATTACGTTTTGTGTTGCCAGAAAAGCGTGCAATTTAACAGAATAAGAAATATCAAATTTAAATATACATAGGCAAACATTGACAATGAAATATACATCAACTTTATTTTCTTTACGAAATTAACTCTTGAGATTATGTTGTAAGGTTTCTAAGTCGTAAACACCAAACAGGATGTGGCCGGTCGGCCACTAAAAACATATTATTCTATTTTAATCTCATGGAAAATTACCCAATTATCATTGATTGGTGATTACAAGGAGAATACACGTGACAGTAATCGAAAGTAACGTGAAGAATGGCGAAGTTGAGATGCAGGCTCTTGTATGCTTTTAAACAAATGTTGAAGATGTAATCCATGCAAGCTCGGTCTGGTTATCTCGCCCTTGACTTTTTCCAATTGCACCAGTATTTCCTTCTATTGGTTCACTCAGCAACAACAGATCAAAAACCGTTTATAATGTACGCAAGTGCGTGTTGCTTTGAATTGATCTTTGCCCTCATTGTAAACATTTGAAAACAATCAAAGAAAACATAACCTTTACAAACATTCCAGCATTGCAGAATATTTCATAGAATTACTCTCTAAATGAGAAACTAAACTAAACTATGAAAGTTTAAGGTAGACAATAAGAGCGAGACTTGGATAGTTGAAGAGTAGGTGGTCGATTTCCAAGTTTCCATAGACCCGATCGCAGCGTAGCTTAAAAATGTGTACCTGATTCTGTGAGTTGGAGTACATAAATAACAGCATAGGGGCCTCGGTAGTCTAGTTGGGAAAAACACCTGACTGGGCTACCGACGTTTGGACAACCTGTGTTTGATTCACGCTGGATGCTGTGTGAATTGTACTCGTGGTTGAAAAAAAAACCCGCGGTCGACCCAGCACTGGCAGAAATGGGTACCAGGGTAATACTCTGGGAAGGGGATGACTGCTGCCTCACATCAATCGTGAGTTTCGATGCGTGAAGCGACATTGTCCAGAAGAAACCAAACACTTCTGGATACGCGGCTGAGCACATATTGGTGAAAACTCGCATGCTAAGACGCCAATTCAAGTGTCCCACTTTACCTTAATAACAGCGACAACAAGCACTGGTTTCCGTATCTCAAAATGACGTGGTCTGGAACAATGCATCACTTGCGTCAATAAAACTTGACACCTTTTAAGTTCATCATCATGTCGCATGTCCTTTGCAGAAAGGTTGCATTCACTACAGCCCGTCTGAAAGAATCTCTATCTCTAGATAGATGTCCCATTTCTGCTGTCATGTTCAAAGTCTCCTTGATGTCTTGAAACAACCTTCTTCTTGGTCTGCCGCTGATTAGTCGCCCAGGAACCATGCCTTGCATTATTGCTCTTTCCAGCTGTGTCTTTTGACGTGGTCATAGTATTTTATTTTCCTCTGTAGAATGGTGTTTATAAGTCAGTTCTTTTAAATGTTTACATTTTTAAATCTGTCTTCATTGCTCTTTTTACTTATTCAATGTACCTTAATGATTTCTCTGTAATCTTTTGTTCCGAATGTATCCATTTTCTTCTTTGCTGTTTACGAGATTATCCATCATTAACATCTGTATGTTGCTATCGGGAAGATACATGTTCTCAGACATTTTAATTTTAAAGCCTGACTAGTAAAGTGCCACATGATCATCATGACCATTTTTTGTATGTTGTCGTTTATAAATCTGCTTTTGATCTCTTTCTGGCAGTCTCCATTGTTGGTTTCTACAAATCTCAGATATTCATAGTTTGTTACAATTTCAAGTTCTTCATTGTTGATGATTTTTGGTTGGCTTTTTGATTTGTTAATGGACATTATATTAGATTTATTTCTGTTTAAATCGAGGTTTTATTCTCTACTGTGTCTTTTAACACATTCATTTGTCTCTTTTAGTCCGTCTGTACTGTGTTGAGAGGAGTACTGTGTCATCAGCTTATCTGAGTTCTGGAATTATCTTATCATGTATTGTGAACGGGTGGAAATTCACAAAGCTGTCTTCAGGATTTAATCTGGAACCTTCTGAAGACAGCCCCACCCAGTAGACATCTCAAAACAATGAATAAAAGAACACATATATTCAAAATAAAATAAACAACCCCATTTCTGAGAACAGTGCAGGTTTCTAGGAACGAAAAGCTTGAACACAAGCTAATCGGTGTCTGCCTTTGGGGGCTAGTAAATTTGGTTTGAACTTTAAACAGGCACAAATGCGCACTCGGATTAGATCAGTTTTTCTGTAGAATTGCAAAACCTGGACTCTCACGCCAGACTACATAATAAAACACAAGCTAAGGAAATGAAATGTTATCGTCATGTTTTGAGCATATCTTATTTAGATAGCACAGCAACATTTGAGACAACTTTAATATCAAACTCAGAAGACAAAAGATGAAGGAGAAAAGAGATGAGGCCACGCACCACGAATACACCTTGTACATTCTGCAATCAAATCTGTCTATCAAATATTGGCAGATTAAGCCACGAGAGAAGCTATTCAGCAAAAATTAACATCCAGCATAAGACACTACTATTTACTTTTCATGATTGCTTGCTACCAACCGTAGTTGGTCTGTCAAAGGCTATATATACAAGCTTGGTTAGTCGCCAGTCGCTGGACCCTGTGAGACTTCCTGAGAGGGGTTCTGAACGCCTATGGACATGTTCGGAGTGCGATGATGATGATGATGACCTGCAGAGAACTCAATAACTCAACACATACATGTTTGATTATATAGCACATTACAATGTTCGCTAAAGTTTACAACTATTCGGAGTAATTGATGATTATTATTTTATTTTTTACTTTCCCAATAATTACAAAATAAAATACTGTCATGTTCATTTATCGCGGCCTCAGTACATCGCGGATTGTTAAAAAATTCAAAATTGGGGAATTATTATTTTAAACAAATATTATTTTATGTATATTATTTATACTATTAATTTTTTATTTACATGTTTCAAACTATTCTTTAATGTTCTAATGATAACATAAGCACTTATATGTTTCATATACATTTATTGATATTATACATACACAAAAAAAATGTTAAAAATGAGAGGTGGCACTACTACGGGGTTTTTTCCACTTATCGCGGGCGGTTCTGGTCCCTATTAACCGCGATAACTGAGGGATTACTGTAGTTCGACCTATTATCTGAATCGTCTGACCTAGTAAAGACCATTTTGAAGGAATTGTGGGAGAGCGAGAGAGAGATGGGGCGATAACACCAACGACTTTAGCAACCCTGACTTTGCATTGCCCCAACGAATGACTGAAGACATAGAGCAGTGTAGAAGGTTGACTAATACTATGGGAGGAAGAAGACGCAGAACATAAGATTAAACCATTATTGGATTGTGTCGAAGATTTAACACTGAACCTAGGAGCGAACAAGAACGCCCAAAGCAGTCGCAACACAGTGTACAGGTCATTATGGATCTTTCCTCCCTCTCGGAATAAAGAAAAACTTGTCTCTACCTGAAGTCCGTCTAAATCTGATAGCCACACAACCAAACTTGGCCGCCAGACTAATTTATCAGAGAACAAATTCAGCTTAACCATGACCTAAATAAAGTCGCATCCACACCCCCCCCCCTTTTTTTTCCTCCCGGGATCTTTGTAACTGATATTTGAGTTGTCTCCATTTATTTCAGAAACACAAGCTGTGCATAGTCCGATAAAGATGAACAGAATAATCGTTGTTCATGAAATTGTAAACTTTGACATTTGTCGTGGAAAATCGATTATTTCACACCACAACACACTGCAAAAGTTGTCATGCATTTATTCTCGAAGGTTCTATTCTACATTATTATATGTGTCTTATTATCACCAATATACAAGTTTATTTAAGCTGCAAAATTCAATTCACTTATTTTATATCAAAATTTGAACCACTCCTGTGATTTATCAATTTTAACAATAAGGAGTGTGTGGCGGACTCTCCACAACTTAACCCATAAATGCAGCAACATTGAGAAGGTTAAAGGTTATTGCATGGATTGTTTTCATTCGCAATAGCCCGGAAGTAGGTTCGAGTAGGCCATTAGTATCTTCTATAACAGGCAGGTAAGCTGATGCCCCCTTTTTATACAATCGAACAATCTGAGACCCATGAGGCCGAGGAACATGCAAACAATTTTAAAACAACCATTTGAAATATTTAATGAAAAATGTTGAAAACAATCGTGATGCCATTTCCTGTAAAAATAATTATAAATGACATTTAAATAATAGTCTCTTTGACCTTCTATCTTCCCCCCCCCACCCCAATAATTATACTGACAGATCCATTTTGAGGTCACGACCAGTGTGTGGACTCTTGTCTAATACAATCAGGAAAATAACTAACTATGTGTCGAATCTTTATGTGCATATGTGTGTGCCGTATTCAGTTTAGGAAGTTAAACAGAAGCTACTATAAGGTAATGGCAGCTAGAATATATGAGGACTCGATGTAGAATGCGGAATATAAACATCATTGGAAGGCAGAAAAATGTGGGACATATAAGTGATATCATGGATACAGTGACAAACAAGAAGCAAATGGAAGTTGTTTGGAAATAGCTGAAGGAATTATCACTGGGCGATAGTTTCACACATCAGGTACAGTATTCGTTTGTCGTAATAGTGGACTGTAAAGAAAGGATGTGTTCACTATCACTGAGAGTGATGATGCTTATTCGTATGTAACAAGTGTCTCCACAATTACAACACAACACGATATTGTCAATTAGAATGTAACAAGTGTCTCCACAAGCTACAACACAACACGATATTGTCAATTAGAATGTAACAAGTGTCTCCACAAGCCACAACACAACACGATATTGTCTATTAGAATGTAACAACTGTCTCCACAAGCTACAACACAACACGATATTGTCTATTAGAATGTAACAACTGTCTCCTCAAGCTAAAAAACAGCAGGATAATGTCTATTAGAATGTAACAACTGCCACCACAAGCTATAACACAGCAGGATATTGTCTATTAGAATGTAACAACTGCCACCACAAGCTATAACACAGCAGGATATTGTCTATTAGAATGTAACAACTGCCACCACAAGCTATAACACAGCAGGATATTGTCTATTAGAATGTGACAACTGTCTCCTCAAGCTAAAACACAATACGATATTGTCTATTAGAATGTGACAACTGTCTCCTCAAGCTAAAACACAACACGATATTGTCTATTAGAATGTAACAACTGTCTCCTCAAGCTAAAACACAACACGATATTGTCTATTAGAATGTAACAACTGTCTCCACAAGCTACAACATAACACGATATTGTCTATTAGAATGTCACAGTGCCACAGACATAACCGCAGACTGTTTCTGGATCATTTAATAAAAGTCTTGTCTTGATGCATAACAAGGACTTGATACATATGGACTTTGTCGTCAGTTGCTTTGTAAATATTAGTGACTTATGCTGGATGTTGTTTTTGCTGAACAGCTTCTCTCGCGGCTGACTCTGCCAATATTGGATAGTCAGACACACCACAATCGTAGAATGAACAAAGATGTATTCGTGCTCTCTAGCCTCGTCTCCATTCTCCTGCACCTTTTGTCCTCTGGATTTGATATCAACACTGCCTCGAAAGTTGTTGTGGCATTTTTTTATGTTTGTTCTCCATGTGCTACGATCTGCAGCCAGATTTTCCCAGTTTCTTTCACCGGTAGATAATTCACTCAAGGAAGCCCTGCAAACATCCTTATATCTCGGCACTGGTCTGCCATTTGGTCTCCTTCCGTTAATACATTATGTGTTTGGGAATACGATAGTTCGCCATTCCTCTTACATGAACTAGCCACCTTTGTCTAAGACTCCTAACTGTTGCCATGATGGATGGGAGTCGGTTACGGTGCCCTGTCATTTGATGTTTATAATTTTTCGAAGGCAACGCACATGAAAGCTGTTTAATCTTCTATACTGCCTGCATAGGTGGTTCTAGTTTCTGGTCCTTAAGAAGTGTACTAAGCATACAACTTTTGTAGATTTGAATCTTAGTCCTGAGTGTTAATTTGGTATTGGCCTATGCTCCATCTTTAATTTTATCAAATGTGGAAGCTGCATTTCTATTTCGAGAATTTATTTCTTCTTCAAGGGAGAAAGTGGTTGTAACCATAGAACCAAGGTAGGTGAACTTTCTCACAGATTCAAGGAGTGTGTTATTTAATGACATAGCTGCTGGACTGGCTACACCTTGTTGGAGCACCACAGTCTTCTAGATACTTATTACCAAGGAGAATAAATCACATGATCTAGCTCGATTGTCAATCATTG
The DNA here is from genome assembly GCA_032433765.1 of Megaustenia siamemsis. NCBI lineage: Eukaryota > Metazoa > Mollusca > Gastropoda > Stylommatophora > Ariophantidae > Megaustenia > Megaustenia siamemsis. The sequence continues at coordinate 46,908,486 of JAVIAB010000047.1, forward strand.
ACTGCAGGACGGTTTGGTTGTCGAGTATGTTTGTTCTAGCGGTATTAATCTTCTGCCTGGATGGTTCTCTACTGTTCTATATCCTTTTGGTGGTTGCCTTCGCTATGGTTATGGAAGGCCCCGGTATCACTGCAAACGAATTAAAAACCGTAATTGCTCAACCGCACGTGCCAGTGGAAATCTTCCGAATTACTAACTCATCTCTCAAACAAAGAAAGGTAGCTCTAATCCCCATCATAGCAGTCTCAGCTCGCGCCAAAAGACATAAGGTGAAACCGCACAGAAAATGAACACAGCCTTATCATACGATATCATCATTCTTCGTAAACAATTGGAATATAGAAACACGATCAAAACGGATGAAACATACAGCTTGCGGTACGCACAGTGCACTTAACTCAGTAGCTCCTGCAACAAGCCGTACATGGAATATGAAGAAACTGCAATAATGAACACTTTTTATATATAACCTTCAATGGATCCTGCAGCCTATCCACCCTAATGAACGGAAGTTTCACGTCCTCCTGAAAATGACGATCGTCATATTTAAAAAAAATATTTATACTTTACTTGTGACAAGTGCCTGATCTGACGGACTAATACGATTATTTCACGACAGGAGAATTAATAACAAACAAGGGAGGTAATCTAACAAAATATTGAAACTAAACCGGGTTGTCTCTAAGAGAGTTCACTCTCCATAGAGTAACGTTTGGTACAATGTAGTAGTGTATCAGTAAATATATATATATCTCCGGTACATAAATGTTCTACTTTGGTTGCCAGTGCTCATTATATTTGGCAGTGTGTCAACGAATCATGTATAAAGCGAATGTTCAATGTATCTTGAGTGAAACATGGGGTTTTAATGTTAATTGTGATAACAAGAATATATCATAGGAGCATGCGTGAAAATTAGACGTTATCAGAGAGATCAATGAATGTCTTAATCGGTGAGGGAGATGTGAGGTTAAAGTTCATGAGGTGTATGTGTGATGTTAAAGTCTATGAGGTTTACGTGTGAGGTTAAAATCTATTAGGAGGACGAGGGAGGTTAAAGTCTATTAGCAGGACGAGTGAGGTTAAAATCTATTAGGAGGACGAGTGAGGTTAAAATCTACTAGGAGGACGAGTGAGGTTAAAATCTATTAGGAGGACGAGTGAGGTTACAATCTATTAGGAGGACGAGTGAGGTTAAAATCTATTAGGAGGACGAGTGAGGTTAAAATCTATTAGGAGGACGAGTGAAGTTAAAATCTATTAGGAGGACGAGTGAGGTTAAATTCTATTAGGAGGACGAGTGAGGTTAAAATCTACTAGGACGAGTGAGGTTAAAGTCTATTAGGAGGACGAGTGAGGTCAAAGCCTATTTGGAGCGTGAGTGAGGTTAAAGTCTATCAGTAGGACGAGTGAGGTTAAAGTCTATTTGGAGCGGGAGTGAGGTTAAAGTCTATCAGGAGGACGAGTGAAGTTAAAGTCTTTGAGGGGGACGAGTGAGGTTAATTATATTAGAGGGACGAGTGAGGTTAACGTCTATTTGAGGGACGAGTGAGGAGTGTTTGATGGGGACGAGAGAGGTTATAGTCTGACGTAAACGAGTTAGGTTAAAGTCTGAGAGAGATGAGTGATGTTAAAGTATTTGAGGGGGACGAGTGAGGTTAAAATCTGAGGGAGACGCGTGAGGTTAAAGTCTGTGGAGGACGCATGAGGTTAAAGTCTGTGGAGGACGCATGAGGTTAAAGTCTGAGGGAGACAAGTGAGGATAAAGTCTGAGGGAGACGAGTGAGGTTAAAGTATTTGAGGGGGACGCTTGAGGTTAAAGTCTGAGGAAGACATGTGTGGTTAAAGTCTTTGAGGGGGAGCATGAGGTTAAAGTCTTTTAAAGAGACGAGTAAGGTTAAAGTCTGAGGGAGACGAGTGAGGTTAAAGTATTTGAGGGGAACGAGTGAGGTTAAAATATTTGAGGGGGACGAGTGAGGTTAAATATTTGAGGGGGACGAGTGAGGTTAAAATATTTGAGGGGGACGCGCTAGGTTAAAATGTCTGATGGAGACGAGTGAGGTTAAAGTCTATTAGGACGACGAGTGATGTTAAAGTCTATTAGGACGACGAGTGATGTTAAAGTCTATTAGGACGACGAGTGATGTTAAAGTCTATTAGGACGACGAGTGAGGTTAAAGTCTATTAGGACGACGAGTGAGATTAAAGTCTATTAGGACGACGAGTGAGATTAAAGTCTATTAGAACGACGAGTGAGGTTAAAGTTTATTTGGAGCATGAGTGAGGTTAAAGTCTATTATGAGGACGAGCGAAGTTAAAGTCTATTAGGAGGACGAGTGAGGTTAAAGTCTATTAGGGGGACGAGTGAGGTTAAACACTATTAGAAGGACGAGTGAGGTTAAAGACTATTAGAAGGACCTGTGAGGTTAAATTCTATTAGGAGGAGGAGTGATGTTAACGTATTTGAGGAGGAGGAGTGATGTTAAATTCTTTGAGGTGGGCGCGTTAGATTAAAGTCTGAGGGAGAAGAGTGAGTTTAATGTTTATTAGGGGGATGAGTGAGATTTAACTCTATTAGGAGGACGAGTGAGGTTAAACTCTATTAGGATGATGAGTGAGGTTAAAGTCTTTTAGGGGGACGAGTGAGTATAAAGTCTATTAGGGGGACGAGTGAGTTTAAATTCTATTAGGGGGGTGAGTGAGTTTAAAGTCTTTTAGGGGGATGAGTGAGGATAAAGTCTATTAGGGGGATGAGTGAGGATAAAGTCTATTAGGGGGACGAGTGAGTTTAAAGTCTATTAGGGGGATGAGTGAGGATAAAGTCTATTAGGGGGATGAGTGAGGATAAAGTCTATTAGGGGGATGAGTGAGGATAAAGACTATTAGGGGGATGAGTGAGGATAAAGTCTATTAGGGGGATGAGTGAGGATAAAGACTATTAGGGGGATGAGTGAGTTTAAAGTCTATTAGGGGGATGAGTGCGGTTAAAGTCTATTAGGATGATGAGTGAGTTTAAAGTCTATTAGGGGGATGAGTGAGTTTAAAGTCTATTAGGGGGATGAGTGAGTTTAAAGTCTATTAGGGGAATGAGTGAGGTTAAAGTCTATTAGGGGAATGACAGGATAAAGTTTATTAGGATGATGAGTGAGGATAAAGTCTATTAGGGGGATGAGTGAGGATAAAGTCTATTAGGGGGACGAGTGAGGATAACGTCTATTAGGGGGACGAGTGAGTTTAAAGTCTATTAGGGGGATGAGTGAGGATAAAGTCTATTAGGGGGACGAGTGAGGATAAAGTATATTAGGGGGATGAGTGAGTTTAAAGTCTATTAGGGGGATGAGTGAGGTTAAAGTCTATTAGGTGACGAGTGAGGTTAAAGTCTATTAGGGGGACGAGTGAGGTGAAAGTCTTTTAGGGGGACGAGTGAGTATAAAGTCTATTGGGGGACGAGTGAGGTTAAGTTCTATTAGGAGGACGAGTGAGGTTAAATTCTATTAGGTGACGAGTGATGTTAAATTCTATTAGGAGGACGTGTGAGGTGAAAGTCTATTAGGATGTTGAGTGAGGTTAAAGTCTTTGAGGGGGACGAGTTAGGTTAAAGTCTGAGTGAGAGCGTGAGGTTAAATTCTGAGGGAGACGAGTGAGGCTAAAGTCTGAGGAAGACGAGTGAGGTTAAAGAATTTGATAGGGACGCTTGATGTCAAAGTCTGAGGAAAACGAGTGAGGTTAAAGAATTTGAGAGGGACGCTTGATGTCAAAGTCTGAGGGAGACGAGTGAGGTTAAAGAATTTGAGAGGGACGCTTGATGTCAAAGTCTTAGGAAGACGAGTGAGGTTAAAGTCTTTGAGGGGGAAGTATGAGGTTAAAGTCTGTTAGGAGGACGAGTGAGGTTAAAGTCTGAGGGAGACGAGTGAGGTTTAAGTCTTTTAGTGGAACGAGTGAGGTTAAAGTCTGAGAGAGACGAGTGAGGTTTAAGTCTATTAGGGGAACGAGTATGGGACAGTCTATTAGGGGAACGAGTGGGGGAAAGTCTATTAGGGGAACGAGTGAGTATAAAGTCTATTGGGGGGACGAGTGAGGTTAAGTTCTATTAGGAGGACGAGTGAGGTTAAATTCTATTAGGTGACGAGTGATGTTAAATTCTATTAGGAGGACGTGTGAGGTGAAAGTCTATTAGGATGTTGAGTGAGGTTAAAGTCTTTGAGGGGGACGAGTTAGGTTAAAGTCTGAGTGAGAGCGTGAGGTTAAATTCTGAGGGAGACGAGTGAGGCTAAAGTCTGAGGAAGACGAGTGAGGTTAAAGAATTTGATAGGGACGCTTGATGTCAAAGTCTGAGGAAAACGAGTGAGGTTAAAGAATTTGAGAGGGACGCTTGATGTCAAAGTCTGAGGGAGACGAGTGAGGTTAAAGAATTTGAGAGGGACGCTTGATGTCAAAGTCTTAGGAAGACGAGTGAGGTTAAAGTCTTTGAGGGGGAAGTATGAGGTTAAAGTCTGTTAGGAGGACGAGTGAGGTTAAAGTCTGAGGGAGACGAGTGAGGTTTAAGTCTTTTAGGGGAACGAGTGAGGTTAAAGTCTGAGAGAGACGAGTGAGGTTTAAGTCTATTAGGGGAACGAGTGGGGGACAGTCTATTAGGGGAACGAGTGGGGGAAAGTCTATTAGGGGAACGAGTGGGGGAAAGTCTATTAGGGGAACGAGTAGGGAAAAGTCTATTAGGGGAACGAGTGGGGGAAAGTCTATTGTGGGAACGAGTGGGGGAAAGTCTATTAGGGGAACGAGTGGGGGAAAGTCTATTAGGGGAACGAGTGGGGGAAAGTCTATTGGGGGAACGAGTGGGGGAAAGTCTATTGGGGGAACGAGTGGGGGAAAGTCTATTGGGGAACGAGTGGGGAAAGTCTATTAGAGGGACGAGTGAGAATAAAGTCTATGAATAGGCGCTTGAGGTAAATGTCTAGGACGAGAATGCGTAAGGTTAAAGTCTCTGAAATAGAGACGTATGAAAGTGAAACCTCATGAGGGGGAAACGTGTACAAGTTTATGAGCGGGAGACGTGTGAATGTTTTTGAGGGGGAGACGTATGAAAGTTTTTGAGCAGGAGACGTGTGAAAGTTTATGATTGGAAGAAGTGTGAAAGTTTATTAGGGGGAGACGTGTACAAGTATATTAACTGTAGACGTGTACACGTTTATGAGCGGGAAACGTGTGAAGGTTTATGAGGGGGAGACGTGTACAAGTATATTAGCTGTAGACGTGTACATGTTTATGAGCGGGAGACATGCACAAGTTTATGAGGGGGAGACTTGTGAAAGTTTATGAGCGGGAGACATGCACAAGTTTATGAGCGGCAGACGTGTGAATGTTTATAAGCGAGAGACGTGTAAAAGTTTATGACCGGGAGACGTGTACAAGTTTATGAGCGGGAGACGTGTACAAGTTTATGAGCGGGAGACGTGTACAAGTTTATGAGCGAGAGACATGTACATGTTATGCGCGAGAGACGTGTGAAAGTTAATGAGGGGAGACGTATACAAGTTTATGAGCGAGAGTCGTATACAAGTTTATGAGCAGGAAACGTGTGAAAGTTTATGAACTAAAGACGTGTACAAGTTTATGAGCGGGAGACGTCTGAAAGTTTATGAGCGGGAGACGTGTACAAGTTTATGAGCGGGAGACGTGTGAAAGTTTATGAGCGGGAGACGTGTAGACGGGAGACGTGTGAAAGTGTGATATGAGTGAGACGTGTGAAAGTATATGAGCGGGAGACCGTGAAAATTTGATGAGCGGGAGACGTTGACAATGTTATGAGCGGGAGACGTGTACACGTTTATGAGCGGGAGACGTGTAAAAGTTTATGACCGGGAGATGTGTGAAAGTTTATGACCGGGAGATGTGTACAAGTTTATGTGCAGGAGACGTGTACAAGTTTATGAGCGGGAGACGTGTAAGAGTGTATGAGCGGGAGACGTGTGAAAGTTTATAAGAGTGAGACGTGTGAAAGTATATGAGCGGGAGACCGTGAAAATTTGATGAGCGGGAGACGTTGACAATGTTATGAGCGGGAGACGTGTACACGTTTATGAGCGGGAGACGTGTAAAAGTTTATGACCGGGAGATGTGTGAAAGTTTATGACCGGGAGATGTGTACAAGTTTATGTGCAGGAGACGTGTACAAGTTTATGAGCTTGTGACGCTCAAGTTTATGAGCGGGAGACGTGTACAAGTTTATGAGTGCGAGACGTGTGAAAGTTCATGAGCGGGAGACGTGTGAAAGTTTATGAGCGAGAGACATGTACATGTTATGCGCGAGAGACGTGTGAAAGTTTATGAGAGGGAGACGTATACAAGTTTATGAGCAAGAGTCGTGTACAAGTTTATGAACGGGAGACGTGTACAAGTTTATGAACGGGAGACGTATACAAGTTTATGAGCAAGAGTCGTGTACAAGTTTATGAGCGGGAGACGTGTACAAGTTTATGAGCGGGAGACGTGTACAAGTTTATGAGCGGGAGACGTGTACAAGTCTTTGAGCGGGAGACGTGTACAAGTCTATGAGCGGGAGACGTGTACAAGTCTATGAACGGGAGACGTGTACAAGTTTATAAGCGGGAGACGTGTACAAGTTTATGAGCGGTAGACGTATACAAGTTTATGAGCGGGAGACGTGTGAAAGTTTATGAGCAGAAGACGTGATAAGGTTTATGAGGGGGAGACTTGTGAAGGTTTGTTGGCGGAAGACGTTTGAAGATCTGTGAGGGAGATACGTAAGTTGAAGCAAAACAAAACACGTTGAACTCAATTTTCCACTTTCCTAACTTGCAATTTGCGATTCAAAAGCGGGTTGCCATATTTTTTGCAAGAAAAGAGAGGATATGTTTTCGAGGAGTACTTCTTTTTGGATTAAATAAATATAGGAGAGGATTCCTTCATGAACATTTTTAACATTTGTAACATTCTCAACTAGTGACTGCAGAAAGAAAACCGCTGCTTGTTTGAATATTATGAAATGTGGTCAAATGATCGGCAGCTATTATACACACATTCTGCATGTTTCTAAGTGATACAAAAACAAAGATGTACAGGCTGGAAACAACCTGAGAAACACTCAACTACTTTCATTTATGCTTTCACTTTCTTCACTTTGACATTATAAATGATCTTGGTCTCCGGTAGAAAACAAACGGACAAGATTTGTGTCCTGGAAAACAGTCATGTGACCTGATGTGGATAGATATGAACACGAATGACTAGAAAGCGTTTGCTAAAAATTGAGCTGGCTGAAATTGAACTATACATGCTGTCCTAGGAACTGAACAATCACATTTTCATATTTTTTTATTTGTTTTGTTGGTCTAGACGCATGCAATGTAAAAAGAATGACTTCATACAAAACCTCACAACAGCATCAATCCTTTGATCGCTTTAGACTGGTGAATGAACTCTCGCTTCAAGTCATGGCGTGTCAATCAATCAATCTAGGATTTGCTACCATTAACACAAGAAAAAAAACGTTAAATTAGGAATCAAATTTCTTATACGTCTTGTTATCCAGTCGTAATGCTGGAGTTATGTTTTAAGATGGCAGTAAAATGTTTCCTCCCGTGTGTTACCGGGGCCTCATTATGTGGGAAGTAAAGAATAGTAACACTGTGACCTTCCAGGCATGTCGTAAGAGGCGACTAAGGAAGTTGTTGATGGCTTGACAAGCTGTCATTGTAAAAAGCGTTGTTATGGAAACAGAGACATAGATTTTAGTAAGCAGTGATCTCTGCAATATGTGCCACTTTGGTTTCTGTTTCTGAGATTGTAGTTCTGCCCTATGTGCCGTCTTCGGCTCAAAAGGACAATAGATAGAGAAAATGTTTCAGAAGTTTTAGATAGCGACATCATTACAAACATCCAGAGAACGAAGAAATCTTTATCTACGAACATATGCCTTATATAATAAACAATTATTTCACCAAACCACGTATGGCATTTCTGACTAAAGAGATTGATTAAATATCTCATTGTTTTCAGCAATTAATCAATAATATGGTATCAATAAGATGGTGTCAAATTGTTCTCTGGCACACATCTCTGTGAGATGGAGAACGATCAATGTACTTACCCCTTCCATATTATTATTAGGGTTTCTAATGACCTAAAAATCGTGGAAATGTGTAGCATTTAAGACCATAATGATGGAAAATATGACCTTAAAATGAAAAATAGATCGACATATGACATAAATGAATTACTAATTTGCTATTATGTGACGTTAAATTATCAATTTTTAGAACCGTAGAAGATAGATGTGTGAAATTACTGACCAAATTGTCTCATTATGCCTATGTTGAAGAGTTGTGATGATTTAAACTACATTTCCAGTTTCGTAGAAAACACTTTATTTTATCACATCTGAGTTGTCATCATTTGTGCAATTGCAGCTGATAGCAACAAACATTTTCACATTTGAGAGATCGCATATTTTTTATTGAGAATTGTCTTGTTCATTGAAACACGTCGTTCTATATCGCAAGATGTCACAGGCGCAAATTAAAAAAAATACCAGATCCTCGGCTCGGAGATCAGGTTCATCGTCTAGAATATCTGCGTGTTTACCGCAAAGTATCTGCTGTTCTGCATGTTGAAAAAGCAGCATTTCTATATAGCACACTCTATAATGTTGTTGTAATCCTTTCATTTGCTTTACGGCGTGTTCGGTTTATTTCAAGCTGAATTTGTTCCTACTTCCTTTGACTTATACATGTATTTGTTTTTAATTCAAGTTCAGGTGTTTCTTGGCAATATAATTACAAAGCCTAATCGTGTCCGCTTAACAAAGTGTCATCTAAATAACCGTTTTATTGTACCTAAAGCTAGGACAACTATTACCTAAATATAAAAACAAATACCGCTTAACAAAGTGTCATCTAAATAACCGTTTTATTGTACCTAAAGCTAGGACAACTATTACCTAAATATAAAAACAAATACCGCTTAACAAAGTGTCATCTAAATAACCGTTTTATTGTACCTAAAGCTAGGACAACTATTACCTAAATATAAAAACAAATACCGCTTAACAAAGTGTCATCTAAATAACCGTTTTATTGTACCTAAAGCTAGGACAACTATTACCTAAATATAAAAACAAATATCAAGGGCATTTACAGTATTCTCGGCAGGCAAAATAGTCAAAGATAGTGGTGCATACGTTATGACCACGAGTAGCTTGACGACGGGAGTGATGGCAGTGACAAGGGCATTCATCTGGTTAGAGTCACAAAACTACATCCACGCCTGCATACTAAGTGAATAGATGAGTATGATAAGAAAAGTGGAGGCGGGCACTGTGCACAGGCAATAGGTAGAGTCATTGCAAAAGTCACAAATACGTAGGGTCACCTTTATCTACGTCCCTGGACAACAGGGTGTACGTTGTTTGTTGTTGTTGTAAATGTTTTTTTCCAAGATCTTCATGATGCAATTTCCATAGCTTGTCGATAAGAATCTATGTCTCTACCAATCACCCACTTATTCCTTTTGACAGGTTCAAGGTCTCTTTGATGTCTCGAAACCACCTTCCTCTTGGTCTGCATCTGCTTCGTCTTCCAGGAACTATGCCCTCTGTTCTACCCAGCCTACTGTCTTCTGATATGGCCGCAGTATTTTAATTTTCTCTGTTTCATTATCTATGGTATCCTGAGGGTTGTTCTGCATAAATTGTTTTCGAATAAAACAAGTGTCTTCATTGTAGTTTGTGAGATTATAGTCCATGATTGACGACCATATGTTGCCATTGGGAAAATACATGATGAGGAAGAAAAGAATGAAAAAAGTTCAAGAGCCATTTATCATATGTCAAGGACATTAAAAACCACAGCGGCGAAAAACATAGAATAATTTCATGAGAACAAACCTTTGCTTTTGTTCATTTGTTCATTTGTTCATGTGTTCATTTGTTTATGTGTTCAGTCAAGCCCCACGAATATTAAATACCTTGACCTCTCAAGATGGTAGCACCAAACACGAAATAAACTTCATCCTAGTTCACCAAAGATGGAGATTATATGTGACATATAATACATTACTTGGCGCAAACTGCGATATTAACTACTTATGGCAGATCTCAAAAAGAAGAATAAGCTTTAAAAAAAAGTGGAAGCGCTCGCTCTTTACAAAATGTATACATGTATTCATTCAAAGAAGTAAGTCGTGTAGATGCATTCTTCATTCCATAACCACAGGGGTCGTTGGGGAACTACTGACAGACTTCGTCAACCTTCTCTGAGACAGCCTTTATTTTCATCCCATAACTACTGCGATGTCTCCGCAGACTAAAGTACGTCAAATGGCAGGACAAAATAACCAACTTAACTGTCCTGCAACATGCTAAGACACCAAAAATCTTGTCGATGCTCAGATGTTGAAGACTAAGATGGCTGGGGCATGTCCAGCGAATGGAAGAAAAGCGCATCCCCAGACAAATACTATATGGTGAACTAACACATGGAAAAAGACAAATCGGCAGACCTAAACTACGATATAGAGATATCTGTAAACCATCTCTGAATGACTTCTCCATATGTGAATATGACTGGTAACATCTGGAAAGTTATCGAACATCATGGAGAGCATGTATAAGGAACGGTATAACATCATTTGAGACTGTGCTAAAGCAAAACTTAGAAGAGAAAAGACTCATGTAAAAAGGATGGAAAACCCTGTGGACCAGTGGGCCTGACTTGTTCATTTTGTAACCGCGTGTGTTTGTTAAACATTGGCAGAATTAGCCACGAGAGAGGTTGTTCGGCAAAAACAAAACTCCCACAATACCAACTACCACCATCAGATGCATTACAGATAAGACAAACAACTTCACTTTATATCATCTACATATATAACAATTTGTGGGAGAGGTCTCTGAGACGGTTATACCTATCGACACCGATATCTCTGAGATTGCCCGCTGAGGAGGGATCGACCAACAGCTGTGACGTTTTCAGTATTGCGAGAAGGAGCGGTTGTGAGTAAAATGAGGCTAGCCGACTATAGCTCACATAAGGCGAGACGTCACAAGTATTGGGGTGTTATATCGGGAAAACCGCCTTAACGGGCAGGCTCAAAGATATCGGTGGCTGCGGTTATGCCAAAGGTTTAACGGATGAAGAGAGACTCCAGCGGATCGGGGTGGATCTCTTAGCGCAAAATTCCCCGATTGCATCTTGCCTTATGTATAGCTGCTTTAGACGTGTTTCAATATACAGGTGTGAGAGAACAATGTTGTCGAGTGACTATTTCTTAATAGAATCAAAAGTACATGCCAAACTATATCTCCAGGGATTTACTAAAAGTAAAGATTGTGTCATGTATTTCAACTAGTCCACAATACGTCATTTCTTTTTAATACTGAAGTAACTATCATTACTGCATTTATTTTTTTTCGAGTGGGCTTACATAGGGAACCAATGATTCTATCGACACAAAATTTTCGAGATAAAACTTTTGTTTTTATGTATGAAAAGAAAAAAACAAACTTGTGTAACACAATCGTGTACTGAAACGGTCCCTACTTGGGATGGAGAACAAAAGAGAGTTCGAGTTTAATGATTGCTAACATTCTTCAGCTCCATTATACTAGAAAGATTGGAGAAGTCAATGGATAACAGAAAAACTTACAGAAGAACAAGCGAGATTCAGACAACATCAGTCATGCATTGATAATATTTTCACTCTCAGAATCATCACCGAGGAATCATTAGAAACCCAAAGGTATAGTACGAGACTTGAATCGGCGTCTTAGCACGCGAGTTTTCCCTCAATTGTGCTCGGCCACCTACCCAGAAGCATTCGGAGACTAGATTCAAGCATAGAAACTCACGATGCGAGGCGGCATTCCTCACCTTCCTAGAGTACTACCCTGGTACCCATTTCTGCCACCGGCTGGGTCGACCGCGGGGGTATTTTTTTTCCAACCATGAGTACAATTCACACTGCTTCCAGCGGGAATCGAACACGGGTTGTCCGAACGTCGGTAGCCGAGTCGGGTGGTTTTCCCTACTAGGCTACCGAGGCTCCCATTAGAATCCCAATCATCGCTCATCATTAACTTTGTGATTTTCTAAAAAGTCTTGGATAGTTGACATCGACCTACGTTATGGAATATTCTCAACATCTATGGATTTCGTAAAGTCTTTTATTCAGATTCAGTTTGCTGTGTGATAACAGGAACTAGCACACTGACTGGTTCCGTGTAGAAACAGGTGTGAGACCAGGATGAGTCATGTCAACGGTTTTATTCGGAAATGCAATTGATTGGGTCATGCAAAAATCATTAGAACACAAACAATTTGACATTAAGTGGATTTATAACACACTCTTGGTAGATCTCGATGTTGCAAACAAATTGGTACTCTTGAACTCAACACACCCTGATGCCCAAGAAAAGATTGAAATAACTACTCCACAATATACGTAGGGAGGTCAAAAAGTAATGCACACCAATTTTTTTCTCGGAAACTACTCGGGCAAAATGTGTGAAATTTTCACAGATTGTAGCTGAACATCCCTTTGACACTACCTATTGGTCAACATAATCTCCGTCCAAGCGTATTGCCTTACGTCAACGCGAAACTAGGTCATGAATGCCTCGTTTGTACCAAGTTTTGTCCTGCTCGCGTAGCCATTTTTTAACTGCACGGATCACACCCTCATTATTGTCAAAGTGTGTCCCACGCAGGAATTTTTTGAGTGGTCCAAACAGATGGAAATCTGAGGGAGCCAGATCAGGGCTGTAAGGAGGATGGGGCAGTACAGTCCAACCAAATTTGTTGATTGCTTCCCGTGTTACCAGACTTGTGTGAGGGCGTGCATTGTCATGTTGAAGCAACAAATCTGCAGATGGCTTATTAGGCCGAACTCTGTGGAACCGATTTTTGAGTTTTGTCAGTGTATTGATGTAAGCTGTCGAGTTGATTGTCTCACCTCTTGTCATTACATCAACAAGAATCACACCATCAATGTCCCAGAAGACAGTGATCATCACCTTTCCGGCTGATGGAGATGTTTTGAATTTTTTCTTTTTGGTGACTGCTGATGATGCCATTCCATTGACTGCATTTTTGTTTCAGGCTCATAATAATGTGCCCACGTTTCGTCACCGGTAACAATTTTTGACAAAAACATTTCTCCTTCAACACCGAAACGCTTCAACAATTCAGAACAGAATGTTTTCCTTTGAACTCTGTGATCATTTGTTAGGCACCGAGGAACCCATCGAGCGCAAATCTTTGAATATCCGAGAGTTTTAAAAATTGCGATTGCACTTCCCTTGCTGACTGTAAGCTGCAATGCCAATTGCTGACTAGTGATACGCCTATCCTTACGAATAATGGCATCAGCCCGGTTTAACATGTCTGTGCTGGTAGCCGAGGCAACACGTCCAGAACGCGGTAAATCATGCAGCTCCACTCGTACACTTTCTGCAGCTTTAATTCTCTGAACCCAGCGACTAACTGTGCTCCTATCGACTGCAGAACATTTGCACACTGCACACAGTCGTTTATGAATGTTTGCCACAGTTTCTTTTTCCGCAACCAGAAATTCTATGACAATTCGCTGTTTGTAACGGACATTGTTGACAAGCTCCATTTTAACGGTTCATAGATTGCGTAATATTTATCAAAATGCTGTGCAATTTGGTACACATAATTGGAATATGTCATATTCCAAGTGTGCAAAATTGCATATTCCTATCTTTATCATTAGCCGAGAAAAAAATTGGTGTGCATTACTTTTTGACCTCCCTTTAGTATCTGGCCACATTGATATCAACACGATCAAGACGAAAACCCTAGATTTTATTTATTATCAACATAGGCAGCAAAATGTCCAGAGATAGAGACATACCATTAGAAATCATGACACTCATTGAACTAGCATTAAATACGATCAAGAAAGTGAGAAACATCTGGAGATCCAACGTTCTCAGTAACAAACTAAACTTAGACTGATAATACAAGTGCAACATATGACTGTGAAAGTTGGATATCCACCAAGACTTTGGATACATGCTTTAGAAAACAAATTTCCCCGTAGGATCTCAAACATAAGCTGGAAAGAATACATCTGAAACGAACAGATAAGAGACAAATCTAAACAATAATACGTGTCGAGGTTTATTTCAAAAAGGCGTTAGAAATACACGAGGCATGTGCTGAGAATGAAGAAAGACTTCTCCACCAGGTATTCATGTAGAAACAGTCGGGTAAAATAAAGCAAGACTACTCCAGAGAATCATAATAATGATAATTACTGAGAAAGGTTGAGCCATATAACTAAGACACAAGCAATAACTATAAGTAGAAACAGCAACTCGACATCCTTGAAGAACTACGACTTCTGTGCTATGTGCCGCCTTCAGCCATGAAGGAAATGAATGAATTGCTAGCATCACAAGGTAGTTCTGTATTAATTCATTGTAATAGCACGCTACTTGCAGAGGCACGGGAGTCCTGCATCAGTAGCCAAACACCGAGCTGTTCATAGAGATAAGACATCACAGAGATCATTGCACAGAGCCGAGCATATTGACACTTCACGTTGAGCTGTCCGAAGATTAACTCTTGACTTTACAGACGGAAGAGACAATATTTCATTATGATGGTTGGCGAGCTTTCAGACCCAGAATACAGAAAAGAGGTTGCTGCTTGGTAGCCACACCCCAGGCGGATATCTCCTACCAGTACTCTCATAGTGCCCGAAGGTAAAGCAATATCTGCTCGACGAGAGAGGCATGAACGTCTGATGGTCAGATTTCCTCCTCTAGCAAAGCACAGTATAAAATGTATCATTATATAATAGAACCATACAAATTAGTATTACATGCACAATGTCGTATATAACCGGGGGAGCTTAATTGTCTGCGCCCCGCAGTCGCGATAGCAAGGTTGGTGAACCATCAGCTGAGCAAGACCTAGCAGTTCTACCTCCTCGTCCGTCTTCCCCCGGTAATATCTTACGCCAGAAGCTAGGATCGTCGTGTACTCTGTAGTGATGGCTCTTATATAGAAGACCTAGTGTTACAGTACCTCCAAGCAGGACAAGTACTTTCCCAGTACAGCCTGGGTCTAGACAGTGTTACAGTACCTATCAGGCAGGACAAGTAGTTTCCCAGTACAGCCTGGGACTAGACAAACTCCAAACTTTTCTACTAAAAGTCAGGAATGTCTAGAAAGCCATTACAACCCGCCACAGTCAAAGAGCTCTTGCCCACATCAACTCGTGACATTACATCATCAACGACAACATCATATGTAGGCAGACAACACACAATGATATATAATTGTTCAGTGATTAGAGCTAAAAAAATTGTGCATTTACAGTTAACGAAGCTAGCAGTGTTTGCTATCTTGTTATCGTGGTGTATCAAGTATTTTCGTGTGAGTTACAAATTGGAACCACCCTTATAAAATATCGCCTCTAAGAATGTGGGAGATTTTGTATATAGCCGAAGCTATCATGTGAAGATGTTGCAGGGTGTGCATGCTAGTAATTAATTTCGAGAAATACAAAAACTCCATGCCTGATGATTCATCGCTTTTAACTGATCAGTGTCGTCACACTTTGCATAGGACCCACTGTGTATCTCACCACAAGTACCTTTCCTGGGCGAATCTATCAATCTCGGCAGGGAAACTAGTGCCCTACTGTGATTGCCTCATCTATAATTGTTCTAATTAATGTCTATTTTAGGTCGGCCTTTTACTCTTTTGCTTGCTGTTTTCAGGGTTAGCTTCGCGATCTTCTTCTTGTCTTCTCACTACATAACAATGATATCCACCTCCTCATCTTGCTTATATATGATATTTTGGATACATGGCAATATCTCCTACGTTTTAAAAAGTATTCCGCTGATGTAATCAAAGGTATAGGGTTACAGACGTGATCTCATTTAGAGAAACAAGCAACTGCGAGCGGTTACACAAATAATGATTATGACAATACCTGGCTGCTCAATTTATTCAAGGAGTTGTGAAGAGCAAAAATGTTGAGAACCGCTTAAGTTTAATGAATTCCTTTTAACCTCTCACACTATTACGAGAATACATTATTTATATTTATTATTAAAATGCAAACGCTTTATTGGTAAATCAGGCAACATTATAAACGGATAAAGAGATTAATGTCTATGCTTCAGGTTGATGCAATATTCAACGCGCTCTAGTAAATGCTCTTTTATTTTGTTATCTAAACTGAAATAGCTGTACACATTTTGGTAATTTATTTCAATTTCCCATTATCAGAATTGTAGCTTTAGCTTACGACATGTTGCGTTTCTCAGAGTGGTTATCATCTGCTACTAGTTGATCCACTGATATAAATTCGCAGATTTGTCTTTTAGTTGCTCTCCTGACATTGCAGTGGCTTTAAGAGAAATGTACGAGCTGTCACTGGGTATGCATTCTAATCGGCTTATTTCCGCTTAAGGGAAGAAACTCTGGAATGAGTGTCTGTATATTGTAAAATATAATATAAAACATATATGTGAGGTTGATAGGCTGATAATAACATAGAAGTTAATACTGCAGCAATTAATTTGGTTGCAAATCAAGATTTATGAACTTAATGCAATGATATTAGAGATCAGACATCGTTAATTGATGTCATGATTGGAGTATTTATTCTGGCATGCAAATTCGCAGTTAGTAAGTATATCCTGTGATTTAAGGGCTGTTGTTTACATTCTAAAGTACGTCACATAAGGGATTGTGATTCTATCTGATTAGTTGGAATTAAATCGTACATTTTGATCGTGCTAAACTTTCATCATACCTCGGACATGCTTGCCATACATCAGACAAGTTCACCATACCTCTGACAGGTTCACCACACATCTGACAGGTTCACCACACATCTGACAAGTTCACCACACATCTGACAAGTTCAACACACATCTCACAAGTTCACCACACATCTGACAAGTTCACCACACATCTGAAAAGTTCACCACACATCTGACAAGTTCACCACACATCTGACAAGTTCACCACACATCTGACAAGTTCACCATACATCTGACAAGTTCACCATCCATCTGACAAGTTCGACACACATCTGACAAGTTCACCACACATCTGACAAGTTTACCACACATCTGACAAGTTCAACACACATCTGACAAGTTTACCACACATCTGACAGGTTCACCACACATCTGACAGGTTCACCACACTTCTGACAGGTTCACCACACTTCTGACAGGTTCACCACACTTCTGACAGGTTCACCACACTTCTGACAGGTTCACCACACATCTGAACAGTATGCGAAGGCACTAACAACTTCACTTCTCTATACAAGTGATGGAGCTAGATAAGTGCACTAATTTTGACATGACATCACTGAGGTAGGAGATTTCAGAGACAGGTCAAGGGCAAGTGAGAATAAACTAAATTTGAGAGCAGATAATACTTGAGACCAGGTAGGAGCAAATAGACTAAATGTATGAGCAGTTAATGTTTGAGGCCAGGTGGGAGCAAATAGACTAAATGTATGAGCAGTTAATGTTTGAGGCCAGGTGGGAGCAAATAGGCTAAATGTATGAGCAGTTAATGTTTGAGGCCAGGTGGGAGCAAATAGACTAAATGTATGAGCAGTTAATATTTGAGGCCAGGTAGGAGCAAATAGACTAAATGTATGAGCAGTTAATGTTTGAGGCCAGGTAGGAGCGGATAGAGTAAATGTATGAGCAATTAATGTTTATGACCAGGTAGGAGCAAATAGACTAAATGTATGAGCAGTTAATGTTTGAGGCCAGGTAGGAGCAAATAGGCTAAATGTATGAGCAGTTAATGTTTGAGGCCAGGTAGGAGCAAATAGACTAAATGTATGAGCAGTTAATGTTTGAGGCCAGGTAGGAGCAAATAGGCTAAATGTATGAGCAGTTAATGTTTGAGACCAGGTAGGAGCAAATAGACTAAATGTATGAGCAATTAATGTTTGAGACCAGGTAGGAGCAAATAGGCTAAATGTATGAGCAGTTAATGTTTGAGACCAGGTAAGAGCTAATAGACTAAATGTATGAGCAATTAATGTTTGAGGCCAGGTAGGAGCAAATAGACTAAATGTATGAGCAGTTAATGTTTGAGGCCAGGTAGGAGGAAATAGACTAAATGTATGAGCAATTAATGTTTGAGGCCAGGTAGGAGCAAATAGACTAAATGTATGAGCAGTTAATGTTTGAGGCCAGGTAGGAGCGGATAGAGTAAATGTATGAGCAGTTAATGTTTGAGGCCAGGTAGGAGGAAATAGGCTAAATGTATGAGCAGTTAATGTTTGAGACCAGGTAGGAGCAAATAGACTAAATGTATGAGCAATTAATGTTTGAGGCCAGGTAGGAGCAAATAGACTAAATATATGAGCAGTTAATGTTTGAGGCCAGGTAGGAGCGGATAAAGTAAATGTATGAGCAGTTAATGTTTGAGGCCAGGTAGGAGCAAATAGGCTAAATGTATGAGCAGTTAATGTTTGAGACGAGGTAGGAGCAAATAGACTAAATGTATGAGCAATTAATGTTTGAGGCCAGGTAGGAGCAAATAGACTAAATGTATGAGCAGTTAATGTTTGAGGCCAGGTAGGAGCGGATAGAGTAAATATATGAGCAGTTAATGTTTGAGAACAGATAGGAGCAATTAGACTAAATGTATGAGCAGTTAATGTTTGAGGCCAGGTCGGAGCAAATAGGCTAAATGTATGAGCAGTTAAAGTTTGAGGCCAGGTAGGAGCAAATAGACTAAATGTATGAGCAGTTAATGTTTGAGGCCAGGTAGGAGCAAATAGGCTAAATGTATGAGCAGTTAATGTTTGAGACCAGGTAGGAGCAAAATGGACTAAATGTATGAGCAATTAATGTATGAGACCAGGTAGGAGCAAATAGGCTAAATGTATGAGCAGTTAATGTTTGAGACCAGGTAAGAGCAAATAGACTAAATGTATGAGCAATTAATGTTTGAGGCCAGGTAGGAGCAATTAGACTAAATGTATGAGCAGTTAATGTTTGAGGCCAGGTAGGAGGAAATAGACTAAATGTATGAACAATTAATGTTTCAGGCCAGGTAGGAGCAAATAGACTAAATGTATGAGCAGTTAATGTTTGAGGCCAGGTATTGGGCGGATAGAGTAAATGTATGAGCAGTTAATGTTTGAGGCCAGGTAGGAGGAAATAGACTAAATGTATGAGCAGTTAATGTTTGAGACCAGGCAGGAGCAAATAGACTAAATGTATGAGCAATTAATGTTTGAGGCCAGGTAGGAGCAAATAGACTAAATGTATGAGCAGTTAATGTTTGAGGCCAGGTAGGAGCGGATAAAGTAAATGTATGAGCAGTTAATGTTTGAGGCCAGGTAGGAGCAAATAGGCTAAATGTATGAGCAGTTAATGTTTGAGACGAGGTAGGAGCAAATAGACTAAATGTATGAGCAATTAATGTTTGAGGCCAGGTAGGAGCAAATAGACTAAATGTATGAGCAGTTAATGTTTGAGGCCAGGTAGGAGCGGAAAGAGTAAATGTATGAGCAGCTAATGTTTGAGAGCAGGTAGGAGCGGATAGAGTAAATGTATGAGCAGTTAATGTTTGAGACCAGATAGGAACGGATAGACTAAATGTATGAGCAGTTAATGTTTGAGAACAGGTAGGAACGGATAGACTTAATGTATGAGCAGTTAATGTTTGAGAACAGGTAGGAACGGATAGACTAAATGTATGAGCATGTATGAGCAGTTAATGTTTGAGAACAGGTAGGAACGGATAGACTAAATGTATGAGCAGTTAATGTTTGAGAACAGGTAGGAACGGATAGACTAAATGTATGAGCAGTTAATGTTTGAGAACAGGTAGGAACGGATAGACTAAATGTATGAGCAGTTATTTTTTGAGACCAGGTAGGAGCGGATAGACTAAATGTATGAGCAGTTAACGTTTGAGAGCAGGTAGGAGCGGGTAGACTAAATGTATGAGCAGTTAACGTTTGAGAGGAGGCAGGAGCAAATATACTAAATGTATGAGCAGTTAACGTTTGAGAGGAGGTAGGAGCGGGTAGACTAAATGTATGAGCAGTCAACGTTTGAGAGGAGGTAGGAGCGGGTAGACTAAATGTATAAGCAGTTAACGTTTGAGAGGAGGTAGGAGCGGGTAGACTAAATGTATGAGCAGTTAACGTTTGAGAGCAGGTAGGAGCGGGTAGACTAAATGTATGAGCAGTTAACGTTTGAGAGCAGGTAGGAGCGGGTAGACTAAATGTATGAGCAGTTAACGTTTGAGAGGAGGTAGGAGCGGGTAGACTAAATGTATGAGCAGTTAATGTTTGAGAACAGGTAGGAACGGATAGACTTAATGTATGAGCAGTTAATGTTTGAGAACAGGTAGGAACGGATAGACTAAATGTATGAGCATGTATGAGCAGTTAATGTTTGAGAACAGGTAGGAACGGATAGACTAAATGTATGAGCAGTTAATGTTTGAGAACAGGTAGGAACGGATAGACTAAATGTATGAGCAGTTAATGTTTGAGAACAGGTAGGAACGGATAGACTAAATGTATGAGCAGTTATTGTTTGAGACCAGGTAGGAGCGGATAGACTAAATGTATGAGCAGTTAACGTTTGAGAGCAGGTAGGAGCGGGTAGACTAAATGTATGAGCAGTTAACGTTTGAGAGGAGGCAGGAGCAAATATACTAAATGTATGAGCAGTTAACGTTTGAGAGGAGGTAGGAGCGGGTAGACTAAATGTATGAGCAGTCAACGTTTGAGAGGAGGTAGGAGCGGGTAGACTAAATGTATAAGCAGTTAACGTTTGAGAGGAGGTAGGAGCGGGTAGACTAAATGTATGAGCAGTTAACGTTTGAGAGCAGGTAGGAGCGGGTAGACTAAATGTATGAGCAGTTAACGTTTGAGAGCAGGTAGGAGCGGGTAGACTAAATGTATGAGCAGTTAACGTTTGAGAGGAGGTAGGAGCGGGTAGACTAAATGTATGAGCAGTTAATGTTTGAGAACAGGTAGGAACGGATAGACTTAATGTATGAGCAGTTAATGTTTGAGAACAGGTAGGAACGGATAGACTAAATGTATGAGCATGTATGAGCAGTTAATGTTTGAGAACAGGTAGGAACGGATAGACTAAATGTATGAGCAGTTAATGTTTGAGAACAGGTAGGAACGGATAGACTAAATGTATGAGCAGTTAATGTTTGAGAACAGGTAGGAACGGATAGACTAAATGTATGAGCAGTTATTGTTTGAGACCAGGTAGGAGCGGATAGACTAAATGTATGAGCAGTTAACGTTTGAGAGCAGGTAGGAGCGGGTAGACTAAATGTATGAGCAGTTAACGTTTGAGAGGAGGCAGGAGCAAATATACTAAATGTATGAGCAGTTAACGTTTGAGAGGAGGTAGGAGCGGGTAGACTAAATGTATGAGCAGTTAACGTTTGAGAGGAGGTAGGAGCGGGTAGACTAAATGTATAAGCAGTTAACGTTTGAGAGGAGGTAGGAGCGGGTAGACTAAATGTATGAGCAGTTAACGTTTGAGAGCAGGTAGGAGCGGGTAGACTAAATGTATGATCAGTTAACGTTTGAGAGCAGGTAGGAGCGGGTAGACTAAATGTATGAGCAGTTAACGTTTGAGAGGAGGTAGGAGCGGGTAGACTAAATGTATGAGCAGTTAACGTTTGAGAGGAGATGGGAGCGGGTAGACTAAATATGCGTGCAGTTAATGTTTGAGAGCTTGTAGTAGCGGGTAGACTAAATGTATGAGCAGTTAATGTTTGAGAGCAGGTAGGAGCTGGTATACTATATAAATATGCGTAAAGTTAATGTTTGAGAGCAGGTAGGAGCGGGTATACTAAATATGCGTGCAGTTAATGTTTGAGAGCATGTAGGAGCAGTTAGACTAAATATGCGTAAAGTTAATGTTTGAGAGCAGGTAGGAGCGGGTAGACTAAATATGCGTGCAGTTAATGTTTGAGAGCAGGTAGGAGCAGTTAGACTAAATATGCGTACAGTTAATGTCCAGACCCAATACTCTCTAATACCGCCATGTATCTATCCAATATTTAAAAATGTATGTTCTCATACTTTCAAACATTGTTTACAACATTACCAATGATCCCAAATACTATCTTAATGCGTTATCAATGTAACTTCTATATTTTCCTAATGTATTACCATTCAAACTGCTACACTTTCTTAATGTATTATCATTGAAACTGCTACACTTTGCTATGTATAATGAATGAAAATACTACACTTTCCTAATCTATTCAATGTGTATCACATTTTCATTATCCTCAGAACTATGTCTTTAATCTCCCAGATCCCTGACAGTATTTGACTCTTGTCATACGATGTTGACCATCTTGTGTTTTCCTGCAAGACATGAGTCTTTTATATGTACAGTAAAGTACCCCCGCCACGCCAAGTAGCGGATAGGGAATATGGTGTTAGTGACCATAACTTTTACAGACCTTCGGCACATGATTTTTGGGGTAATGTGGTCGGTATTACGCCCGTGCCGCTTTACTTTCCCAGAAAATAATCCGGTACCCATTAAAGGCTGAGTGAACCGGAAGCCGTCGGTTGGGATCGAACCCTACCCCTTGTCCTTTGTAGTCCAGTTCACTAACCACTGAGCTATCGCGGCTTCTTTTATATGTACTTAAAGTCAATGTTTATTTGAAATAAATCTTCTACAAGTATTTATTCCACTATAATTTAGATATTTACAATCTTCTGAATGCACTTCAGGATAATATTTGTATCTGATTTCGATCCATTAATAATTTGTTTATCTATTATAAAGCACTGCTACATTATTGAAATAAATACCTAGTATATATATAGCTATCAATTCATATTTTAGTCAACACGTTCTTTTAATATAATGGAATTTATCGCCTTTAAAATTGTTAAGCTGGTAACTAGCTCGAAAAGAGCTGATCGTAAATAAATGATGGTTGTAACTAATAATGTGGATTCTAGAAGAAAACCATGAGCGGTTGGCCGCGGAAAAGAAGCATTAGTGTACATGAGACCTTATTTACCACATATAAAGGCAGAACATCCAGATAATTATGACGTCAAACCATTCGTATGTTTAATAAATCCCGTTGTCAAGATGTGTACCTACATATATGAGTGCATTAATTCTGGATGGCTTGGTCCTAGAGTCATTTAGATAGTTCTTTTTTAACATATGCCCTCAATTATTATTTTAACGTGCGCCACCTTTTACGTCTGACGAAGTCCCTAGAGACTAGGAACTGAATTTTGCATGTTAATCTTTTTCCCCAGCAGCCGTGTGCACAGGGGTCCCTTGCCACACAGAACTCCATCTTGGGAAGTACTCATATTTTTTTCCGTTCATGAGTCATGAGTAATTGGCGTTTCAAGCTGGTCTTCCCTGTTGAGGCCAGGAGTGGTTGCCGCAGAGAGAAATCATAAATAAAAATCCCAACCGGTACAGCCGGGATTTGAACCGAATTATTTTTAATGAATATTTTGATGATTTAAAAAAAAATATATAATAATAGATTTGCTACTTATCAATAAGGTAGTAATATATTTTCGGTTCAAAATATTTGCTTTTTCACTGTAAAGTAGTAATAGATTTTGAAGCTCATCTGTGTAATTGTGTTAGATTACGGAGCAGTAGAGTAGGAAAATATTCTTTGTGCCCTCGCTCTGTTTCCAAGAATATTCAACTTTGTATTCTGTTTAATTAGTTATATTTTATATGTAAACTGTCCTCAGTGGGCGTACTATCTATTTGTTCACCTCATAAAAGCTAACTGTATGTGCTTTCATTCTTGGAATCGTTGAATAGAGTGTGCCTCATTCGCTTTTCCCATCATCATTATCATCATGTGCCATACCGGTTGGCGTAGGCGATCATGTCCTTATACAATCTTCTATCTACAGTGCATCATATCAATTCAGTTGTTGACAGTTTTCCATGCGATGACACCAAGCTATCCAGCATTTTCTCATTTTGCAGTCCGCGCTCTCTCTTTCCATTTTGTTTTGCCAGTTGTAACTAAGCATTCCAACTTTCCTCTTCTCATGATGTGCCAGAAAAATGTTGATCCCTTTTTATGTTGACCTCTTTGAGAATTTCCTCATTGGTCTTTTTAGCTGTCGAGAGAACTTTCAACATTCTTCTGAGAAATCCCATTCTCTGTGGTCTCTAATTGTCTTTTAATCTTTAGGGAATTTGCACCGTGTTCTGTTCGTCGTAGGCTACATTCACTAGAGTAATCAAGAATCTAAAGGGCGCGTTATTGCTGTGCTTGCATTGTTATGTGTGCTACGTCATAGTAATGGCTCATCGTAAATCACAAGACCGGCCGTACGCTAATCTTACGACTAACTGTGTGTTTATATGTTCGAAATTTAGAGTCAACAACTATGGCCTAACATCGTCAAGCGCTATACGTTTTTAAAGAAATATGACGATCATCACTTTCGAGAGGACGTGAAGTTATGGTAAATGGTGGATAGGCGGCAGGAACCATTGCAGGCTATGCATGAAAAGTGTTCCTTGTTGCAGTTTCCTCATATTTCAAGTCCATGGGGGACTGGTTAGTCTCGAGGCAAGACGCCGGCCTAGGGACAGAGAAGTTGTGGGTTCAAATCTAAGCTACACAGGTTGGGATTTTTATTTATGATTTCTCTCCGCGACAACCACCCCTGGTCACAGCAGCGAGGACCGGCGTGAAACGTCAGTTACTCATCGACGGAAAAAAAAACATGAGTATCTCCGAAGTGGGAGTTATCTGCCTGTGCGACGAGGGACCCATATTCACGCGGCTGCCAGGGAAAAATGGATTAACACGAAAAACTCAGTTCCTAGAGACCTCGTCAGAGTTGAAAGCTGGCGAACGCAACAACATATACATGTCGAAGGCGTCCTAGACGTACGGACTTCAGGACAGTTGTGTATATAGTAAGCACTGACTTCAGGACAGTTGTGTATATAGTAAGTACGGACTTCAGGACAGTTGTGTATATAGTAAGCACGGACTTCAGGACAGTTGTGTATATAGTAAGCAGACTGTGGAAAATCGCCCATAGATCAAACACTACAGCAAAACTATATGGGCTCTGCACGAACTACGCAAATAGCAACATTTATATTAGAAACGACATTGCAGATATAGATCCTACTTCAGGCGAACGAAAGATAGATGTTAATTTTGTACAGCAAATGTAGAACAGAGGTGAGGTATCAGCTCAGGAAAAGATGAATTCAAAAAGAGGAGACATATTTTAATTTGTTGCCAATGTCAATAAGGAGATCTTCAGTGGAACGAGACTACAAAACGTGGAAGGGAATCCGGAACAATCAGACACTGACACGGAAATCGTTAAATGTTTTATCGAAATGTTTTCTGGGAAATATGTTCACATGCTTAAACATGCTTTGACCGCTGATATCAAATTGTTAAAGTGTGTAATACGACATGTTGAGATACTACAATTCGCTTAAGTGTACTGCAGTTAAGTCTTATAATATAATTTGTATTAAACTGTCTTTGAGAATTAATAAAGATGATAACAACATGTTGAATACCCTACTTGTGGTAAATACTTGACTTGTGCGGGATCAAGCTTTGTTTATACTCTTGTTATCAAATTAACATGACTCGTTGTTGGATAACACGTTCTTTCCGGCCACTAACGTTAGTCAAGATAGTTGGACTACACTGATTGAAAGTTACATCCGACTACCAGCTTGCCTCTCTCCAAAACTGTGTATATATAAAAAAAGGAAAGCACCCTCGTCACGCCAAGCTGCGTATAGGTAATATGGTGTTAGTGACCCTATATTTTACAGACCTTCGGCACATGATTTTTGGGGTAATGTGGTCGGTATTACGCCCGTGCCGTTTTACTGTCCCAGAAAAAAATATCCGCTACCCAATAAAGCCTGGGGAGCCGCGATAGCTCAGTGGTTAGTGAACTGGACTACTACGGACAAGGGGTAGGGTTCGATCCCAACCGATGGCTTCCGGGTTCACCCAGCCTTAAATGGGTACCTGATTTTTTCTGGGAAAGTAAAGCAGCACGGGCGTAATACTGACCACATTACCCCAAAAATCATGTGCTGAAGGTCTGTAAAATATATGGTCACTAACACCATATTTCCCTATACGCCACTTGGCGTGACGGGGGTACTTTACTTTTTACAATAAAGCCTGGGTGAAACGGAAGCCGTCGGTTGGGATAGAACCCTACCGCTTGTCCTTTTGAGTCCAGTTCACTAACCACTGAGCTATCGCGGCTCCCCAATACTGTTTATGGACATTATGAAAATATGTATTCTAACAAGTGGGCCGGTGAACAATTCATGCCACAGAATCCACTCTCCACACGCGGACAATTATTTATTGAAAGTCATTTTTTTCTTGTACAAATCACAAGATCACAACATTTTCTATTTTACTCATAAATTCATACCGTCTGTTCTGCATCAATAATTAGATTAGCTATCATTGCATTCCGGTAAAAGAGGCAGACCAAGACTAACGTGGACGAGTAACATCAAAAGATGGACAAGTCAGCCTATGACAACCTTCACCATAAAAGCATGAGACAGAGCGGAATGGCGCTCCATGGTAGCCAAACTTCGTTGCGGAGACAGCACTCGATGATGATGACGATGATGATTATCATTACGCTTGTTGATAATACAATTAAATATTGTTCCTGTATGGCCAGTTCATCACAGTTTGTTATTTAGTTCATTACAAAAACGGTTATTTTTCTTCTTCATAAACAATTGGAATGCGACATCCCATACATTAATTGTCCACAGTTCAATCGCAATTAATATCTAAGCCCCATTGACGAGGATGTAATTCGAAAAACTATCTGTTCTACCCACTAGCTAGTTAATCCTTAGCTAGTTCTACCCACTAGCTAGTTAATTCTTAGCTAGTTCTACCGTCTACTATTGGTGTTTTTAAGTCTACGTCTATAACTTCGATAACTATATTTAACTGTACATAACTATAGATCTGATCTTTCCGTCAAAAACCTTCTGAACTGTTACTCCAAACTTAAGGGTTAATTGCATGTAGTCCCCCCGGCCCCCCCCCCACCCCCAACCTTGTGTTTTAATTAGCCGAAACGCCGCCAGTCTTGAATCTGACAAGATTGTCTTTTATTTGGTCAAATCGCCTTACTGCTGACCCAGTCGTTCGAGCCCTAGTTTATGTTTCACTTATTTCTTTTAATCCAGCTTGACTTGTCTATTGTTAATTGTCTGTTTTTAACATTCTTTACTTTGAAACTGTTAAATCTATCTTCACCTAAATATTGTAAAACGGAATATCATTTTCTTAATTAATGTAAATCCTCAATTTCTTTAATCCCCTTTTCCTAACCTGTTCAAACTGGACTAAAATAGTGATCTCCCTTTGTATATAAATAACAATCACAGAACATTTACAATATAAACATAATGTCAAAATAACGATATCAGGCAGACAGTTAAAGTAGCTGCAGGAATTAAAATACATAAGAAATCTCGTTATATACGATAATATACAAACAGTATACGTATACATAACATGTAGTAAAGCTTGTTAATTCATCGGACAGATATCATCGTACTATCAAACAAGGACAAAACCCCAAGCAAAACAGACCCTTACAATACAATTCACATCCCAACGTTGTGCCAGACCTGGACGCTGGACTCAAGAACAAAAAGCTACTACAGAAATTAAATGTGTCAGAAATGACAAAAAAAACAGCTTTAGGGATGAGATAAATAAAAATTAGGAATAATCTCTGGCATTAAATGTATAAAAAAAACAACAGTTAAAAAGGATTGGCCATAAGGTAAAGACAACAATCAAAATACTATACAATAAGCCATCAACAAATGTTACGAGAACACTAATTACAAGAGCCCACCTCGAAAAGAATAGATTGATAAACATTAAAAACACAACAGATGTAACATCCGAGATACCAACAGAAGAGCAAAGGATCGCAAACAATATTTCCCTTCGAATGTGAAAACAAAGTGAAGAAAGAAAGGAAAAGGACAGAAAATACAAAAAATATTTGTTAAATAGCTGTTTAAAAGCAGTACTTAATGCAGTAAAACATTGCACCAAGCCTGTGCTATATTTCCTGGCAAGGAGACATTTTCACAGGAACGTTTCCAAACAACAGTATAACTACCAGGTTGCAATGCACAATGCGTGTTAACTTCTCTTCTACATTCTGTGTGACTTTTCCTTATTTCAGTTGATTCTTTGAATTATTTATTAAAGTCTTGCTCACGAGTCTTACCCACGCCATCGGACCACTAAAAGCTGCAAATAACGATCACTTAACGAGGGCTTTAATTCATAAAAAAAAGTAAGTTTAGATTCTGTGTTTTTTCTTTCTTAATCTTTAATTTTCGTTATTTACTTAATTTGTTAAATTTGTTTATTGATTTCAAGCTTCAGCTCTAATGTTTATAAATAAGTCATGTAGTAATGCGTGACTATATAAAGCATGATACAAATATATCATTGTAAACATGTGTCAAAGTAAACAAAGAGAAGAGCCCCGTCACGCCAAGAGGCGTAAAGGGAATATTGTGTTAGTGACCATAATTTGTAGAGACCTTTGGCACATTATTTTTGGGGTAATGTAGTCGGTGCCACTTTACTTTCCCAGTAAAAATCCGGTGTCCATTTAAGGCTATGTAGACATTTGTAGTGACACGATTTATATGAAATCGATGTCAGTTAAACAAATAGCACATTATATATATATATAAATAGACACATGTTTCATATAAATAGACGCAGGTTTATCTCTATAAGATAAAAATTAGATAAATAACATATTGTAAGCTTATAAATAGACTGACAAGACGATCTCAAACATGTATGCATGAGACATTGTAGACATATAAAACAATGACATAATTTATCTCAGTCACATACAACTTAGAGGTGTCCGGTTCGCAATCGATAGGCGGTTGGCTTACCACGGCAACAGCCGGGGTTCGTAATCCTGGCGAGGACACCTGGGTTTTACTAATTCCCTAAAAATTAGTAGGAGCCGCGATAGCTCAGTGGTTAGTGAACTGGACTACTACGGACAAGGGGTAGGGTTCGATCCCAACCGACGGCTCCGGGTTCACCCAGCCTTAAATGGGTACCGGATTTTTTCTGGGAAAGTAAAAGCAGCACGGGCGTAATACCGACCACATTACCCCAAAAATCATGTGCTGAAGGTCTGTAAAATATAGGGTCACTAACACCATATTTCCCTATACGCCACTTGGCGTGACGGGGGGTACTTTACTTTTTTTTTTACATACAACTTAGACACGTATCTTATTGTGGAGATATAAATTATGGGGATGGATACATGATTTTGGAGACAATTTTAAAATATATTGCATCCATTACCCACTTCTGAATGGAAATGAGTGGGTAATTAGGTCAGACTGGGCCTGAAACTAAAGGCCAATAACTCAAGACAAGTTGATACATCATGTGTACACGTGTTGTACGGGTTGAAGAGAAAATACCACCACTAAGATATGTACGGACGTACATTTAATTGGCAAACAACACATTTAATCGGTCCCTCGCTGCCAGGTGAAAACAACATAGGAAAAAAAATGACAGACAAGACATCCAGTCAGAGAGACAGGCAAGCAGGCTGACGGCAAACAGTCAAGCAGACAAAAGTTAGACAAACGAGAGGGAGAGACAGAAAATTAGAGAATCAGACAGGCAGAAATTTAGACTCACACACACACACACACACACTCACATACTCTCTCACACACACACACGCACTCACACGCACTCACACGCACTCACACGCACTCACACGCACTCACACGCACTCACACGCACACACACGCACTCACACACACGCACTCACACACACTCACACACACTCACACACACTCACACACACTCACACACACTCACACACACACTCACACACACACACTCACACACACACTCACACACACACTCACACACACTCACACACACTCACACACACTCACACACACACTCACTCACACACACACTCACACACACACACACTCACACACACACACTCACACACACACACTCACACACACACACTCACACTCACACACTCACACACTCACACACACACTCACACACACTCACACACACTCACACACACTCACACACACACACACACACTCACACACACACACACATATATATATTTATTTATTTGTTTATATCGGACAGAAGGAAAGACAGAGAGAGAGAATGATAGAATGTAGTTAGTGAGACAGAGACAAGTAGACAGAATGACAGATACAAATTGGTATCAGAGACAATAATCTGAATGAAAATTTAAGAAGACTCATCATACGATACTGAAGGCATTCTTGAACAGCACGCCAATTTTTCATGAAAATATAATTAATGCATTGTGCAGCCACTCTAGCACTATATATTCAACCATGCACTTATGTGGTATATTTCAGGTTTCAGTACTTCTACACAAGTTGGAGTATCCGAGATCCAACCTTTGGCATCAGAATAAACAATTTCGATGTGCCTATAAATCTTTTAAAATAATAAAGCACTGAAGGAGAAATTGTTTCATTTGGAAGAGGCCGTTTGGTAGTCCAAAACTGTAATACGGAAATGTCCTTCTTCAAAGAAATAGGAAATAAAGAATGAGTCTTAGAACTGGCACAACATTTGAAACAGAAACTGATGTTAAAGTTAAAATAGAAAAGGCGCAAACAGAAAAGAAGTTAAACTCTACACCATACCTTTTTTCCATTTTTTTTTTAAAATTCTGACAGCCGATATTTCAATGCAATTTATGTTTGCATCAAATTTCACATGACGGTCAAGGAAAATGTTGTTTGTTCCCATATGTGTTCTTACATATGTACATTTATGATGAATGTGGTCGGCATTACGTCCTTGTTGAAACACGAAAGAAACAGCTCAACAAAACAGTACTTGACACTGACTACTAGAACAAACACAAATGTGTTACCAACTGTAAATATGAAAACAAGTTATCTATTGAGATAGTAATTTTTCTTTAACTTCTTTCTCTTTCCACTCATTCGCTACATGTTGTCTCTCTTTATCAATAAAAAATCAATTTCTGGGAAAAATAACTTGACGATCGTTTTATATAAATCGTATCATCATCATCGAGTGCCGTCTCCACATCAAAGCTTGGCTACCATGGAGCGCCATTCCACTCTGTCTCTTGCTTTGATGGTGCAGACTGTCGTAGGTTGCCTTGTCCATTTATTGATGTTACTTGTCCATGTTAGTCTTGGTCTGCCTCTGCTACCTTGTATTTTCCCTTCCAATATTACTTTTATTGGGCTGTATAAATCGTATACCAATTTTTTAATACAAATCTTCATTTGTTAAGGAGACAATGTATAAGCATCGAGAACAAAGAGTTAAAGTAAAGAGCCCCGTCACGCCAAGTGGCGTATAGGGAATGTGGTGTTAGTAACCATATGAATTTTTGTGGTAAAGTGATCGGTATTACGCCCGTGCCAATTTACTTTCCCATAAAAATATCCGGCACCCAATTAAGGCTGGGTGAACCTCTAAGCCGTTGATCAGGATGGAACCCAACCTGAGAACAAAGAGTAACAACGAAGCAACACTGATATTTTAAAACAAAGAAGATATAAGAAAAGAAACAGAAGAATAAAATAGTTAAACACACAGGCAAACAAAAATGAAAGATGAGCTGACGGGGCAATGAGAAGTGGTGGACGAGTGTATCACGTGTGTCAAGGGGTCAAGGCAAAGAAATGCAAATGAATGCATAAAAATGTAAAGCTGCAGTAAAGCTAAAGTGGGTTACCCACAATTATCGAACTCACGTTTGTCTACAAACACGTTATGTAGATCATGTTTGAGTGAGCACAGTCAAAATAACCTGGCGCATATTTGATCCAATGTGAGTTAATGCATTTCCGATTGAGTAATCTGATTCATTTAGAAGTGATGACAAGTGCAATAATGAGGGAGGTTTTTGATAACATGACTTCTTCATTTCTCCATTTTCCAACACAGACAAACCAGTCAGTGACTGTCTAGTTGTCTCTTATGACTTCGGTATTTCTCTATCTTCCAAGACGGACAAACCAGTCAGTGACTGTGTCTAGTTGTCTCTTATGACTTCGGTATTTCTCTATCTTCCAAGACGGACAAACCAGTCAGTGACTGTGTCTAGTTGTCTCTTATGGCTTCTTCATTTCTCTATCTTTCAAAACTGACAAACCAGTCAGTGACTGTGTCTAGTTGTCTCTTATGGCTTCATCATTTCTCTATCTTTCAAAACTGACAAACCAGTAAGTGACTGTGCCTAGTTGTCTCTTGTTGCGTAAGTAATAAAATCCTCCCACTTTGTGCATTCAAAGACCAGTTTTCCCATAGTACCCCATGTTGGACCTCAACTATTCATTCCTGTTTCCAGTGTCCTACTACATCCACACTCAAATCACTACTATTTTCTACTGATGTCGATTAGACAAGTTTTAGTGTTGTAGCTTCATGCGAAATACTCCGGATTCAAAAACTTTCTCTACTCTACCCAGCAGTGACAAAAATGGGGACATGACTTCTTGTCAGGGAAGATGGGACACCCAGAAAAGAGTATTAATTAACGCTGTATCAAATAACTCAAAGTGGTAAGTGGATCTGTGGCAAAGATAATTACAGGATGAATTTGAAAAGATATTTAAAAACATATTGTACAATAAACATCACCATCATGCAGCATACAAATAAACAGGACAAATCTGAAACAAGTGCAACGTTTTAAATACTTGGGCACAATAATAACATCAGAAGATGCACCACATAAATAAAAAGCAGAATAGCTCGGGCCAAAAAAAGCATTTCAGAAAATGAAAAATATCTTATGCATCGGTGCTATATAGAACCAATTCTGACCTATGGAAGCGAATCATAGACCGTAGGCAATAAAATGAAAAGACGATTAGAGGTCAGAGTAATGGGATTTCTCAGAAGAATGTTGAAAGTTCCCTGGACAGCTAAAAAGACCAATGAGGAAATTCTCAAAGAGATCAACACACAACGGGAGCTATTAAAAAACATCAGAAAGAAGCAATCAACATTTTTCGAGCACATCATGAGAAGAGGAAAGTTGGAATGCTTGGGTTGGTTACAACGGGCAAAACAAAAAGGAAAGAGAGATCGCGGACTACAAAGAGAGAAAATACTGGATAGCTTGGTGTCATGGAATGGAAAACGGTCAACAACAAAACTGATACGATGCACTGTAGATAGAATAGTGTGGAAGGTCGCCTACGCCAACCGGTATGGCACATGATGAAGATGATTACAATAAACTATACCCTTTTTAATGTATTCTCCCTCGAAGGATGTGCTGAGTGGCGTGAGGAAGGTGGCTGGGGGTTGTTGGTCGGGGAGCAACGTTTTCGGGTTAAGTTATCAACAGAAAAGAAAAATAAAATATGAATAAAAATACTACATATAAAGCAGGCTGGGTCGCACCTTGCCTCGAGCACCGGCTCAACGGGTGTGCCTGAGAGAAATAGATGGTGTACACTTCCCTCTACAAATATCTTAGTTCTATGGGATCATTTTATTTGTTTTTATGTCATCGGTTGTTCCTGTTTTTGATAAATTATTGGAACATATTTCTGATACAACGCAGAACACACCGCAAATGCCCATATTCAGTTTCCGGACAGTGCAGGTATGCCCGCTCCGCTTTACAATGATAATATAACGACACAAATATGAAATGTCATGAGATGACGCTGTAAAGCTGGATGCAGTTACGAACAAGTTAAATATACAATCACTGGTGTGAGACCTTTACTGCGTGAGGAAATGAATTAACCTAACGTTTCAGCCCCAGGCCTTTATCAGTAGGTCAGGACTTGCAAACACGTAAAAGACTACAATCGATAAAGGTTTACATGAATTTACTTAGCTTTGGGTGGCTAGAGCCGCGATAGTTTAGTGGTTAGTGAACTGGACTACAAAGGACAAGAGGTAGTGTTCGATTTCAACCGACGGCTTCCGGTTCACCAAGCCTCTAATGGGTACTGGATTTTTTTTCTGGGAAAGTAATGCTGCACGGGCGTAATACGAACCACATTACCCTAAAAATCATGTGCCGAAGGTCTGTAAAATTTATGGTCACTAACACCATATTCCCTATACGCCACTTGGCGTGACGAGGCTCTTTACTTTTACTTGACTATGATGCATCTTGTCGGTTACAGGGACTTGTAGTATATGCGCCTTTTTTCCAACACACCCAACTTCAGCATGGAATTTTAGGAGAGCGAGTTGGCTTCCGCTCCATCCACACCCGCTTGTCCGTACTGGTAACGCTCCTTGCAGGGCAGTAAGGTCAAACACGTACAGCTTCTATAGATCATATTAATTTATCTCATTGACAAGTGGTTTGTGCGATGAAAACAAATACAGAATGTTACATATTTTTGTTAACAACATATAAGACTACACTTTCACACCAGCCTTCTAATATTAAATTAATAGCTGATTTGGCTAGAAACCCTGTGGTTAATGTGTGCTAGGCTTTTAACAAGGAAAAACACAGAAGCATAATAATCCGGACGGACAATCTGTCGATAAACAATTTGTTTTATTTTTTTTTTAAACTCGATACAAACCCGAGTCTGTAAAATGTATTTGTCTGAAGAAAATGTTCGTATAAGATAAACAAATGTGCATGTGGACAACTGCTGTCTTGCTGTAGGGTCAAGGGAAACGAAACACTTTCTTGTTGCACAAATTAGATGACAGAAGGGTGTATATTACAGTGTTGCATTCATCTTATCAATTACAAGATTTACAAGAAATGTTAGACATTATAGTGAAAGAAAGTAAAAATAAAGGACTCAGCCTTAATAGCAAATAGACAGAAGTAATGATAACAACAACGAAATATACATCACCTCAGTGCAAAATAAAGATAAATGGAACAATATTAAAACAGGTTAATGAGTTTAAATAGTTGGGAACTTTGTTAACCTCAGACGGAAAATGTGCAACAGAGATGAGATGCAGAATGACTCAGGCAAAAGCAGCTTTCCAAGAAATGAGGAAGATACTATGCAATCCATTTTTGACAATAGAAACAAGAAAAAGAGTTCTTAAATGTTATGTAGAGCCAGTATTAACATATGGATGTGAATGATGGACTATAGTACAACAGACAAGGAAATCACTGGAGCTTTATAGAAATGTGGTTTTACATAAAAATGTTGAGAATATCATAGACAGTTAAGAAGAGTAATGAAAATGTTCTGAAAGAGGCCAAAGCAAAAAGAGAGCTAATTTCCAATATTAGGAAGAAACAATCATAATGTTTTGGCCATGTAACGAGACGGAAGAAAACAACTGGAATATATTGTAACAACTGGGAAAATTGAGGGACAAGGAGATAGAGGGAAGATACCAGACAGCTTAAGAGAATGGCTTGGCAGAAAGTCAAAAGCAGAAATGATAAATAACTGTCGAGATCGAAAGTTGTGGAGAGACATGATCACCTACACCAGCAGGCCCGGTACTTGATGATGAAGATGATTGATCTAATGATAAATGAATTAACCCACCACAATATGTTTTAATTTCAAAACTTTCAGAAAATCTCTTTGGGGCGTACAAACTTCGTTCCTGTAAATGCAAATACTGTTGGTTTAATTCACATTTTTTTTTCATGTAGACTAAACACAAAGAGCACATGTCACTCATTTTAGGCATCTACGGTGCATTCTGTTTTAGTGCCCATATTCCTCAAAGATAAACAGCAGCGCTGATATTGCCATTGTTACGCCAGGCTGTCCTACTTTCCCCACAAAATTCCTGGTACCCATTTTCAGTGATTGAGTGAATACCGTTATCGTATCTTTACATAAATAAAATTATAGATTGACATAGCTGATAATGAAACAGCTGATAATGAAACAGGTACACATAGCCAATATATATACAAGTGCACTAGCAACTTCTGCGCTTTCTTCATCACTCAGAACAGCCAACATTGTCCGAAATGGAATGTCTTGAATTTGACACAGAAAGAAACATAATAAGACGGATAATCCTAAAAGAACAGAATTATTGATGTTTTTCACTTGAAAATTTTCTGTAATTATTTTTAAGATTTAATGTAATTGCGAAAAAAATAATATCAATTCTCAAGTCTTAAACAATATCTTTCTTTTATTTAACATCTCTGCATATCTATTTGCATTTAATGTCTGATATAGATGTTTCCGAGTTCCCATGGGTGCCTCTGTTTTTAGCGATTTCTGCGAGGATTGTTTTTGCTGGATAACGTTGGCTTTGCTAATTTAACGACCAGCATTACAGCTTTCCGGCTGTCTTTCACAACCTCTTTCAGTGCAACAGATATTGTATCAATAAATCATAATAAAGTGCTGTCGGTAATGCATATGTTCACAAGCAAAAGTTACGATATAGCACCTTTAAAGAACCACCACTACAAAAGAGATCATGAAACTTACTTTTCTGCTTCAGTCAACTTTCATCATTGAGGTAAAATGACGTGTTCTGCGTATTGCTCAGTTGTCTGTCTCCTTTATGGTACCTGTGTGATATTTGCTATTTCGATGATCCATAATCTTCTAAATCTACCTTTTCGCTTATTTCCGATATTGTTGAGTGTTAAAGTATACTGAGGAAAGACGTCTGGCGGTGATCTCTGTACATGTCAATATCAGTTGTTCTGCTATTTCCTAAAAACTACAGATGTTACTCTAATTTCCATGTATCCATATTTATCATTCTCTCATTTTTTGTCGCTGTGTCCATCTTAGACATACCTATGTTGTAACGATTTAATAACAAAATTGTTGCTATTGTCCACGTTTGACACTGACAGCAGAGTGAAAGGGGGAGGGGGGGAGTATATTGTGTCGTAGAGTCCTCTCTTTCTATTTGATGACACATGTTCGTTCTGTAATACTGTAACCAAATGAAAATAAATACAGAATAGTAGCACAGACAACGGTTGACAAATACTATGTTGGAATGTATGTAGAGGTTGAGTGTGTAATTAGTCACTGGGTATATAAGGTGCTCACACAAATACTATGTTGGACTGTATGTAAAAAGGTTTAACTGTGTAATTAGTCACTAGGTATATAAGGTGCTCACACAAATACTATGTTGGACTGTATGTAAAAAGGTTTAACTGTGTAATTAGTCACTGGGTATATCATCATCATCAAGTACCGTGCCTACTGGCGTAGGTGATCATGTCTCTCCACAACTTTCGATCTCGGCAGCTATTTATCATTTCTGTTGCTGACCCTCTGCCAAGCCATTCTCTTAAGCTGTCTGTTATTTTTCTCTTTGCTTCCCTCTATCTCTTCGTCCCTCAATGTTTCCAGTTGTTACAATATATTCCAGTTGTTCTTTTCTCATTACATGGCCATAAAATGATGATTGTCTCTTCCTAATATTGGAAATGAGCTCTCTTGTTGCTTTGACCTCTCTCAGAACATTTTCATTACTCTTCTTAGCTGTCCATGGTACTCTCAACATTGTTTTGTAAAACCACATTTCTACAGACTCCAGTGATTTTCTTGTCTGTTGTCCTATTGTCCATGATTCGCATCAATATGTTAAGACTGGCTCTACATAACATTTAAGAACTCTTTTTCTTGTTTCCACTGTCAAAAATGGATTGCATAGTATCTTCCTCATTTTTTGGAAAGCTGCTTTTGCCTGAGCCATTCTGCATCTCACCTCCTTTGTACATCTTCCGTCTGAGGTTAACAAAGTTCCCAAATATTTAAATTCATTTTCCTGTTTCAATATTGTTCCACTTGTCTTTATTTTGCACTGAGGTGATGTATTTTTCTTTGTTGTTGCCATTACTTCTGTCTTTTTGCTATTAAGGCTGAGTCCTTTATTTTTGCTTTCTTTCACTATAATGACCAACATTTCTTGTAACTCATTTTCACTCTTAGCGATTAAGAGTGTATCATCAGCATACCTTAGATTATTTATATTATGACCTACAATTGTTATTCCAAGCATGTCCCTTATGGATCTTAAAATAATCTCACTATAAATATTAAACAAATCTGGTGACAGCACACAACCTTGTCTAACACCCTGTTTTATTTGTTGAAACATTCCCAATTGGTTTCCAGTTCTTATGGCCGCTGTTTGTTGCCAGTACATGTTCTTTATTATTCTTAGATCTTTGCTGTCTACATTTATGCTTTCTAAAATTTTGATATTTCTTGGTGCTTTACTTTGTCAAATACATTGGTGTAATCTATGAAACATAGGTATAGATCTGTTTTCACCTCTATGGCTCTTTTTACTAAAGATCTTATGATATAAATGGCATTGCTTGTTCCTTTATCTCCAACAAAACCACATTGTTCATCGCTAATTTCTGGACTGATTTTGTTTCGCACTCTTCGCATGATGATTCTTAGTAATATCTTAGTCATATGACTCATAAGGCTTATTGTGCGAAGATCATCACATTCAATCGCACCCGATTTCTTTGGTAGGGCTATGAATATTGATTTGAGCATGTCGTCTGGTATATCCGCTGTTGTAGATATCATTCAATATTTTTGTTGTTATTTCTATTCCAAAATCACTGGGTATATAGGGGGCTCAAATAAATACTCCTTGACTTCAAGTAGTTATACAATTTCAAATTATAGGAAAAAGTTTATAAATATGGGGACCGTATACTCAATTTGTTTTTATGTGCCACGAAATCTCAGTGCACTCCTCCCATCAAAAGAGGGCACTGACATCCAGGATGATTTCATCCCTACAGTAAAAAAAAATTTACATCCACTCCCTTCAGTAAACCTGGAAGATCTTCATTGAAACTGTAAACTTCATCACACCGGATATGATGTAGAGAATCTGGTCCTAGCTTTTTAATTATGGGTGTGGAAGGCCCGATATCACTGAAAACGAATTAAAATCCATAATTTCTCAACCGCCCGTGCCAGTGTAATCATCCGAATTAACACATCTCCCAAACAAAGAAAGGTAGAGCTAGTCCCCATCATAGCAGTCTCAGCACACGTCAAAAGACATACGGCGAAACCGTACAGAAAGTGAACACAGCGATCTGTTCTCCATCATACGATATCATCATTCATCGTAAACAATCGGAATATCGAAACACGATGAAAACAAATGAAACGCACATCTCGCAGAGTGCACAGAGCGCTTAACTCAGTAGCTCTTGCAACAGGCCGGACTTGGAATATGAGGAAACTGCAACAAGGGAAAACTTTTCCAATACAGCCTTTAATGGTTCCTGCCTCCTATTAACCATATTGACCAGAAGTTCACGTCCTCCTGAAAATGATGATCGTCATTAAAAAAAAAATGTATAGCGCTTGATAATATAGTGCTTGATGATGCTAGGACATCGTTTTTGACTCCAAATCCGAACATATGAAACACAGTTAGTCATCGAACTATCCCCGTCGCACATCAAACAACAGACTATAAGATCTCCCTGCAATGTGAATTTGTGAAATGATGAATCCCTCCTGACTAATATGAACCTTCAGGAGTCACCCCGGTGCTGCAAAGTCATATACGAAACTCCTTTCCGCCTTTCACTATTAGTGTACAGCCCTTTTTAGGGATATACATTCAGCCATTGTGATGACGTAACACACACAACAATGGCTGCGCCCATAAGATCCCATTTACTCTAATAAATGCAGCCAACAACGCACGAAAAGATAATGCAAAATCTCTAATGTGAAAACTGCAATTGACTTGGTAGAGCAGTCCATATTAATGAGTTGTAACATGTAAATACTTGGCGTCAAACAATTCCAACGATGGCCTTGGAACAGCACTCAATGTGTTGGCGTAAACCGCATATCAACTCTAGATAGGGGAAGGTCGCATTCACAAACTTGGACTTGACAAAGAGGAGCATTGAGGTGTATACGACTCAGCATCATCGGCGAAATTTGTTAAGTAGATTGACTTTAACACAGAAAATTGCATTGAAGAGGCGAAACTAATCAGTCACAAAATGCTATTTCTGCAGCAGTCCAGAGAACATGAACGTCGTCCTACCATGTTGGAAACCTATTTTAAATTATTTTCGCATCGATGTTTTGCCGAGTAACGGCTGAAGCGCACATGGAGTTGTTACAAACCAATTGATACCACATAACACTTTGTGAGTTCGTGCAGCTGTAGACATCGATGTATAAAAAAATTCTAACAAACATTTGATTTAAAAATAATTTGAAATTAATGAGTGTTTTTGTGGTCACCCTGTACCTTCAGGGCAAGAAACAATGCTTGGATTAATCAACATATTTCAGAAAAGGTGCTGTGAGAATGATGATTCCAAAAACAAAAACCAATACAAATGGTTGTAATTTCCATAAACGAGATTCATCCACATTGATGTTTTCCTAGAACTTGAAGCTATAGCACCGAATTATTGCACATTGCTTCTCCCTCTGGATCATCATCAGGCAGACGTCTTTTTCAGAACGTTTTCATTCACCAAAGCCTGTCTCAAAGAATCTGTCTCCGGTTGGATCTCCCAATTGTTCTGTTGTCATGATTCAGCAGTTTGCAATCAGTAGTTTGCCGTTGCTTTTCAATTATTACTGGCCACTTAATATCTTCACGAATATAATCACGAAGATACAGACTTTCATTAATGGATGTTTACGCAGAATAAAAGGATGGAAATGGCAGGACAAAATCGCTAACATAGAATTATGGAAATGTACCAGTCAAACAACAGTGGATAAAGAGATACAGCGAAGACGATGACGCTGGATAGGACACACACTACGGAAGCCAACTGAGAGTATTACACAATAGGCCCTTTTTTTGGAATCCCCAGGGGAAAAGACAAAGAGGAAGACCAAGGAATTATTGGAGAAGACAGATAGAAGCAGAGATGAAGATGATGGGGAAGACATGGAATGATCTTAAAAGAATGGCAAAAACCAGAAAGACTTTATTTGCTGCTGCTTCTGCCTCTTTAGCTAATTCATCTATATATTTCCTCTTATCCCTTTTAATGCATCTTCTCACTTCTTTGTTCACCTCTGTGTAAACAAGTACCATGGCTGCTGGCATATGTGATTATGTCTCTCCAACAGAGACATAACTTTTGTTGTTGTTTAACTTTTGACAGTTGTTTAATCTGGATCTCGATCTTGACAGTTAAATATCATTTCTGCTGTTGACCTTCTGCTAAGCCATTCTATTTTAAGCTGTCTGGTATCTTATCTCTTTGCTTTCCCTAGATCTCTTTGTTCCTCAACATTCCCAATTGTCACATTATATCCCAGCTGTTCCCTTCTCATTACATGGCCAAAGAATGACGGTTGTATCTTCCTAACATTGGAAATTAGCACCGTCTTTGCTTTGGCTTCTGTCAGAACGTTATCATTACTTTTCTTGGAACACTTAATGGGTTAGAATATTTAATCTATCTATCTATCTATTGACCTTTCGAGCCGTAACCGGCCCATAGGGCGTAGACCAAGATACACCTTCTCCTATATGAATTTTTGTTCTAGCAGTTTTCTTTTAAAGATATTTTATCAAATCTCGCCATCTGTCTCTGTTCTGTGCAAGCAGTTCTATCTCATTGAGGGAGCCGATTCCTGCTGCTCTTGCCTCTCTCATCAATGTTCTTCTCAGTGTCTCCCTGGGTCTTCCTCTTTTTCTTTTACCTGTTGTTTCCCATATGAGGGCTTGCTTTGCTATTCGATTATTATCTCTTCTCATCACATGTCCAACGTATGACCATCGTCTTTTCTTTATTACTGAAGATATTAGTGGTTGATTGGCGATTTCTCTAATTTCCTCGTTTGTTTTGAATTCGTTCCATTCTATACCAAGTATTTTCCTTAGACATTTATTTTCGAATGCGTTCAACTTTGTTTCTATATCTCTTGTTGTTTTCCAGCTTTCACACGCATACGTAAGGGTTGATAGTACATTTGATTTGAATAGCCTAAGTTTTGTGTTTGTGCTAATGAGTTTTGATTTCCACAACTTTTCAAGGCTTCTGAAAGACATTGCTGCTTTAGCCAGTCTGATTCTAATTTCTTTGCTCGTATCCCCTTCTCGATCAATGTGACTTCCAAGATAGATGAAGTGATCGATCTCTTCTACTGGTTTGTTTTCCATGTATATTTTGTCACTTGTTGGAATTAAACTTTTCATGACTTTAGTCTTTTCATGATTGACCTCAAGCCCAATTTTGCTGGCTATTGATGATAGTTCATTTGTGGAATATTTAATGGTTTGGAATAATTAATCTGTTGGAATATTTAATGGTTTGGAATATATAATGGTTTGAAATAATTAATGACTTAAAGTAATTAATGGGCTGCGTATTTAATGGTTTGGAATATTTAATGGTTTGGAATAAATGGATTGGAATAATTAATGCGTTGAAATAATTAATGGGTTGGAATATTTAATAACTGTAGGAGAACTAGAACATGAGAGTAAACGTGGACAAACGTTAACAAAAGTGGATGTTTTCACTGCGTGGTGAGGGAAGAAATCAGCCTGCTGTAGAGCGTACATGATAGAAACTTATGTACAAAGATAATACTCGTCGCCTCTCGGCATGATCCAGAAAAAATAATGTTTATTATGTTATAGCAGAGGGAGCTGCGATAGCTCCGTGGTTAGTGAACTGGACTACAAAGGACAAGAGGTAGGGTTCGATCCCAACCGACTGCTTCCAGGTTCACCCAGACTTTAATGGGTTCCAGATTTTTTTCTGGGAAAGTAAGTAAAGCTGCAAGGGCGTAATACCGACCACATTACCCCAAAAATCATGTGCTGAAGGCCTGTAAAATTTATGTTCACTAACACCATATTCCCTATAAGCCACTTGGCGTGACGGGATTTCTTTACTTTTTTATGTTATAGCAGAGATGGGCGTACTTTTGAGTTATTTACTCCAAATTGCGATAAAGCAGCGCTTGAAGCGTGTCAGCAGCTCTTCAATTGTTCACTGCTTCATCACCCTTGTAATTGCCGTGAGTACTTAACTAGTAACGGCACGTTTCACTGGCCTCTGGTAACATGACCTAGCGTGTCTGATGACTGTCATTGATAGCACCCAATATAGGTCATTGTCTGTTTTGCAT
The DNA here is from genome assembly GCA_032433765.1 of Megaustenia siamemsis. Classification (NCBI taxonomy): domain Eukaryota; kingdom Metazoa; phylum Mollusca; class Gastropoda; order Stylommatophora; family Ariophantidae; genus Megaustenia; species Megaustenia siamemsis. The sequence goes on from JAVIAB010000047.1 coordinate 46,951,729, forward strand.
TTGTAAGTTCAAATTAATTGTCTTGTTTCGAAAACGAACGAAAATACGGGAGAAGTAGTAGTAAAAGCATGCAGTAGCTGTCTTGTGTAGATCAACAAGCCACTCAATTAAAAATAAAATACATCAGCTGGACACATTTTACTGAGTTATAATGCAATCTTTGTTGAACACCATTCTTCAAGTCTGTCCATTATGTCCAGCGCGTTCTAACCCCGGATTGTTCTGCTATATGCTCTCTGTCAACATTACTCTTGATGATCACACATTGTTCTGGTCTCTCAGGCTATACCAGCGTTAATGGCATCCTCAGGGATGCATTACTTACTTAACGACACACAGAAATGATTTCACAGCCAGAGTGAGACCTGTTTCTCCAGCCTAATTGTTCCAGATTTGAGCCATTTATTTTCACGGAGTCTGACTCGGTTTGAACTTTCTGTGTTCAAGTTGAACTCACTCTCACTCTTTTCTTTCGTGAATGTCACTGAAGTAGCATTCAGATGTTGCAGCTTTTAATCGTATCGAATTGTATTATTAATGTGCTTGTTTATATTATTTTCTTGCTTATTTCATGTTAATGCTGGCTGAAATCGGATGCACTGGGCCACTGGCGCAGAACACAGTGCAACGTTTTTAACGGGTGTTCAATCAGAGTGGATCTGGAAGACTCTAAATGTGATGTTCCGTCTGTGGGGGCGATCAACACATTTAACCTGACAGCTGACTTCATCTGAGAGTCTGGAATCCTACTCTGATTGAGTCCTGATCGCAGAGAGAGATTTGTTCTAATCTGAATATGGCTCATTGCAAATGCTGCATCCCTATGGCATTGACATAACACAACTTTGATAATGATTAGAAGAGAGCTATAGAAAACCGTGTAAAACTGTCTGCACATATGCGATATTACAAACTACACCTTGGTATTTTGATTATATCCAACATTTTTTTATAAAACCGTTTTAAAGTTTGATTGTATTGGCATAATACACTTTGAATATTGATTAAGGGAGAGCCGTATAAACGTTTCCAAGCGTTCAACCATAGAATACTATGATTACATGAATTGAACAATGGAGGAATAGTCAATAGTGCTTTCCACTTTTTAAAGAAAATTGTGATAAGTTTTTGAGAATTTTCTTAGAATTTAGGAATATATTTTTAGAAGCGAAGCAAATGAGAGGTTATTAATGGAGAAAGAAGTTAGAGAGTTCAGTGTAGATTATAGGATCTTGATGGAGACAGAAATTAGAGAGTTCAGTGTAGATTATAGGTTCTTGATGCAGACAGAAATTAGAGAGTTCAGTGTAGATTATAGGTTCTTGATGCAGACAGAAATTAGAGAGTTCAGTGTAGATTATAGGTTCTTGATGGAGACAGAAATTAGAGAGTTCAGTGTAGATTATCGGTTCTTGATGCAAACAGAAATTAGAGAGTTCAGTGTAGATTATAGGTTCTTGATGGAGACAGAAATTAGAGAGTTCAGTTTAGATTTTAGGAATTGATGGAGACAGAAGTTAGAGAGTTCAGTGTAGATTATAGGATCTTGTTGGAGAAGCTAGAGAGCTCAGTGAACATTATAGGATCTTGATGGAGACGTTAGAGAGTTCAGTGTAGATTATAGGATCTTGTTGGTGAAGCTAGAGAGCTCAGTGAACATTATAGGATCTTGATGGAGACGTTAGAGAGTTCAGTGTAGATTATAGGATCTTGTTGGTGAAGCTAGAGAGCTCAGTGAACATTATAGGATCTTGATGGAGACGTTAGAGAGTTCAGTGTAGATTATAGGATCTTGTTGGTGAAGCTAGAGAGTTCAGTGTAGATATGTATGATCTAGATAGTGACATAAGTTAGAGAGTTCAGTGTAGATTGTAGGATCTTGATGGAGACAGAAGTTAGAGAGATCAGTGTAGATTGTAGGATCTTGTTGGAGAAGCTAGAGAGTTCAGTGTAGATTATAGGTTCTTGATGCAGACAGAAATTAGAGAATTCAGTGTAGATTATAGGTTCTTGATGGAGACAGAAATTAGAGAGTTCAGTGTAGATTATAGGATCTTGATGGAGACAGAAGTTAGAGAGTTCAGTGTAGATTATAGGTTCTTGATGGAGACAGAAGTTAGAGAGTTCATTGTAGGCTGTGAGTCAGTTGTTGAGTTTTCATTCGAGCAAAATAAGTTAGCGAGTGCCATTTCATTGGCAGTTTCCTGACGCACCCTAAAAGCAATTATTTACAGTTTAAAGAAGGCATTATCTGCGCAATGAGAGAGCCTTACATGTAGGAAAGCTGTTCATTCAAAACCAGAAATTATACTTGATCATCAAGTACCGTGCCTCCTGGCGTATGTGATCATGTCTCTCCACAACTTTCGATCTCGGCTGTTATATATAATTCCTATTGTTGACCTTCTGCCAAGCGATTCTCTTAAGCTGTCTGGTATCGTTTCTCTTTTCTTCCCCCCTCAATTTTTCTAGTTGATACAATATACTTGATACCATCACAAAATCACCAAGCAAGACAAAAATCAAAGACGCCCTTTCTTAGGTGACAATAAATAAGCTTATACGACCATATACCATTGCAACAAATGTACTATTGGTAAGTACAGAAAACAATAGAGACTCTCATTATTGTTCAACAAGATTTAGGAAGAAGCGTTTTTGACAGATGACTGGAAACACGCACATCATATTAAGCTTCCAAAGAAAGAAGATGTATCTAAATGTAAAAACTATAAGGGCATTTCAATATCGTCTTTGCCTAGTAAGATCTGTAGAAATGTGTTCTGTATGGTTAAAACAGTAATAGATACAAATTAATTAAGAGAAGAACAAGGATTCGGACATGGTAGATCGTGTAGAGCGCACGTTGTCACACTGAGAAAAATATTACAACAATCTATTGAATTCTCAGATCTCACAACTGACACCATTTATTGATCACTTGAAGGTTTTTGATCATGTAGAGAGAAGGAGGATGTTGAGCATTATGCAATTCAATTCTAAATCATCAGCCTCATAAAAGCCATGTATGAAGAAATAACATGTAGGAATAGTACATGGTGGTGGTGGGTCACTGATAAAATGTTTTAGAGTAGAGGCAGGATCGCATCGGGGATGGTTATTCATCATCATCACTGGGTGCCTTCTCCGCAACGAAGGTTGGCTACCATGGATCGGCATTCTACTCTGATGTTTATTATCTCCCTTTTTATTTATTTTAGCAATAGACGGGTTTATGGAGACCGCCTTGGAGAGCAAAAGTGATGGAATTCAGTGGACACTCTAGAACCAGCTAAAAACTTTGACTTTGTTGATGATGTTGCACATCCACAGCCAAATACAGTGAAGGTACAGAAACTGAAAATAAATTCTGACGAGGCTACATATTATTATTGATAAGACCAAGGATAAAGAAATGTAACAATACATGCCACAACGCAGAAGTAACTGAAGGACGAGCAAGTGAACAGCTTTACATATTTAAATAACATTATCGGATAAAGCATAGAATAAATAGATTAAGCATAGAATAAATAGATTAAGCATAAAATAAATAGCTTAAGCATAGAATAAATAGATTAAGCATAGAATAAATAAAGCAAAAACAGCTTTGGTCCAACTTAATAAAAACATAATCAAGCACCAAAATCAGACTATTTAAAAGAAATTTTTTAATCGTCCTCATATATGGCTCAGATGGATGTTAATTGATACAACTAAACAATAATGACAACCATTTGTAAACAACTGTTTGTGGAGAAAGCAATAAAAGAAGATATATCTGCATAGGTTGGAGAGCAGAATGTTCAAGATTAGTGATGGATAGAGAGACCCTGTCCGACGTTTATGCTCGACAAAGGAGTCTTTAGAGCTTTGAAGATATTTAATCAGTTGAGTTTGTGAAGTGTAACAAGAGAGTATGACCCTTTTCGTCTTGTCAAACGGTCTTGTGGAGGATATTTTGTATTTTTTAGGTTTTGTTTTGTGTCGAACATCTTCTCTCGTGGCTAATTCTACCAATGTTTGACAAACATACACGGCCACAGTAAGAACAGGTCAGGCCCACCGGTCCACATGATTCCATCCTTTATCATGAGTCTCTTCTCTTCTACGTTTTGCTTTAGCACAGTCTCAAATGATGTTATACCATTCCTTATACATGCTCTCCATAATGTGCAATCACTAGCCAGATGTTCCCAGTCATTTTCACAGATGGAGAAGTCATTCAGAGATTATTTACAGATATATCTATACCGTAGTTTAGGTCTGCCGATTTGTCTTTTTCCGTGTATTAGATCACCATATAGTATTTGCTTAGGGGTGCGTTTTTCTTCCATTCGCTGGACGTGCCCCAGCCATCTTAGTCTTCGACTTCAAAGCATCGGCATGATTGTTGGGGTCTTAGCACGTTGCAGGACTGTTAAGTTGGTTATTTTGTCCTGCCATTAGTCCATAACAAGAGAGCTGTGTAAATAATCCTTTGAACTAACTAAAACTGCATCTTAGAGCCATAACATGAAATGTTGAAGGCAAGCGTTGTTCTAGACATATACAGTTGCAAATGTCTCTGACGTGATAGATATGCACGCTGAGCTCTCTCGCACGTCAACAAACTCCTGGCAGTTATAAGTCGCAAAGTCTAGGCCAAAACTGGCCGCTACTGGGACAAACCGGCAAGTCTAGCCATGCCGTAGACTGATGCGTCGGATCGAAAGGTGAAGATGTCGCTGCTTTGCCGTGTACTAGCGACACAACGAACCCACGCCCACTTGACATCGAAGAAGCTTTTACAGACGTTATAGAGCAACAACAAAATAATTTTTCCATTTTGAGATATATTTAGCTACCTTCAAGCCTTACCCACTTTATTCACCTGTTCTGACTGTGCTCTAGTATTTCTTGGTCTGCCTAACTTTCGCTGTCCATGAGGAGTTCACTGAACAATGGTTCTTGTGATTATGTCTGGATTTCTTCTGAATACACCACTTATCCAACTCAACAGGCCTCCTAGTATCACCTTGTACATATCTTCTGATCACACCACTTATCCAACTCAACAGGCCTCCTATTATCACCTTATGCATATATTCCTTCCTTTCAGCATGTCTTAGTTGTCATTTTTACTGGCCAAAATCTTCTTGGCGTTTCCCTTTCCGTTTTCTCCAGCGTTCAGACAATGACAAAAAATTCTTCTTCCTCGTTTTATGATTGGCAGATTGCGCTACCATGTGTCTTACTCCTTGCGGTACTGTACATGTTTTTTCTGAAAGAAATGTTAAAGGCTGCATTCCTCGCAGTTGAATATCAGTGAGATAGAGCTGCTTGCACAGAACAGAGACAAATGGTGAGATTTAATAAAAGATCTTTACAAGAATTGAAAACTATTAAAATAAAAAAATGTATATAAGATAAAGTGTATCTGGGTCTATACCCTATGGACCGGCTACGGCTCGAATAGTCAATAGATAGATAGATTTCTCGCCTTTCCGTCAAAGTAAAAGTTGTTTATGCGGTTTCTAGGGAAATAGTTTGACTAGACTAACAAGTCTTCCTAGGCTAACATGTTGCAAGTCAATATAGACCCTACCAGAAACAAGAGCTACGTTGCATTCATCACAACCCATCTAAAAGCATCTGTCTCTAGCCAGAATATCGACTTCTATAAAAATGTTCATGGTCTTCTTGATGTCATAACAACACCTTCTTCTTTGTCTACCCCTGTCTCGTCGTCTTGGAATCAAGCCTTCCATTTTCGTTATTTCCGGCTCGCTTTATCATTTGACCGGAGCATAGTATTTTAAATTTCTCTGTAGAATGGTGTTTATAATTTTTCCTGATTAAATCTTTTAATATGTCTTCACTGTAAAATAGGTAGATACCCGTGTCATTCAATTATATATATATTATATTATTATTATTATATTATTATATTTATATATATATTTCAGATATTTTTTATATATAAATACATAATTTTTTTTTCTTTAATTGTACTGTCAGGAACAAGATCCAGTAAACTTAGGGAGGAGGAACACAGAAAGGCTAGAGTTATCTAATGATAGCTGCTGAGTTTTGTACTGACCCAGACGTAAGTTAATAGATGTTGTATTTGTATTTCGAGTTGTTGATGAACAAGAATTGTAGTGGATAATATATGAATGGAGAAAAAGAGAAAATGGTTAGGTCATTGATGAAGTAGAAAGAGAGCAGTCACGCTATGTTTTTTTTATTTTGAGTTGAATTGATCTATGAATAGATCAATTCAACTGAAAGGTTGCAGGAGATATGTGACAGTGTGACTCGTCTATGTAGGATAATGGGGCGTTGAAGAAAAGACGATAAGTCTACCGAACTCAGTCGCTGAGTCGTAATCAAATTTAAGATTACTAGGGAAATGCATACAGGTGGTCAACTTCAGCCAGACAGATGTTTGCTCTAGTCGACAAAGTTGCGTAACGCAACGACGCGGCCGCTGGTTTCTAGACACCTGCTGACATGGGATGGGTAGCCCAGCCCTGTAACATTCAGAGTTAAGCCGAAAAAGGGCGTAATCAAAAGACCAGCTTATCTTTATGTTCAGCGGTGAGCAACGCTTTGAGTTTCTTAGTTGGAGATCAAAGAATCGCCGCGAGCTTTAGTTGTGAGGGACGGACTTAGGAAGATTGACAGGTTACGACAGGACTCCTAAAGCAATAAGACTTTGGAGATAATTAAAAAGGCGGAGCTAAAGAGTTAGTGACGGTAGACAGAGGAAGGATAAGACATGTATAGATTAGAGGTCCAATTATGCTTTTGCCAGGGGCAGTGGCTAGATGGACACTAAGAGGCCATGACTTGACTGAAACGGACACTCAGCTAGACTCAGCGGCACTTAGCTAGACTTTACTGAACTTGGAACAACAACACGACAAGGTAGAAGGCAGGAACGATCACAAGGCAGAAAGACCGAAGACACAGACTTGAACGTACACGCAGATTAGAATTTGAGAGAGAACACTTAGATAGAGACTAGAGCTAAGGAGATCAGATACCCGCCTCAAGGCAGAAGGTAGAGTTGGACTTAGACAATTGAAATAGTTCGTTTAGAGGATTTGTGATACGTATTGGACTTAGATGCATAATAGTTGAAGGAAGTCCAACTGGGTAACTAAGAGTCGAGTCAAGATACTAGTTCCTCAGAACTACCAGATAGAGACATGCAGATATTAACAAAGAACACTATACGATCCACGAAGTTACTGACAAATAATTATCGCCTGTCGGCTATGTCAAGTAACGACAGATTTTGTAAAACCACATGTAGAAGTCACTAATAAAGACTTTGTTTATACTTGTTCAAAAAGGATGATGAGTTATATGTGTGTGTGTCAATGAAAGAACAAGTAGTAAGTTAGAAGAAGTCTAAGAAGCACTGCCACACCCCATCGTCATGCTACTCGTGGTCATAACGTATGCACCACTGTCTTCCTTGACTATTCTGCATGCCGAGCGTGCTATAAATGCCGATGTGTACCGCGTTCTTTGTGTTGCTTCTACTTTTTCTTCTTAGTATGTGCGTGAATAATTTATCTATTCCATTCACACACATAACACAAGATGTTCTGTGATCGGCCGCCTTTATTTCCCTTGTCGGTTGTTGCATTTTCATACATCTTTACAATTACGACTTACATAAATTATAGTCAATGACCATATCATCTGTGCAGTTTTACTGAAATATCTCACAGGAACCATACATCTTGACATGGCAATTGTAGTTCATCTATCCATTCTCCTCATCTGTCACTTTCTATTATATTCTATCCTATTCTAATCTTCTTAATTGCGCTCGGCATTATCTTATGTTGGACCGTTCCCCATTGAACGGCCCTCCCTACTCTATCTATAGCTGTTGCTGACTATTTCATGCTCACCAGCTGGTTGGACTTCTCTTCTGGCACAGATCTCCAACTGAATTATATTAAGCTTCTAACCATCCAGGCGCTCTCTATTTGTTCCACCTTTTAACGCATGTTATCTCCTTGGGCTTCCATCTCTCTACTGCTCTCTGCTCAGTCTTCAACTGTCGCTAGTGCTTTCCATGGCTCTCAACTGTCCAACTGCTCTCTGCGGCCGCCGATCTCCAACTGAATTATATTATTCTAACTATCCAGCCGCTCTCTGCTTGTTCCACCTTTTAACGCAAGCTATCTCCTTGGGCTTCCATCTCTACTGCTCTCTGCTCATAGTCTTCAACTGTCGCTAGTGCTTTCCCTTGCTCTCAACTGTCCAACTGCTCTCTGCGGCTGCCGATCTCCAACTGAAATTCTAACTATCCAGCCAACTACGTCATCCTCTTTTTCACGTCACTTTTCTTTTTCTGCGTACTGTACTGCACCAATTCTGCCTCTACATCTTTTAGTGCGCAATTCTCTTCTACACATGCACTTCTTTGGTGTCGTATTGTAGATCCGTCTGTATAGATGACTATCTTTCTCATCGGTGTTTGCGCAGATGAGACCGTTGACCTCCACATTGACCACGACTGAGTTCTCTTCCCTACATTTCCTGTCGAGTGTGACAATAAATGAGAATGTCCCCTTGAATGACGTAGGCACCGGTATCCACTCCTCGCCAACGATGATATTGGTAAGCCCACAGACCTGTTTAATGACATCTTCTGCTCGGCCCACCCATGATTTGCCTCTTTTTAGCCTGGCACCTTTCCTTGTGTTGAGCTCGTGATGCGATGGATGCTCTTCATCTGCACTAATCTTCAGATATGCTCGCGCTCTCCAGATTTTGATTCTGTCATCCATGGTTGGAACGTCAAGAAGATACCTCATTGCTACACGGGGAGTGTCCCTCGTACATCCCAAGATAATGCGCAAGCTTTCATTTTGTATTTTCTCCAGCCTATCAATTTGAGTCGTACTGACAGTAAGAATTGCCAGGGCATACCCGATTGGTGCGAGGACTAATCCCTGGAACAGAAGTGTAAGTAGCCTCTACTCGATGTTGGCAGCTGCCATGACCTTCAAGGCGGCTAATCCTTTGCGGGATTTTGTTATCACATGGCCAACGTGGTCACGAAAACATAGGCTGCGATCAAACTGAGGTATGCCATCACCCTGTTCCTGGTCACCTCATCAGCTCCGATTTGTACTACAGGTGTGTCCGTGTTAACGATATGATTGTTAAGGGAGAACCATGCAACTGATGTTTTATTAGGATTAACCAAGGCACCTGAAACCCCACACCAGGAAGAAATGCGATCGAGTTCGTCTTGCATTGTGGAGGCGATTCCCCGTCTGTCTCTTCCCTGTCGATATACCAGAATATCATCAGCAAAAGTCATAGTTCTTCCCCTCCCATCCAGTTGTTTGTTCCGTGATCGTATACACGTAAAATAGAACTGGTGACAATGGTGAGCCTTGTGGCAGCCCTGGACAAATGGATGTTGGCTCGGAAGACCACAGAAGATCACAGAAGATCTCGGAAGGGTGCACAGCCAGTTTGAGGAGCATGTGTATCAGATATTCAAACGGTACTCTGTTGTATACATCCTCCAGATCTATAGCAGCAGCACATGTCTCCTCTCGTCTGTTGAAGCCATCGAACACGTCATAGGGAAAGACTGCCGCATTGAGTCATGTATGTCTGTTATATCTATAACCTCCGAGTGTGGGTGGGAATGCGCGTTTCTGTTCAAGGGAACAATTGAGGACACGGGCAACTATTTTCTCCAGTAGCTTGCCCGCAGTGTTCTGCATCGTGATGATTCTGTAGGCACTGATCTGAGAATGGTCCTTGTTTGGCTTCGGTAGCGGTAGTAAGTAGCTGTGAAGCCACTCCTCCTTAATCTGGCCATTCCGAATTCTGGCATTAAACTCTTTGGCCAGTTTTTGCAAGTCGTCGTCAACTAAATCGCTTATGTCCCCGTACCGAACACCATCTGGACCAGGAGCAGTGTTGTGTGACTTTTTAAGTGTCGTGCGAATGGTATTGGTTGTGATTGTGAGATCTCCCAGGACTACATCCTCACACAATTCTGAAAGGGACCCCCGTATCCTCATTCTTACAGCCTCATTTTTTTGGTCAGTCAATGTAGCGGTCAAGTAGGGCTTTCCCTTTGCTCTCATCAGGAGGACACATGGGTAGTGATCACTTCCGTGGAATTCCAATACACTCCACCTGCAAACCGGTGCGAAGGCAGGAGACACCAATGCCAGGTCTATGACATTATCAGAGTCCCCTGTTCGAGTGGCCATTCTGGTTGCCTTTCCATCATTCATTCACACTAAATCGGCCGACACCAGTGCGTTCTCTAGGTCTTCTCCCTGCTTGTTGGTTATGACGTTACGCCTCTGGTTTCCACTAACATTAAAGGCTCCACAGAAAATGACGTTCTCCTCCTCGAATGCGAATAGATTCTTCCATTCTTGTATGTCCACCTTCCCATTACAGGCGCATACATTTACACTCAACAAAGGAACTGGGGTCTGCACCCTAATTGCAGGTACCTGCAATTCTGCATTGCCCCACGCAGATATATCTCCCTCAGTTGCTACAATGTTGTTTCGCACAAGGATGGCCTGTCCATGGTGTCTTCCATTGTAGAAACAATGAAATCCAGAGGCACTAACCGTCCTATTACCAAGAAGTGGTTCTTGCAAAATCATTATATCGGCGCCGCACAGTGCGTTATCAAGAATGGACCGTCGTTGATTTATAGATGCATAATTGCAATATGTAACGTGCACTTACTTTAGGGCTAGCCTCTCACACTTCGACAGTTTCAAACCACCTCATTTACCTTTTCTAGTTTTCCTCCTTCGTTGTAGTATTTTGGGCTTCATCTGAATACTTACTGTCGTCATGATAGAAATGGTCGCTGAACGTCGATGCTGTGGATGGCCTAGACTCACGTGCACTCACTCAGTCGCACGGTCCAGAACCCGTTTCCACGTTATAGACTGGCCAACTCCAGTCGATCAGTTATACGGCACGTGGAGGCACCGTAGGCGATTGATTTCAGTCCTTTAGAAGCTCACATAAATAAAAATACGCTTCGTTGACAACGGTCTAGTGAAGATACGCCGTCATCTTGGACGCACCATGCGCACCAAAACCTCATTCTTGTTAGTTTCATAGACAACTCATTCTTGCTTGTTTCACATATAACTCATTTCTGTTAATTTCATAGAACCTCATTCTTGTTAGTTTCATATACAACTCATTTCTGTTAATTTCATAGAACCTCATTCTTGCTAGTTTCATATACAACTCATTTCTGTTAATTTCATAGACAATCCCTTCTTATTAGCTTCCTATGTAATAATATCGTCTTTGTTTTCGCCAGAGGCATATCTTTTGACTGGGAACTGCTACTAGATATTTTATGACACAGAGATTGATATTTTCATAATTATTACACATAGATCACAACACGACGTACCAAAAATGTCTTGATATGGATTCATGCAGTCAATAATCACAGACTATGAATTTTGCTTAAACAAGTTTATTTGGTCATTGGCGGTACACGTGAAGTTGTAGCCGGCCTTTTCCCCTGCCCTTCTTCCTACTTCTCCATCTTCTGCGTAACACCGACCAACAGCAACCAACCGCAGACTACATAGGCGCTGAACCAGCACACGAGCACCAAGGACTCCCCCAACTGGGATGTCAGCATAGAATGACTTGACCTCACCTTGATATCGTCCACATGATCGGCTACTGGATGACCAGCAACTTTGTCTGTGTACTGGAACCCGGAACTCCTGCACTGGATAGGCTCGTGAGGTCAGCACCCTCACCCACTGGCCGGTTGCGCCCTCTTAGGGTTGACCAAGACTTCTCACTTCTTAGTCGTGCTAGGAACAAATCGCTGTAGATTCAAGCCAGGCTCCTTGAGACTTGAGCCCGCCTTATGGTGCAGTTGGACTGCCCGGACAGATTCACTCAGAACCTGCCTCCCCTGGCCCCCGATCAGTTGGACTGCCCGGACAGATTTACTCAGAACCTGCCTCCCCTGGCCCCCGATCAGTTGGACTGCCCGGACAGATTCACTCAGAGCCTGCCTCCCCTGGCCCCCGATCAGTTGGACTGCCCGGACAGATTCACTCAGAACCTGCCTCCCCGTGGCCCCCGATCAGTTGGACTGCCCGGACAGATTCACTCAGAACCTGCCTCCCCGTGGCCCCCGATCAGTTGGACTGCCCGGACAGATTCACTCAGAACCTGCCTCCCCGTGGCCCCCGATCAGATTAGACTTGACTTCCCGTTGTGATGATAGTGACCCGCGACACCAGTGTTCGTTCTTCACGGTGACACAGTACAGTGACAAATATGAATGATGGAATTGACAACTGAGAACTTTGCACACACTGACTTTATTCAATCCCAGACCACTCTTGGTGGCCTACCACATGACATCGTGAAATTCAAACATTTCTCACAACATAACTTTCATGTCCAAACTCCCTTCCTACAATGTCTGGTGTGTTCCCGAGGACACACTCTCTCTAGCACGTGTGTACCCTCGGTGTCAAAACTAGTACTATGCTGATACAACCTTATGCCTTTGATAACGGCACAACCTCAACGGCAACTGCTCTCCATCCCTTGCTGCACTAATCACCCTGTACATAGTCTATTCACTTGTTCTTTAAAGTCTCTTCACAACCTGGTTAATACTGAGTTCATGCGGCTGTAGCCTGATGGCAGACAGTCAGCCTAATGAAGGTGGGAACTAAACACGTTCCATAAAGTCTCTTCACAAATTACTATCGTAACTTGATGGCTTACAGTCAGCCTAATATTGGTGGAAACAAAACACGTTCCATAAAGTCTCTTCACAAATTACTATCGTAACTTGATGGCTTACAGTCAGCCTAATGAAGGTGGGAACAAAACACGTTCCATAAAGTCTCTTCACAAATTACTATCGTAACTTGATGGCTTACAGTCAGCCTAATATTGGTGGAAACAAAACACGTTCCATAAAGTCTCTTCACAAATTACTATCGTAACTTGATGGCTTACAGTCAGCCTAATATTGGTGGAAACAAAACACGTTCCATAAAGTCTCTTCACAAATTACTATCGTAACTTGATGGCTTACAGTCAGCCTAATGAAGGTGGGAACTAAACACGTTCCATAAAGTCTCTTCACAAATTACTATCGTAACTTGATGGCTTACAGTCAGTTTAATATTGGTGGGAACAAAACACGTCCCATAAAGTCTCTTCACAAATTACTATCGTAACTTGATGGCTTACAGTCAGTTTAATATTGGTGGGAACAAAACACGTCCCATAAAGTCTCTTCACAAATTACTATCGTAACTTGATGGCTTACAGTCAGTTTAATATTGTTGGGAACAAAACACGTTCCATAAAGTCTCTTCACAAATTACTATCGTAACTTGATGGCTTACAGTCAGTTTAATATTGGTGGGAACAAAACACGTCCCATAAAGTCTCTTCACAAATTACTATCGTAACTTGATGTTAGCATCCCCTTTTCCAGCGATGCAGTTTACTAACTAATTATTCCTTGGATAGGCTACCATTAAGCCTTCCCCTCTAGTGGGCATTACTTAGCTCACTAATTCCACATACATTTCCTGAGTGCGAGTATCATAATTCCATGCACTCCCACCAGTTCAACTATCCACTGAACGGTGTCTCTAACTATAGCTTGTTTCATAACTCGTGCCCAACTTTTAAAATCGATAGCTTTTTAACCGCTTGTTGTAAGTTGTTCCAAATTTGCATGTAAAGTTATAATGATTAGAACCCAACAGGGAATAAATTTCATTAAAAAAAACATTTGGTTATTATTGTTGCTTATTTGATTTATATAAATTTATAACGACCCATTGATGTAGTCAAAACTTAATGTTTACAGTATTTTAAGTTAAAAATAGCGAGTAAAAATCCATACACGGTAAAATTGACGTGTTTGCACGCTTTCGCCGTGGTTTTTTGACACAATTAGACACTTGAGAAATTGTGTGTTCCATTTCCGTTCATTCAGAGGTGGAGACGTGGAACGATAACATTTATCATGAGTCTTAAAATGAAATTCTGCAGTTTACAAAACATCGTAATAAAAATGTATGACTATTTTTGCAAAGAGGCTAAACGAGGAAGATTATTTCATTCTTTAGAAAACCTTGAGAATAGGACAAGACACATTTTGGATTTATCTAAACGGTCATTTAATCGCTGGATTCAAGCACGTGACCGTCAATGTTCAAAATATACAAAATCACAAGGAAGAGCAAACATGTTGGATAATTTCGACAGTGAACTTATTAGAAGTGAAATTCGCAAAATGTTGGGTATGAATGAAACTGTTACAATAAGAAAATTAAAAGTTTTGCTGAAAAAGAACAACAGTATTGAAATATCAAAGTCTACATTATGGAGGAATGTGAGAGCTGCAGGCTTTACATTCAGAAAGTATTCCAATGGACGAAACATCATCTGTGAGAAGCCACATATAGTAGTCATGAGAAGCAAGTACTTGCGTGAAGTAAAAGAGGTGCGCAAGCAAGGTTATGATATTGTGTACTTGTATGAAACATGGATCAATGCTCACCACACTAACCAAAGGGAATGGCAGTCATCAGATGGAAAGATTAAGAGATTAATACCTAGCAGCAAAGGACAGCGCTTGATAATTGCTCATGCAGGTAGTCGACAACATGGACTAATACAGAATGCAGAGCTCATTCTTCTTTCAAAATCCATAGACAATCGGGATTATCACTCTGAGATAAATGGTCACATATTTAGACATTGGATTGAAAATTCTGTTCTCCCATCACTAGATCGACCATCTTGCCTAATAATGGACAATGCAGCGTATCACAACATTGTTGCACTTGAAGATAAAGTCCCGACGTCATCCAGTACAAAAGATGCTATTAAGATATGGCTCACAAAGGAGCACATACAATTTAATAACATGTACTTAAAACCTGAATTACTATCTCTAGTAAAGCAAAAACAAAGGACAACGATTTTTCAAATAGATAAGATTATCCAAGAGCACGGTCATATAAGTTTGAGGCTGCCACCTTACCATGCTCATTTAAATCCAATAGAACGAATCTGGGCAAAACTAAAAGGGCAAGTGGCAGATGAAAATACAACATTCAAAATATGCGATGTAAAGACGCTTGCTGATCTCGCTTTATTAAATATAGACAAAGATTATTGGGCTAAATGACCACGTCTTAAAACAGGAAGAGGAATATTGGAAAAATGATGGTTTGTGGAATGTTCAACCCCAAACAGTTATTAATATTTTAGACTCGTCTGATTCAGAATGAAAGTATATAGCTCCAACAATGTTGGCCCCTATATTACCTTAAATTAGTTCAACAAACGGTCCTTTTCAGGACCACACAACTATGAAAATTGGACATACAGGTATACCTTGATATTATCGTCCGTCCTCGAACTGAGAAGACAATAATTCTCCTGGTATTTCCCCATTACGGCCACGCCTTTACCTAGTGAAAATTAATCATAGACCAGCAACTACGGTAATTTCTATTATTTAGGGGTTCACAATTTACAATTTTGACAAACATCAAAGAAATTCGCCGCTTTAAGAAAACTGCAGCTGCAAGATATTTGTTAAATATACATTTAAAGGGTCTTTTGCATTCTAATAACATTTGGAAAATTTCAAAAGTTTTTAACAAACGGTTACTGAGCAATAGCGTTTTGAAGTTGGGCACATGATTTGAAACGAGCTATAGATACCCAGCCACGTGGAACAAGTTGTAAAAGAAGTCTCTCATGGACATCAATGTAGCTGATTACATTGGCGTAGATTCATTGGCTTTCCCTTTCTCTAAGTTTCATGGACCTTTTCCAATATTATTCTCAGAAACAGTCCACTCCTTTTGGTTTAATGCACTTTCCATTCATATTATTTTCAAAGGCGACTATGGACATGGCAAAGCCCTGACAAAAAAGTACACAATCAAAATGATTTTATACTGGTACAGAGAAGATTCAGGAATGGGCTAACATCTGTTAAGACAAGACCAGGAGCAAATTGCAATAGTGGCCATGTACCAGTAGTTGGAAAGATAAGAATAAAACTACGGAACCCCATGAAATATAAGAAAGAACTAGAGATGCTTAAAGTAGATAAACAGATGCGTGATAAGTACAACATGATAGTACAAAATAGATATAATGCTATTGAGATAGTATGAGATCAACAGTAGTCAAAAAAGGAATTGAAGTCAACGGTCACAACATAAATAATTTACGGTATGCGGATGACACAGTCTTAATAGCAGAGACAGAGAATGAGCTACAAGAAATGATAAACATAATAGTAAACGAAACCAACAATAAAGGTCTCTGTCTGATTAGTAAGAAAACAGAAGTAATGGTCATATTGAAGAAACAATCATCACCAGCATGCAGCATAAAAATAAACATGACAAATTTGAAACAAGTGCAACATCTGAAATACTTGGGCACAATAATAACATCAGATGGACGATGCACCTCAGAAATAAAAAGCACAATAGCTCAGGCCAAAATAGCATTTCAGAAAATGAAAAATATTTTTTGCAACAAATCTATGTCAATAGAAATGAGAAAGAGAGTTAATATGTGCTAAATAGAACCAATTCTGACCTATGGAAGCGAATCATGGACAGTAGACAAACAAATGAAAAGACGATTAGAGGCCACAGAGATGAAATCTCTCAGAAGAATGCTGAAAGTTCTCTAGACTTTCAAACACCAACGAGGAAGTTCTCAAAGAGGCCAACAAAAAACGGGAGCTCTAAAAAACATCAGAAAGAAACAATCAACATTTTTCGGGCACATCATGAGAAGAGGTAAGTTGGAATACTTTGTTACAACTGGCAAAATAAAGGGAAAGAGATCGCGGACGACAAAGAGAGAAAATACTAGATAGCTTGGTGTCATGGCATGGCAAACAGTCAACAACAGAACTTATACGATGCACTGTGGATAGAAGATTGTGGAAGGACATGATCGCCTACGCTTACTGGTATGGCACATGATGATGATTAATTACATACACTTTTCACTCCTCCTATCAGGTTCATACACTTTCCACTCCTCCTATCAAGTTCATACACTTTCCACTCCTCCTATTAGTTTCATACACTTTCCACTCCTCCTGTTAGTTTCATACACTTTCCACTCCTCCTGTTAGATTCATACACTTTCCACTCCTCCTGTTAGTTTCATACACTTTCCACTCCTCCAGTTAGTTTCATACACTTTCCACTCCTCCTGTTAGTTTCATACACTTTCCACTCCTCCTGTTAGTTTCATACACTTTCCGCTCCTCCTATTAGTTTCATACACTTTCCACTCCTCCTGTTAGTTTCATACACTTTCCACTCCTCCTGTTAGTTTCATACACTTTCCACTCCTCCTGTTAGTTTCATTCACTTTCCACACCTCCTGTTAGTTTCATACACTTTCCACACCTCCTGTTAGTTTCATACACTTTCCACACCTCCTGTTAGTTTCATACACTTTCCACACCTCCTATCAATTTCATACACTTTCCACACCTCCTGTTAGTTTCATACACTTTCCACACCTCCTATCAAGTTCATACACTTTCCACACCTCCTATCAAGTTCATACACTTTCCACACCTCCTGTTAGTTTCATACACTTTCCACTCCTCCTGTTAGTTTCATACACTTTCCACTCCTCCTGTTAGTTTCATACACTTTCCGCTCCTCCTATTAGTTTCATACACTTTCCACTCCTCCTATTAGTTTCATACACTTTCCACTCCTCCTGTTAGTTTCATACACTTTCCACTCCTCCTGTTAGTTTCATACACTTTCCACACCTCCTGTTAGTTTCATACACTTTCCACACCTCCTGTTAGTTTCATACACTTTCCACACCTCCTGTTAGTTTCATACACTTTCCACACCTCCTGTTAGTTTCATACACTTTCCACACCTCCTATCAATTTCATACACTTTCCACACCTCCTGTTAGTTTCATACACTTTCCACACCTCCTATCAAGTTCATACACTTTCCACTCCTCCTGTTAGTTTCATACACTTTCCACTCCTCCTGTTAGTTTCATACACTTTCCACTCCTCCTGGTAGTTTCATACACTTTCCACTCCTCCTGGTAGTTTCATACACTTTCCACTCATCCTGGTAGTTTCATACACTTTCCACTCCTCCTGGTAGTTTCATACACTTTCCACTCCTCCTATTAGTTTCATACACTTTCCACTCCTCCTATTAGTTTCATACACTTTCCACTCCTCCTATTAGTTTCATACACTTTCCACTCCTCCTATTAGTTTCATACACTTTCCACTCCTCCTATTAGTTTCATACACTTTCCACTCCTCCTATTAATTTCATACACTTTCCACTCCTCCTATTAGTTTCATACACTTTCCACTCCTCCTATTAGTTTCATACACTTTCCACTCCTCCTATTAGTTTCATACACTTTCCACTCCTCCTGTTAGTTTTATACACTTTCCACTCCTCCTATTAGTTTCATACACTTTCCACTCCTCCTATTAGTTTCATACACTTTCCACTCCTCCTATTAGTTTCATACACTTTCCACTCCACATAATAATTTCATACACTTTCCACTCCTCATAATAATTTCATACACTTTCCACTCTTATTTGTTTAATACACTTTCCACTC